>VWZF01005196.1:57980-338083 GCA_013396755.1 Sclerurus mexicanus
CTTTATCGTCCGAATGCTTGAACTGTCAGGCTTGGTGCTGTGACCACTTCCCTGGGGAGCCTGTTCCAGTGCCCAGCCACCTTCTGGGTAAAGAACCTCTTTCTAATATCCAACCTAAACCTCCCCCGACACCAGAAAGGTGTACAGGGACAAAGACCTACAAGGGAAGAAGATACTCCATATAGCCATTGTTATTGGGTTTTTTTGGTTGGTTTTGGNTATTAATCCCCAGTTCCGTAACTGCTTGCTATCATCACCTGTAGTTCTGAGCTCAAATTTCAGTCTGGTTTTGATTGTTTCTTTCAAGTTCGGTTGCAAAACACACCTTTCATTAAAGGCTTCAGTGTTATATCCTGCAAAATATAATAAATTGCATGTAAATTATTTACAGAATTGGGACATGGGGTTAAAAACATTACTTATTTAGTCGAAGCTGAGTCTATTAATGTTTGAGCCACAGAGGACACCATCATATAAAGTATTTGTACATGTGACACGGGCTGCTGTAAACAAAAACAAAAAACAACAGAAAAAAAAAACAAAAAGAGAAAAGAGGGAAGGAAAAGGTTTTGTTTAGAGGGCTTATCTGACTTAAAGTGTTTCTGTCATACTGTAAAATGCTGAACCTGAGGCTCATGAGCTTAGTCCAGCTGAGGGTCTGGCCCATCATTTGGCATCTGTGGGAGATAGTAGAAAAAGCAGTGAGTGAGAGTCTCCAGTTCTTGAATGCCTCTGGTCAGACACTGCTGTCAGCTATTACACATGTAACATACCGAAATACACGGATTTACTTGCTAGCCCCAGAGAAGCACAGAAACATTCAAGTGTTACTGTATACAGGCAAAATTCACAGCCTACACTCTTAGGTATGTGTGCAACCACATGAATGTACTCTGTGATTTTCTTCTTAAATGCACAGGAAAGTAATTTTAATTTAATATGAAAAAATAATTCTAGAATACAAATAATTTCCAGCCAGTGACACATGAAAAAAAGCTCAAAATGTCTCCCTACCCATTATTTCACAATTTCTGTAAAATGAGATTAGGAGTGCAAATATTAAGATATTAAAAAATTATGGAATTCAAACATGAAGTCCTGCAGTATCAGAATAACAAATGTGCTGAGATAATCCATATCTGTGGAATACTCAGGTAAAGTGATTTACCTTGTCTTGAGATATTTGGCAGGGAAATATGGATAAAAGCTATTGCCTTGTACACCTCTTTCAGTCAACATAAATGCACATATGCACTTGGAGCAAGTTATAGAGGCAAGGATAAAGAGAGGTGGTGGGGTAGGTAGATGTGACCTCTGTTAATTAGGATTTATAATAAGATACAAAAGAAGAAGGTCAGGAGGATGGGGCTTTTTAGAAAATATCTATCAGAGTTGTCCCAAAAAGAAAGAAGGTAGGAAGAAAGGATTTCAACTGTCTGCCAGCAGTGTAATGTGTCAGGATGCACTGAACACCTGCCAGGTTCTTGGAAAGCATTTTGTCAATATTTTGATAAGGCAACCAGAGATATGTAAGGAACAGCGAAAACATTGCCAATAAGGGAGAAACTGTGAAGTGGTAAAGATTGCAAGTTGTAGTAAAGGAACATAAATTAATAGCAAGAACAGAAAAATATTTCAGGAAGGAAATGTCAGTATCACAGAGAACTGGAAGGCTGTTCTAAAGGAAAAAAAGAATTATAGCCTGAAAAATATTTCTGAGGAAAAAAAATGCAAATCATCTCCGTGTAGAGGAAAAGCAGTGAATTTAGTGGGAGGTTGAGTGCATTAACATGTTGCTTGTGAGATAAAAGTTGTAGACAATTTAGAGAGATATCTCTAAGAAAAACAGCTGTGAAGGTAGTAAGAAAATTGAAGCAATTTCTGAAACTTTTAAAGGTAGAATGCAATGTTCTCTGTCTAGACTCCAATCCTGGAAAAAAATGGTTGAAATAAAATCTTAAATGATGTAATAAGAGAATTTTTGGCTGAAGGTTATGCTTTCTTCTCATAGGACTTCTTCTCTTGACTGACCCAAGCTGACACTGCCCTTGATATCAAAGAATTACATACTGCATAACTTTCAGATCTGTCCCCAGGCCAACTTCTTTATCTGATTTTCTCTAATTACAAATACAGAACCACTTAGTTCTGTCAGGAATGTGCTCCTTTTCTGCTTAAAGCAGAAAAGTCTCAGCTGGGCAGGTATTTTATAAGTCGAGCTCAGGCTGAGGTATTGGAAATCCCTGTTGACAGTCATCCTGCTGTGTCACTTCCATGAAGGCAGTCTGGGTCAGAAAGGGCTGACATCACCATGGCAAAACCAGAGCTTGGGATCTGCAGCACCCAAGCAGAGATTTGTCACTGCAAAGGATGATCAGGGACCACTGTCTAGTCATTCCGTTCTTTCTGCTGGAAATCTGAGGCAGCATATCTATAAAGTTTACCAAAACTGAACATTGAAGTGTGCCTGTTTTTTCCCTGAGAACAGAATGAGGAGGAAGTTGAAGGACTCATGAAAGGTTTACTTAATATCATCTAATGTTCTCCTGAAAGGTGTTTCTATACTGTAGCAAAGAAGAAAGTCAAATTGCTGTTTCTTAGGACTGTGTCACAACCTTATTAATTCTCATTTTGACTTTTTATCAGAGCTCAATTTGTCTCCCCCTTTTTTTTCCCCTCAGGATCTGTTGTCTCTCCCTTTCTGTTCTAATTGTTAAGATCTTTATGCAGTTGAGATCTTTCTTTAAAGAGCCTTTGTTTGATGTGATGTAACCTGAGAGCTCAGCCACCGTGTTCAGCAGTAAGGAATTTTTTGCAGCCAAGGTGCCAATCCACTGCTTCTTTTGGATTTTTCTTTTCCTTTTCTTTATTTAATTGCAGGGCAAAGGACTATACTTGCAGAAATGGAAATAAAAGACCTCCCATTGTAAGTGGCTTGATTATGTGTCTTTCTCTGCACTGGAGAATGTGTCATCTGCTAATACAAAAGGTGAATTTGCCTCAGTAAAAGGAATGTAATTTCTGGGATCTCAACTCAATTTACTGCTGTCTTTTGGCTCCCATCCAGGGAAGCATTAAGGGATACACTTAATTGTAATCATGTGAGCAAATGAGAAGTCCTATTGATTTGCTTATGGTTTGGGTTGTGCCTAAGTGCTGTGTTTGGCCAGTGCTTCAATTCTACTTTTAAAAAGGGCAGCTTCTCCTTTTCACTAAGTGTTAGACACAATAGAGAAAATCCTCAGAATGAAGCAAATGTTTGCTGGCCAGGACAACCTCACAGAGGGTTGATGGGTTCTGAACTGGCCTGGCAGAAAGAACTGCAGAGACAGAAAGGAGAAAATTATGAGAAAGTACAATGAGGAGGTCAGGGAGGTCAGTGAGGAGGGAGATGGAGTCATGAACAGTCACCTACTGCTCTTCAGGTCTCCCTGCAGGGGAATTTAGAAATCATCCTGCATGTCCTGAAAGTCCTGAGTGCGCAAGAGCAATAGAAAGGCAGCGGCAGTGGAAGGGAAGCAGTTGTTTTTAATGTTCACCTGCCCCGAGAGCTGCCATAAGGCTGCCTTAAGGACCTGAGGTTGGAAGAATCACTTGTTTTCATCATTACATTTGAAAAACCTGATAACAGGAGGGTTGGAACAAACGGCCCACAGCAGGCGGGATTTAATATTTTGCACATATTTGGGGAGTCCTGAAGGAGGCAAACCAAGCCTCTATACAGACAGTGATGAACCATCCATATTGTCATCTGTACAGGTTCCATGCGCAGCTGTTCAGCTTCACAGCCACAGTGCATATATTACAAAGGGATATGAGCCTCAAGAAGCCAAGCTCAGAGAATCTGAAACCAATTCTGAATATTCATCAGTACTGTAATCTAATTTGGATTATCCCTCATGAAGCTGAATTAGCTAAGGGTTGGGTATACAGTGTTATAAACTAGACAGAATAAGCTTTTGCTGTGATTGCCTTGAGCCTTTAGATAAATGAAATAGCATGCAAAGCTCATAATCAAGGTATTAGCCATGTTAAAACAGAATAAATAGAGTATAACAGTGAAAACAAGTAATTTTCGTGGGAAAACCTTACTGGAGATTTCCTCTCCATGTCCCACTTCCACTTCATTTTATAACCCAAACGCAGACAGTTACTCCACTATTTCATAAGATAGTGACACCTTGTTATCTTCCCAGATGTTTCCCCTGACCCAAAACAAATTAAGCAGAGAATCTTGTTTACTGCTGGGTATTTAGCCAGCATTAGTGTCAAGGAAAACAGTGAAAATGCTGATATAAAATGAAATGAATGAATGAATAAAAGATGTTAGTCAATACTTTTCTGGAAATAGGTCCTGAGAGATGCAACATTTTGTCAGGTTTATATATCCAGGATCAACCTCTGTCAAGATGGGTATACTCTGATTTTTAAAAGTATTTAATGGTCTGATTAAAGACTAATAGTCTATAGAAATTATAAAGTATGAACTAAACTGTCTGTGAACTAACAGGCCACAAAAGAAAAAACCCTGTCAATTGAAAATGAGAAACAATTAGACCACCTTTCTAAAGCTGGAAAAAAAACTTTGGCTTGGTTTAAAATTTTGTCAGGGTAAATATAGGTATAAAAGGAATGTTGAAAACTTCTGTGGATTATGCAAGGACTGAAAAAAATGGAAAATAAATTAATTAGCACAGAGAAATGTAGTCTGGTAATTTGAACTGCATCACTTGGCAAAAGGATATGTACAAAAACCTTTAAAAAAAGTTAAAAGAATTGGAATACAAAAAACAGGACAGGAGACTGTGTGCTGGAAAGGTACAACTATTGAGATTAGAGAGCAAAGTTAATCTGAGTTGAGAGGTAAGATCCAAAGATGGTGAGCAGAGGTTGGGAGATGGCTTCCCTGTGTGATTCCAGTGGGACTAGTTCTGATGGAATACGACATCTTGCTTCAGGATCTTCAGTTTAAAGAAGAGACAGAAAATTTTGGGCATGTTTCTTTTTAAAAGATAGGAACATAAAAACTATTCTAGAGCTGAAAAACTGTTACGTTACAATGAAAGGCTTACAAAGTATTGTCAAAACTAAAATTTGGAAGTGATCGGTCTGCAGCTTCCAAGAGATGACATGTATTGATATTGCTGTTTACTAAGGGATTTTCTTATTTGGTAACAAGACCAGAAGCACAGAAATCTAAAGAACTAAGGAATGCTCTCTATCAGTAAAGAAAAATAAACTATGATATAAAGTGACCAAAGAAAGCAATGGCTAACAAAAAGATGGAATCCATAGCTCTGAGTATTCCCATGGAGATCCGACTAAAAATGCTCAGTTCATTAATCAAATGTAAATAACTGGGTAAATAATTGCAAATCAGGTAAGCAAATGCAAACAATTGTAGGGAACAAAGTGGTGTGTAATACATAGTCCAAAATGTGTTCTTTTATTGGCTTTGACCTCTGCTCTGACCGCTAGTGCAATGGTACTATTTTACTTGACTGTGGCAGTACACCTGCATTCAAACTAAAAAGATAATAAACTTAGGAGATAATTCAGAAAGATACTAATTTCCACTTTCAGTGAAATTTAAAACACCTTGGGAATGTTTGTGAAGCATCCTATTTCAGTGTTTATTCTTAATATCAACTTTCTAACTCTGCTATAAATTGATATTGATAATGTTATTGAGATTTATGTGTTTTCATTTATAGTTGGGAACCAAAGGCTATGCCTTCAAATTCTTTTGGGTTATATTGCTTTAAGATGAAATACTTTTTCCAACAATGACTTCCTCTGAACACTGTAATCTCTTAAACAGAGAGACAGACCCCTCTTAAATTAGTGTGTCTGATTTGCAGGGTGAAGTTTCTGTTGTCTGTAGAAGATATGGCAAGCAATCAGTACCTCTGTAACTGGCCTGGAGATAAAGCTAATACAATCATTTGCCTTTCTTTGGGTTTTTAAATATCTTAGTGCTAGTGCAGGAACCACAAACACAACCTCTGTGCTTGTGAATGTTAGCAGTGTTTTAAAAACCAGTTATTTTTCATTCTGAACATCTATCGAACTCTGTTTGCCCAGCTAAGGATTTTGCTATTTTATCAGAAGGATAAATCTTGTGTCAGTGTAATGGACTGTGTCAAATGTGGTCTGACACACACTAAGTAAGGAATAATATTCTCCAGGGCATGCCTCCAGCACTTGAGAAATAGGATATATTGTAGGAAACATACCCTGAAGTATAGGATTTTAATCACAGACAAAAGATAAATTTTCTGGATGGAAACAAAAGTGAATGAAATGGTTCAATGTTTTTAAAGTCCTACTTCGGCTTAAATGAAAACATCTTTCATCCTTTTCAGGTTAGAGGCTCATTGTGTTGAGACTCAGATTAACTTCACTTAAATCAGTAAAACTGCTTGTTTTCATAAATGATAACCTTAATCTTCTTTTTCATTGACTGAATTTGGTTTCACACAGGAAAGGAACCAAACTGGTAACTGAAACTGTGTAATGAGGATGGTCAGACACTGGAACAGATTGCCCAAAGAAGCTGTGGATGCCTCAAGCCTGGAAGTGTTCAAGGTCAGGCTGGATGGGGCTTTGAGCAACCTGGTCTGATGGAAAGTGTCCCTGCCCTTGGCAGGGGGCTTGGAACTAGATGACCTTTAAGGCCCCATCCATCCCAAATCATTCTAGGATTCTAAGAATATTTATCTCTTTTAGGTCCTGAGTTTTATCCTTTATGAAGATATAAAATCTTCAGTTTGGTAGAATTAAAGCTCAGCTCATATATGTGGGTCTGCATGTCACTGTCTAAGTGCCAGATTGCTGAATGCTCATTGTTCAAGATGACCAAAATCTTTGAATCATAAAAGAGTCTTAACAAACCCTTCTCCACAGGTCTGAGACACTTATCTTTCCTTAACAGCTATGTCTGTCCTCCTTGTTAGATATCTGTATCTTAATTTTCCTGAATACTTTTGAAAAATTTTGATGTTCATGTTATCCTTTGATAAAAACAGTATTTATCAATAGAATTTAAGTACTCACTTCTTAACATTTTTTATTTCTATTTTGTTTAACATTCTAAAATAAAATTAACGATATGCAGTTCAACAGTTAGGGACTGAGAATAAATATTTAGGGCACAAAGATTTAACTGTCCTTTAGGACTTAGATGGGCACTGAAGTACTGAAGACTTTCATGGGGTTTGACCATATATCTGGGCTTCCTGAAAATCTTCATTGCAGGAATAAAGTATTAAATAATGATATGTTTAATTAGGAGACCACCAGCTGGAGAATGGGAGGAAATCCCTACTCATCTCACCTGCAGTACTTCAAGGTGCTGAAGAAATACCAGCTAAAGTTTCAATACCACATGTTGCTAAAGAACCTTTTTCTGCTGCCTTCAAATACTAATTTTGACTGTAACCTTCTTAAAATATAAACATTCTTTATTTCCCTATATGCCTTGTAAAGAAAAATACTTTTTTTCCAGTGTAAAATTCTTGTTTCACACCATGTACCTATTTAAATTAAATCAGCCAATAACTACTGTACTTTGATTGGTGTTAATTTACATGGGTGGTATAACTGGTTACAACTATTAGAACAAATGAGCATCATGCTGCATATACTGTCCTCAGAGATGCCTTTGACAGGGCTGGGAATTTCAGATCTGAGTGTGAAATAGGATTGTCTCTCAGAGATATTGATTTGTTTGCTTTGAAATCTTTTAAATTGCTAAATACAAAGTGCTCATAGCCACAGAGCCACAAGTAACCCTAATTTTCTGCCCATTGAGACTGTCATACGTGCTCCTATGAAGATTATACGGCACAGGCCACCTCAGTCAGCCTTGCAGTATCCCTTTCACTTAAAGTCCCCCACAAAGCTGGTGGTCATCGCCCTCATCATGAAAGCATAGGTATGGTGTCCACTTGGACAAAAGTTGATTCCTTTGCACACATCAGAAAGGATGTGGCAACCTGGAGGGAGTGCCCATGAGAACACACAGCGGTCCGGATCTCAAGCTGCAGGGAGTGCCAGAGGCTGGAGATGCTCAGCTGGCAGCAGGGAAAACAGCTGTGTGAGACACGGTCAGGTCAACAATCTGCTCAGCCTAGTGGCAGAGCTGAGAGGGGAAGGAAAAGGGTTGAGAAGTGTTAGGGACTCTGAGGAAGTGATAGACTGGTGGAGCCCCATTCTACCATGCCTTAAACAAACACACCCACCATCCACTTCACAAGAAGCAATGGATCCCCCAACATCTCACCACCAGGCAGAAGGAGGGAACTTTAGAGACTTAGAGGGATTCTGCTTGGGGTGGCAGGCAATTCCTCTCCCAGTCTATGCCACCACCCAGGTACCCTTATATAGTAGGTATGAAGCCCTGGAATTTAAGGAGCAAGGAAATGAGAACATGGGAAATGAGAATGTGGAGGGAGGTTCTGGGATGGAGAGGTTGCTTAGGGCAGGGCAGCCTACCTGCTGCATCACAACCTCCTCCCTTTTGAGAGGAATAGAGAGCCTCCTATGCTGACCACATCCATAGGGAGGGGTGTTGCCTCCCTGGGACCCAGGTAAGATAATTCCCAGTCTGGTACAGCCCACTGATCATTATCCCCTGCTGGTTTTCCAGGTAGGCAACAATGAAGTCCCAAAAAGGAACAATCAAGAGGGACCTCAGGACCTTGGGACAACTGGCCAAGGAATCTGGAGCACAAGATGTGTTCTCTTATGTCCTACCAGTTACAACGAATGATGGGGCAAGAAACAGGAAAATCATGCAGATGAACACTTGGCTTTGAGACTGCTGTTACCAACAGAATTTTGGTCTTTTTGATCATGAGTTGGCTTATATAACACCAAGCCTGCTGGCAACAAATGAGGTCCTCCTGCCTCAAAGGGGGAAAAGTATCTTAGCTTGGGATTTAGCAGGGGTCATTAAAAGAGCTTTAAACTAGATTTGATGGGGAACAGGGACATAGCCAGGCACTAACAGTTCAGGAGATTCCTGAAAAACATTGACATCAACTTCCTGTCATAGATAGTGGAGGGTCCCACTAGGAATGGTGTGCAGTTTGACCTTATACTAACAAGCATGGAAGGCCCTGTTAGAGATGTGAAGGTTGAGGGTAGCCTTGGCTGTAGTGGCCATGAGATTGTGGAGTGCATTATCGGACAAGGAGGAAGCAGGTCAGCAAGTAAGATTACAGCCATGGACTCCAGGAGACCTAACTTTAGCCTCTTCAGGAAACTTCTTGGAAGAATTCCATGGGAACAGGCCCTACAGGGAAGAGTTGCCAAAGAGATTTGGTTGATATTCAAAGGATCACTTCCTCCAGGCTCAAGAACGGTGCATCCCAATGGGCAAGAAATTGAGCAAAAGTGACAAGAGACCTGTGTGGATGAATAATGAACTCCTGTCATTACTCTAGTGTGATCAGGAAATACACAGGAGATGGAACCAGGGTGAGGCCAACTGGAATAAATATAGAGAGGTTGTCAGAGTGAGTAGAAATGAGTCAAGGAGGGTGAAGGCCCATCTGGAATTAAATCTGTCCAAAGATGTCAAAGGTCAACAGGAAGCATTTCTTCAAATATACCAAAATATTCTTTCCAGATACCCTGTTTAAACAGACAAGGGGCAGAAACATCTGTATTAGGTGCATGGTAAGCACAGGAAGAGTAAGGTATGGAGACAACGAGGCCCTTTCTATTTAAGTGTTTCCTCAGATGGTATTATAGACTTCCCACACCAATGTTGTTGGATGCATTCTAAAAAATGTTCTCCCAAATTACATCATAAAGGATTCAAAATGAGCTGTATGTATCATTTGCATTCAGGAAAATCTTTAGTGAAAATTGCCTACAGGTTTCTCCCTCTTTGAGCAGCACACTGACATGATCCAAAAGGAGTGTCTTAATTATGGTAATTATAGGATTTAAAATTCATTAAATAAAATATTGAGGCTATTCAAACTCAGATTTTTGAAGGATTATAGTGTTTGACAACACTATGAAAGGTTTAAGTGTGTAGTTTAACTGCCAGAATTGGTTTGTGTTTTGCCCTCATTACTCAGCATGAAAAACATGTTTTAAGTGGAATCTGCAGCCCACTTTCAACTGTCAGTCTAAATATGTCTATTCACAAGCTGAGAAATTAGCACAGTGCATGATGCTCTGGTGACACCCATCAAGCCAAAACAGCTCATCATTTCACTCCATCTCCTATCCAAGTTATGAAAAAAAAAAAGAAAAAAAAAGAAAAATGTGTCCTGTTCTGAAAGGCTGACAGGGGCTTAAAATGACTCAGTCAGAAGTGAAAAATGATTTCTGGCTTTCAGACTCTGCCTTTCTGAGCAGTATGTTACACTGGAGTAGGGCTGGTAAGAGGCAGGTATTGGCTTTTTCTCTTCTATGTCCCTGTGCAACTTCTAGCCAATAGAATGGCATTGTATTTGCAACAGGTCCTGCTGTTTGTTGGGAAAAATTGGGGGAAAGACAGAAAAGCAAAAATCCCTCTGTGATGAAATAATTTCCCAGAATAATCTCTTGTTCATGGAGAAGGTCCCAGAGAGGTGGGTCATATGCTCCCAAAGGGCAAGCCCAGTACTGAAGATTGGCTTATCGCTAAAGACATAGGTGTGCACTGAATAGTCCATGTAAAACCTCTGCTCTCCCAATTCTCCTGTACAGCAAAGCAACTCTGTTCATGGCCTTGTACCAACTGTATGCTTCTACCCTTAATGTTTCATCATCTGCCCTCCAGTCATTGCTGCTCTGTCATGTCTCAGTTCTGACTCACTGTCATGATGACCATGCTCATCTTGCAAAGGAAAGGACTTTGTTGGCACTGGTATCCCAATGCCTAAGGAACTTTTCAGTTAGTCCTGCTCCTCTGTGCCTCGTTTCATTGAAATGTGCCCATGTACATCAGGAAGCCCATGACCAAGTCTGGTGCTTTAAATGAAACCACATTGGTATAAAACCAGTGTGTGTAAGATCAGAACCAGAATCTTAACTGGCAAAAATAGAAGATTAGAATGGCATTTATAATAGATGTCTTTATGGTCAAGGAGGTTTTATTTCTTTGCAGTACTCATCCATTATGATTGCCACAGAAGGAGTGAGGCTAGATCTGACTTATTACCACTGCATTTAAGATCAGTCCATCTTTCCCAAGCAGAGCTCAAGAAGCAAATTTATAGTAACTAGGTTCAGGTTAGTTTGCAAAAGTGCTAAAACAAGTCAGATTCAGAAGGGTGTCTTAAAATGTCTTGTGTTGGCCTATCAAGGTTTGTTCATTTAAGGCTTGAGTCTTATAGCTTGGGTCCTGGCCCTCCAGGCGTTCTAGATCTGCACACAGGACCAGACTCTTGGATGCTTCATGGATATATAAAGTATCAGGTTTGAAATCTGCAGCAAAACATCTGATGACAAAATTGTCCACATGAAAGCCACTCCTGGGAACCAAACATATGAAAACAATGCATGGCATTAGTTGCATGGGTGTGGCACAACTGTGTACATACAAACACTGCATGCAGGGAAAATGCAAGTTCTCACAAGAGCAGCATGGCATGTTGACAAGGACAGAGCCAAAACAGGGCATTGACTAGAAAATAAGGAATAGAAGGCATTGCTGAATGTTTTTACAGATTTTTAGCCAAGTATACTATTAAACTTTATGAAAAAGAAATGATTTCTTCTAGACAAATCCAAGAGAATGATGCATTTCAGTAGGGATATGCAGAAACTGTTCTTCAGTCTTCAAAGTGAAGACTGCATTACTACTTTTTTGTGGGCTGAGGAGTTTTCTTTAAATCATCTATCAGGCATATAGTGCTGTGCTTGTTTCTGTGAAAGGAAGTTTAGCTCACAAGGTGTTATCTCAGCACTTTTCCAAAGATGAGTCCACACAAAAAAGAAAATAGAGACTCTGTCTATAACAATCTCTGTCTATAGTGTTCACACAGGTCACATGAGAGCATGGGCTGACATTTGCATTATTATGTGCCTTGGTGCAGAGGTGTTCATCCACTCTGTTGGTGGCATTTGGGTTCCCTTCCCTGCTCCTGAGTATCTTTGTGTAACAGCCTCATTTCTGCCCTGATCCAGGCACTAGGCAGCATATAGGTGATGTGAGGGATCAGGGACTGTGGTGGGAGCACAGCCTTGGAGCTGCCACAAGAACCAGGAGGCGTGGCAGAAATGGGAAATGATTTTCTTCAACCAAGAGAGGGCAGAAACTTCATTGTGCAGCAGTATGAAATCATATGCTCACTTCTACAGGCAAAACTCATGCCTGGTTTCCTGAAACCATTAATATTTACTGCATGTGTTAGTAATGGATGACCCTTTTTCTGGTAATCCTCATGGTCAATGGAATATTTTCCTGAAAGACTGCAGCAGAGATCCATTCTCTGCTCTTCATTTTCACATCTATTCCACGCCAGGTACTTTTTATAATCCATCTGCTTCTCACCAGATCAGTAATTTTGTTTTCTTTTCTGGCAGACAGGTCCTCAGAAGCCTTGCCAAAAATATCCTAAGTACAAAGTTATTTTTAAAAGGTGTGAAAGTCAAGAAAAATCTAAGTGAATCCAAAGTAAGTAGTTTGTATTCCTTTCTGTTTTCAAATTCTTTAATAACTCGATAGTAGGGTAAAAATATTGAAAGCTAATGAGAGTTCATGGCAGACATTTTCCATTTGAAAAGAAATAAAGGAAAGAAACTATTTGAAATTGCCTCATTTCAGGAAAGAACTGAAGACCAAGCTTCATTCCAAAATATCGAGGACAATCCTTCATTGTAATGGCATCTTAAGGCGAATAGAGTGTACAAGCTTTTGTAACCAGTTTTGAAACCCCATTTTGGTTTAAAGTTGCCATGCTGAACTCAAACCCAGCTGAATTGCTGCTAATGGGTGAACTGACAGTCTCTTCAGATTGCAGTAGACAGATGTCAACACTGCAGCTGGAACTAATCATAAGTTGTCATCATGACTGGAAGTAACTGAAACTTTTCTTGAATGTAGATAGTTAGGACTGAACAGACATGAAAACTAATTCATCCTCTCACACTTAATATCTCATTGCTTCAAGCAATGGAGAAAGAGGGCAGAAGTTGCATTTCACAGGACATTGGGCAATTTTGACATTTATCTTCATGTGGATTACAAACAGAACTTGAAAATGTCAACATTTTCAGTGTAAACAAAATAAATCTTTTACTCTCAATTGAAATGTTTCATTAAAAAAAAACCCTAAACATTCAAATTATTCATTCCTTGTCAGTTATACACAAAAGGTATTGGGATACAGTATCATACATATGTTTCATCTCTACAATGAAAACCAGAAATATTTCCTTCTAAGGATACTGAAAAATGAATTTTCTTCCCCTTTCGGCCTTCAAATAAACCTCTACTGAAGTTAATGCAACTTCAGGGGGTGTTTCGACTTAACCAAACAGAATTCTCTTGTTAGAAAATGCCTCTATCAATATTTCCCAGACTACAAATCACTTCTGAGAAACTTTAGCAGTGCTCCAGGGGTAGGTATGTAAGGATATCATTTATAGCACCACTCAGGCTACTTTGAGACTTGTGGGTAGGTCACCACTCCTTTTTTTCCAGTTCTTATCAATGAAAGGATGACTGAAACACATTAAAGAATCCTTCCCAAAAGTGATAGAATTTTGAAGCCACCCAAACAAATGGTGTGGTGATTTATTTTAAATATTTATCTTTAATATGCTTGGAATACTTCAGATAGGTTGTATATGCTTCTACACTCCATTTGCCCACATTACACAGGCATGGACTATGCTCCTGTCTTTCAGTGGGTTTTGTATTTACTTTTAAAGATTACTCCTTGAAGAAACGAAAGCTTTAGAAAACAATTAAAGCTGTTTTGCTCACACTGGAAAAGAAGTAAATTGCATGAGTATTGAAAACCTTGCATATGCAAATAACAGAGAAAGACTCTCTGAAACAAAATTCTGGAGGGGAAATTTCAAATTTACTCAAACTATCTTTGAGACCTGACTAAGGAGAGTTAAGTGGACAGAAGGATTCTCTTCCAAGCATCTTCTTAGTGGTCACAAAATGAAACCAGATCACATGATTTTGGTGCTGTATCTACTAGGGTTCGTGTTGTGATAACATGCTTTAGCCATCATGGTCTAAGGATATAAATAAGAAAAGTTACTTAAGGAAAGATCACATTTGCATTAGTCTAATTGCTGTTACTGGGGAAAGGGTGTTTGTTGAAACTAAAGACAAACCTTTGAGGTCTGACAGAGGGACAAGAGGTTTTGTGATATGTCTGGGTTTTTCCATCTGTGTTTGGTGAAAAAAACCCAAGTGTTTCTCCCTACAGACCTACCTTACCAACACCCTTCATATGACTTTAACTAAAATGGGTATTTTTAAGAACTGAGTCTAACTAATTGCATTCATAGCCACTACTCAGATGAAAATGAGAGCATAGTTTAGGTGGTAGTGATGACTGAATATTCTATCACCATTAGTACCAAAGAATATGACCTCTTTGTTTGAAAGTATACTTCACAATGAAAAGTGAATGAGGATTTAATTTTTTTTTTTTTTTTTACTTCTGTGTGGCCCTTGTTCAGTGTTGTAGCTTGGAGAGCTCTGCAGAAAAATCACAAATGAAAGTTTGATTTTATCAGAGGAATGGAAGATTTGTAATGTACTTCCCTGAGGATATAATTCCATGTCATTAAAAAAGTAATTACATTTTTTTTCTGTGAAATTATTTTTTTTTTCCCTGGGGCTTTTAAAAACTACTATTGCCTACTCAAGTTTCCATTCAGGCAACAGTGAAAGAAGGCTAAATATTGTCTAGAACATTCAAATCTATGTTCTCTAATGTCCATTCTCTTAAGCTGCCTTTCAGTAAGCAGTATTTCTACTACATTGCCAAGATAACCAGTGAGGGTCTGCAAACACACAAAAATATTGTGGACTTGCCAGGTAGCTTGATCTTGTTATTCTCAGGGACACAGTCCCTCCCTATTTAAATTCCTAGAAGTTGCTGGCATGGAAAAATACAATTCGTTTTGGTAATGACATCGGGATTGGGCCTGGAATCTGCTCAAGAACTACACATGCAGCACTTTCATAAGTCTGCAGGCTTTTTCTTTCAGTCTCATACCAATTCCTTGTATCTCTTGCAGTGACAAGTAAAAACACAGAAATGACAAGGAGCTCTCCATGAGTGGTTTTATGTGAATTCCACAGCCTCAAAGTTGCTTCTCCCTCCATATGAAGCAACTTAAATATAAAATTTAAAAGCAAAAGGAAAAAAGGAGCACTTACAAAAGCCCTGTTGAGGCTCAGTCTAGTTTTTCTCCTCTCCCTCATCTGCCTTTCCTAGAATGATTCCTAAGGGGAAAAAAGCACTTAAAATACACTCTTGGTGCAGACTCAAGTCCCACTGCTTCCTCATTCCTCTGACAATCAAGACAAAAACCACTTAAATAGGCTTTTTGGGACAATTTACATGTCCTTTCTCTCATCTACCTTTATGCTCCAGGAGGTAAAGGTGTTTGAAAAGAACAGTTTTGTGAATACTCATCTCACTTTTCCTCTCTCTGCCCCACTTGCGTTTCCAGCTCATTGGGTTTTGAGTCTCCTCCTCCCTGACAAAGTAAATCTCACAGCATATGATATCATGCTAAAGATCTTGAACTGAATGTTACCTTATGGCTCCCATTGCATTAACGATTGCTGAATGGGGGAGATATGGATTTTGCAATGACCCAGTAAAATAGCTGGCATGTCATTTTATGTTTCCTCTTCATAGCAAAGATATATCAAGATATTAAAAATATTTAGATTTGCTCTGCTATGCACTGAACCACTGGCCAGGAGCAAATTTATATTCCTGGAATTATATAAAAGCCAAGATTTTATAAGTGCTCAGCTGTAGTGATGGCAAAAGGTGAGGCAAATAGCACAATGCAGAGGCTGATCACAGGGCTCTGGGGCTCCCTTCAGTTGCTGAAGCAAAGGCATCTGCTACTGATGAAGTGCCTTCAGGTATTTTTCATCTCCTTCAGCTGCCAGTCCAACAGAGTCCACGACTCCGTAGGTCTGCATCCCATCTGCTGGCACATTGTGTCCCAGATACTCCTGGGGCATTCAGGGGTCTAAGATGTTTAGGCAACCTCACTGAGCTCTGTCCTGTTTCCATCTCTTTGTGGAGCATCTAACTCTTCTTTGTAAAGGAGAGCTCAGATAAGTATGGCTAAAAAGCAAGAAGAAATCTCACTTTCTCCTGTTTATGGTTACATAAGGAAAAGAGTAGAAGAAATGAAGAAATATCACTATAAATAAATCTTGGTATTAAAATTGGATTGTCAGCCATTGAGGGCAGAACGTGAAAAAAAAGTAAATATGTTCCATCAGTTTTGTCTTTTTCATCACATTTTTTTAAGCAAAACTCTTTTATACTTAAAAAACAGTTGCAGACAATTTTCAATATAATAAAAATCAGATTTGATCTAATCAAATCCAATCAATAAAGAGAGATTCTCCACATCACATTCACAGCCAGAAAATTCCTGTTTTATCAGAGTTTTCACTGAGAACAATGTTGTAGAACCAGCTGTACCAAGGACAACATGTCCATGCCAGTCTGCCCCACTGGAAGGAGACAGATCTGAAGGCAACAGTGTGAGAGAAACATCTCCACCGAAGGGAGAGAGTAGGCAACAGGTAACAATGCCATGGGAGTGAGATTTCAACAGTTGTGAGCCCTTTCTCTGAGATGTACAATGTGCTGCTATCAACACAGGACCAGGGTGGTTCCACACCAAACTGTCCTCCCTGATGGCCTCAGTTAATGAATTAATATTGCTAGCTGGGTGAAAGAGTAGGTTTTTATTCTCAGGAGAGAGAAGCTCTAACAGAAGAACATAGGACAGCTTGCTAGAGCTTGACAGTCATGTGCTTTTGTTTGGTATTGGTCCCCAGAGCAATCTTTGGGACATATATCCAGGTAAGATACACTGCACAGTTTGCCACAGTCACTGCATCCCAGCTTTCTACTGCTACAAGAGGCAGAATAAAACAGCTCCCGTGATTTTAACAGAGCCATTTGGGGTCCTAATGAGTACATCTAGCACAGCAGCTCTGGCTCTGTACCAGCAATGTGAATGTTAAAAATTATGCATATGTGAAGGAGGATAGTTTGTGCTATATTTCTGGAAAGTAGTTTAAAAACTTGGCTTTAATAATGGGCATGTTGACAGCAACTGGGCTTTGATGGCCAAGTTCCTTGGATATCAGCCGCTCTAGCATCAGAACTACTTTGACGTCAAAACAAAACAGGCTATTTACTTTTTGAAGTTAAATTAAATCCAGAGAGTATGATGCTGTTACAGAGTTGGAGTCCTGGGCCATTTCATCCAAATGAGCCAAGCAAGGTAGAAGTTATGAACAACTTCATAAAAACACAGGGGCCAGGTTTCATTCCTGTGGAAATCAAGAGCAATATCACTTATAAAAAGTGTGTTAGGCCAGTGTTGCTAGACAAGAGCAACACTAGAGAATTTACAATGTATAATTCATATCAAACTTACTTCCTTTTTATTCCTCATCATTGCAAATGGGATTGTTGGCAAAGAATTAATCCTTCTGATCCTCGTGCAATAAAAGACGATTCTTTACAGTGAATTAAATCAGTTAAATAATGCTTCTCTAGGTTTAGGTTGGGAGATTTTCCTACCTTATGGTGAGCTCAGAAAGTTTCCTTGAAGATCCATGGGAAAAGAAAGTAGCCTGTAGAGTAGTGGCAGATGTCCTGCTACTTTTGTTTCTCTTCCCAGAAATATTTCTTCTTTGTCACCTGATAGAGGTACCCATGTCTCTACCCTCTTTTCCTGTTCCACATGCACTCATTCTCCCTAGTTGCTCTGGTGAAGCTGTCCCAGGTTGGCTGTATCCTCAAGTGTTACCACATTCCCTGGCACACAGACCTCTGCTGGACTGCCTTCCAGGGCCCTTGGATTTTCTGGGGTTCATTCTTACTAAAACAACACACTGGACCTATGCAGGGTGATTGCTGGGCCGCCTGATCTTCTCACTTGGCCTGATCCTGGGATACAGGCAGGAAGTGTGCAGTGGTCAACCATATCTACTGACCATATATACTCCAGGGGCCCATGTGGTGGAAACCAGAGATCTAGACCCCAGCTGTCTCCAAGAATGTGCCTTTTGTTTCATCGCTACTTTTCTTAGACAGAATGAGACCGCTCAGATCTACTTCTCATCCTTCCCACAGGCAGAAATTTCTCATCCTAAGCTTCTCCCTTTTTGAGATGAGAAAAAATTCCTCATACAAGACCCCATTTTGTATCAGCTCCCCTGGGAAATGAAGGTCTTTTTCCTTGGTGAAGATGCAGGAGGGGCATTCCCCTGCCAGTGAAGAAGAAATGACCTGGTGTTCCTTCAACACTAGGCAGACACAGTCAGTGGGGGTTTATTATCCTGGGATTTGGACTGTCCAGAATCTGTCCTTCAAAGATGTCTCCAATACAGAACATTTGGGAACTAGTATATGCTAAGTACATATCAACTTGCACAACAGAAGAGGTGGGTTATGTCCTTAAAAAACTAAATTTAGGAGAAAATTATAATCTTTATGCCCTCCAGAAAGGATGAAATAAGCAATTTAACAATTAGTGTAAATGTAAAGATACTTAACAATTGGTGTAAATTTGCAAAAATGTGTAAATATATTTATGGCTTTTCTTTCAGCTCTACAGAGCATCACAATTCCCAGTGTTAGGTTCATTGGCATAGAGCATGCTGGCATCAGCTAACAAAAAGTACAGGAGGAAAGTAGTTAAATGAGCAGGCAGATCAAACCCAACTAGCGTGCTCTGTGCCACCAAAAATTCACATTGCAACAGCTGCTGGAAAAGCCTTCTTCCATCTCCAGCTGTCCTGGAGCCCTTATGGTCCCTTCTGCAAGCTGCAGATCTGAACACAGTAATTTATGCTTTTTTGATCTCATGCTTGGCTACTGTAGCACAAGCAGGAGCCTTGGGAAAAGCACTGCTCAGCTAGATTAATAAATTCCCTTGCAAGGTTGTGCTAACTCACAAGGATTCCTGACTTCAAGACTCCCTCCAGACCAAAATGTTGTCTCCATAGTAGTATACATAGGTAGTGTGGGGCATTTTTTCACTTATAGAAGAGTTTCTTTTTCTTCTGCCTAAAGTAATGGAAACAATCAGCCTAGAGACCAAAAATGCTTGCATATTAAGCCAAAGGTATTTTACAAGAGTCTTCTCAGAATTAAAAACACTCGTACAAATCTTCCTAAATAGGTGTTTTTGGAAAGAGACAAAAAGAACATGTGAGGGAAAATTAAGAAATGGCCCTGACTTCACAGAAATGCTACAGGGTGCTCAGGTACCATCTAGCACCAAGCAGTTTGAGTACCAAATTTGTTTATTTCATATAATTTCTGTATCACTGTAATGGCCATTGTGGAGTCACTGGACAACAACAGGTAAGTGACATGTTTTTGAATTTGTGATAAATGCCACCAGGCTGAGGATGCAGAACACCAGCATCTCCACACAGGGGTGCCTACAGGTGGCCTCTTGCAGGGCCACTGCTCTTCTCCTGGCTGACCCATCTGGTCTGTGCAGAAATGGAATTCTCAGACTTGCTTTATGCTTCTGCCCTGAAATTGCCAATATTACCTGGGATTGCTAAATACTAATAATACACAAAAACGTCCAATTGAGTAATAGAGTCCTGACTCCTTTAAGACATGGATATGGCTGCCTGCAAGCACAGATCTGGTGGAAACAGTTGTGGGTACAAAGGTTCTTGGCTGGTAAGTGGTGCAAGAATAGGTCCTGTAGCTATTTCATTAGTCCTCTCATATACTCTGTAAGACTTCCAGCAACCTTTATGGGCTGCATTTTTAAACTTTCACAGGATTTTAACTTAAGAAAACCCAGACTCTTACTCTTGTGATAAATAAATACTCATTCTCTCTGTAAGCACAAGAGAAAACCCCACACGCAAGTATTTTATAAACATGCCATTAAAACCTGTTTAGTAAGTTAGAGCAGAGAAGTTAAATTTCACAATATTCAGTCCCTATTGCAGAATAACAAAAGATGATAGCTGAACAAAAATGCTATTGTTTCACTGGGAAGCAATTAGGCTGGTGATGGCAGGTCTCGAGTGAGAATATAGCTCCTCAGTGAGCTATAAGTACCTGCTATTTGCCAAAATTGCCATTATAATAAGAAAACTGTCATGATTGAAAACCCTAATTACTTAGGATTTGGAGGTTTGTGGAAACTGTTGTACTTTTAAAGGGCTAACTACACTATTAATACAGATTTTAAACTGGAACTACATTGAAACATCCAACAAGTTTTATATGACGTTGTACTACCATTGCTTAAGAAGTGAAGTGTTGGGTTTTTTTTATAAAGTCTTGATCATAATGGACTAATTTTTCTGGCTGAATTGGACACACATTGCACTGTTTTCTTTCTCTTCCAAGGGCCATATGCTTTCACACTGAGAACAAATTTCTGCCTTTACATGGGACTGATCATGAATAAAAATGAAGTGTTGGAGAAAGAAAAAAGAATGTGGCTATGATTATACCATGTTTATGTCCACAGTGGACAGATGAAAGTAATAACACAAAGCTGTTATTTTAGTAATTATAAAACCAGAATTTTTAATGATTTAAAGGCTAACTTAATAAGAAATATAAGGGCAACGTGCTTTGGAATTGGTTTCAATGAAAGGATCGAAAACTGAGATTGACATTCAGTTTCTTGGTATTATTTGAAAGGAGGCTTTTATTTTGTGACATTCAGGAACCTAAAGCTGTGGTTGATATGAATACTTGTCACAATCATATACTTGAGCACTCTGCCTGTGATTTGAATTCAAATGCCTTTGTTGCCTTTGGTGAAGGAAATAGTTGAGTTATTTACACATTTAGAGATGGAGAATGGTTCATAGGATTCAAGAGTGTTAAGTGGTCCTGAATGTAGAATAAATCAGGTGTCCATAACCTGTTAGATTATAGTGTAACATTAACACAAACAGTTAGGTAGGCACAATAAAAAATAGGACTGAAGGGTATGTCTCAAAAAGTTCCAAAAACTTGTAGCAGCTGTTTAGCAGTTTCAGTACAATGAAAAAAGTAAACTATGTAAGAGGAGAAACATCATTCCTCTTAAAATACTTCAAAAAAGACTTCTTTATTTGAGAAGCTCCATAAAGTGGTGAAAATGTAGGTTTTTGAAATAAGCTTCTTATTTCTTAACTTACCAACCGTGACAGAAAATTAACATAGTAATCCTTGTTTTAATAGTTGTCTTTGGGATGTCTAAAGGCTGCTTGAAATTTAATGACAAAGCTGAGCAGAAAGGAGACATGGAAAGTGGGAGGAGTGGGAAATGAGGGAAATGAGAGGAAAATCTGCTGCAGAAATGATGGCAATGTTGTGGATGGACTTGTGAAGGTTGATGTAATGAGAATGAGAGTAGGAGAAGGAGGCTGATACCATTTGAATGGACACAGTCAGATTCTTCTCTCTTGTACTGGGATCTCAATGGATTTATATTCCTGTAATTCTATTGGAAAAGAAGGTATGCTTTCTGAAGGGTTTCAGTGCATGGATCAGTAGATAGGATGCCATAGTTTGTGTCATGGGAAAGACTGGACTGAATTATCACAGACTTTCTTTCTGGCTTTACATTCCACTGCTGAATGTGAGAATGCTGCCAGCTCCTGTATCTGAAGTTCTCTATTTGTGTATTCATACAGTGAACTAGTAAAAACTATTTGTAATAAATAAAACTGTAAACTGAAGAGATGAAAAAGTAAATCACAAGAAGTTAAAAAAAAAATTCTAGGATTTTGACTTTTGTGTCCCTTCACAGTCATACTGAGGGAATAACATTAAGGGCTACTATAAATCTTCTGATAAAGTTCATTAATATTCATCACCACTGGACAGCACTCTAAAAGTTTACAACATTAGCTACCAAAAAGTACATTATCAAATATTAGCTACAAGAAAGTACTGGTGTCTCCTGAGGATTGATATCTGTGTAGCTTTGAAAATGGTTTAGTCATATTCAGTGTTAAACCCACTGGACATTATATGTGGAAGGTCAAAACTCTGCTTAGTAATTTGCACTAAACCACTTCCTCAGCTCATCAGCTCTGCCTCCTAATTATGGTAATTAATTGTTCATTAATAACACATTATGACTATAGTAACTTTTTATTGTGTTGCTTAGTAGTAGAATAATTAAAAATTGATAGCCTCATTCATGATTTTATTTATTAAATTTTAATTGAATATTTGCTTTTTAATTATTTTTGAGGGCAGATAGAAATAATGTTTCCTTAGTCTGAAGGCACTGAAGGATTGACCTTCCTTCTGAACTCCAGGAACCGAAAGAATCCACTTTTCTGCCACAGGGAGAAATATCTTTTCTGTGGAAGTTAGATGAGAATAAACTGGAGAAATTTTTTTTAGGGAAAGACTGGACACACGGTTGGGTACTCATGTCTACAACAATGGGCCTTTTATGAGTAGCACTGAGGAGTTCGAGTATCTGTTACTTGAAACGTTCACAGGGAAAGATTGTGAAGATTGAAAATTGGACTGTTTTTATGTTAGTCAGCAGAAGGCATGGAGGACAAACAAAAGAAGTACTGAGCAGAAGACTCATATTTCCTTCCTCTATGACATAAAGTCTTGCTGAATAGGAAGGACCATTAGTAAGTCCAACACTTTTTAAGGTGGCGTGGACCTGAAAAGAAAATGGAGTAATAGACTTGTGTACAAATGTGTATGGACATCCATACAGCACAACAGAGACTTAAGAGAATGATACTGTACAAAATAAGAAGAGTACATGCCATTAATTTCCAAGCTAATAAGGAGAGGAACATTTATTTTTCATATCAGAAAGCAGAATAAAACCGGTCATTACTTTGTAAAGGACAATGTAGTTTTCTCCTTCATGCTCCCTTTTGCACTCAGCTTGTGATCTCCACAGCCAGCTTCTGCCAACTTTTCTCTATAGACCCGCTGAGCTCTGTAGGAAGGACAGATGAGGGAGAGAGAACTCTGAAACATCTTTTATGTGGTAGCAAAAAAGACCTCCAGAACCCAAGCAAACAGCTCACAAGGAAACTTTTTCTACGTGGTCTCGATTTTCACTGGATACCATTCCTACATCACATGCTGTGCTGCGGGTCACTATCAAGACAGACCATAAAAGATGTGCTTTAGAGAGATTCATAAAGGTTCTGCAGAGATGTGACTCACTGCCCCCAAGGCAAAAGCCATCCTGGGATGAGCAAGTCTCTCTGCTTCTCTAGTTGCCCATAAAACAGATTCCTAACTGAATGCCTAGCTGAATGGTGAAGAAAATATAAAAGAACACCAAACCTACTCTGAACTGGGTCAGAGTAGGATATAGAGCAGAACAGTGTATAACAGTTCAAACATGGCTTCAAATGCAAAGAAAATGGGCATGTGGCACATCGTAGGGCTTCAAAGGGCTCTTTTCACAGTTGTGAGAATTGGAAAGGTTTGCAATTATAAAAATCTGACTACCCGGCAATCAGTGGCCCCAAAGTCCCATCCAGCAGCTGTGATGTTAAATCAGCCCCCTTGGCTTCTGCTGAGCTGGGCTGGGGAATTTTTCAGAAATACAGATAGTCTGAATTTTAAGAACACCATAGAAGTAGCCATGATTAGAAAAAAAAAGCTTTCATTTTAGACAATACTGTTATTTCAATGGGGCCATGTATGTACTCTTTTATTTTGCAATGTTACTTCTCTGTGAACTAACATCTTCCATATACCAAATACTGCAACAGAGGTGAAATTAAATGGGGCCATGAGGAAAAAGAATGAGCGATTTCCTGAACTAAGCAGAAACAGGCTAAAGGAGTGCCAAATGGGTTTTCTTAGGAATTTTTCACCATGTTATACTGAGCACTGTCTACAAGTAATGTCAAGTGAGCTATTTTCCTGGCAAGTAACACGCTGGACTGGTTTGATAATTGCTTGTACCTCTTGATGATGAAACATCTTGGCTTTCTTTGAAAAAAAATATGGCTTTCTGCTGTGTGGAGAGAAACAGAGGTTCCTGAACTTCAGAGTCTGAAGCAGAAACCTTGGAATATTAAAAGCTTGTCTGAGAGCCTCAGTCACTCCTGATTGTGTCCATCTCCCACTTCTGCCTGGGGGAGAGTGGCAGATGGGAGAGACCAGGGAACAAACTGCCGGAAAATACCTTACCAGTGCCAGTGATGTAGAAAAGAAAGATGGGGGAAATGACTGATCACCGTAGTTGAGAGGAGCCAACTAGAGTTTCTACAGGGTGGCTTAACTGTGGCATTACACAACTGACACTTAATCTGGGAGTCCCAGGAGGACACTATTCCTTTGGTGTATGGCTGGTAGTTTGTTGCTTGATGTGGTGAAGTGTTGCAAGGTGGTACTTGGGCAATACTGATCTATGAAGGAAAAAAAATAAGGATAACAACAAATTAGCTTAAAAAATATGAACTAAATCAAATTGTCATTAATTTTAGGAATAACTGCTTGGAAGTAGTCAAATTTGACCAGTGTGATTAACAATGCTAATGACAGCAATACGAGTGTAAACCAGCCTTTCACAGGTCAGTAAAATTTTTGGAGTAAGTCTCTATCCAATGACTGTGTACATTATGTGTGGCACAGCAACATGGCGAGGGTCTATTAACCAGTGCTTAACTAATGCTAAATAGCAATGACATTCACAGGACTACATCATGAATTTATTATGATATGGGCTATTACAGAGAATACAAAATGAAACAGTAATGGAGGGACATATAACCCTTTATTCTAATTTTTTTTTTACATGCACAAATATTTTTTCTGGAGATCAGCTTCTGCATGGCAGAACAATATATTGTGTGACTGAATCTCTGTTAAAAGAACCCTTGAAGAACTGATGACAAGCAATTGTCCTCCAAGCAGTGCACACATTTAGGTTTGAGTTGCAGAAACAAGCTGAGGAATTTTCTTAGTTTCTGCTTAGAAATGACAGCTGCATGCAGAACAGTCCAGGCAGCATGATGAATTTATATAACATCCTGGAAATGCGAGATCTCTAGGTTTGCATCATACAGGGAATTTGGACCTTTCTGCATTAAAAACTAAAAAATTCACTAGCTTATTGTAGACTGTGATCTGCATCTCACAAAAGTCACCATGTTCCCTTTCTTTCCATACAAAGAACTTTAGGTAAGTTATACAGTAAAAAAAGTGAGATCTAAAGGGCCAGATTTGGGATTTCAATGCCTGGATGTAGATGTTCAGGTCTAGTTAGATTATTATGCATGTGAGTCCCTTACACAGTGGAACCTGGCCTGGGCTGAGCTGTCATGGCAGGTGCCAGCTCAATATAAGCAGAATATGTATATTTTCCTGATGTGACTTACCCTGGCATCACACAGGAGATTAGCCATGAGTGAGAAGGGTAAGAGAAGAAGCAACTGTACTAAATAATAGGAAATACCACAGCTTTGCTTCATTCAGAATCCAGTGATGTAGAAGAAAACCCTTTACTTCACATTCCTTTGGAGTCCTCAGGTCCAGGTGTTCTATCGCTAGCTCCTCACTGAGGTGAGAGTGGTTTTCTGTTCTTGATGTGCTCCCTGCCATGGGAAGGAGACAAAGACATGCAGCCCAGATAGGAACAGTGGTGTGATCTGAGAATGGAAAATTGTGGCAGAAGTTCATGGGCCATCTCCTCACCGCCAGACAGGGTTACAGGCTGAATCACCACAGAGAATGAGAGAAATAAGGAAAAATTTCAGAATCCGTGTGCACTGTGTTCCACTATATTCTCAGGAGATCCCAAAGTGACCTGAGACTACCTGAGATTTCTTGTGTAATCAATATTTTTTTAATTAAAGACAGAAACAGTCTCTAAATATGGACAACTTCTCAGTCACTTAAGAAACAAAATCCCAGATGGAAAACCAGACAGTAGAGTCACAGTAAGTAGAGTGAACTGTCTTTTATTCCATTCATCTTCTCAGCTAATCAGAAAGACAAAGGTAGCAGATATAGATAAGCTTAAAGACACAAAGGTTCTTTCTTTGCTCTGTCCAAATTGCACCTGTATGACAACTGACAGAAAGAGATGGAAGTACCTGAGAGCGGGAGGCACAGAAGGCTCTCCAGGACAGAGCCATGGTTTGTAAATGGGAGAGGAGAAAAATATTGATGCCTTAAGATTTTTATATATTTGTGGATTTTAATGTAGCTGTATAGCTTCTCATACTTAAGGTAGCAGTTGACAGTTTCTAAATCCCTTTCTCACGGTTTGTGCCACATTCTAGAAATACTGTTTAATGGTGTTTTCAAGGAAAGAGATTCTAGCAAGGACATCTTGTCCACACATGGACCTGGAAGGGAATAATAAGATATGTTGTAGTCAAAAAAAGACAGAGGGCCCAGAACCCTTGGAAAGGCTCCAGTGGGGCAGTTCTGAGGGTGGTACCAGGGGCAAATGGTTTTCGGGTTGGATGTGCCTACTAGATACGGTAATTAGTCAAAGCTATAAAATTGTGAGAGTTCTATACTGGGGTGTGCACCTATATACTGTGTATCACCTGAAAGCACTTTCATTAATGACCGGCTCTCTATTTTATCTATATTAATATTGTCTCCAAAGTTCTTTTATCCCATTTTAGGCAACAGTATCAGTACAACCAAACTTTAGATCTGCTGTAGGTGATACTTAAAAAGATAAAGGAAATCATTCAAATGAGAAACATATTTGATAACTAAAGAACAGATGTGGTCATTATCTTCAAAGACCATAAAATTCTAGGAAAAAAAAAAGATGAGGGAAGAATTTGAATTTGGAATTAATGTATAAAAGACGACAGGCATATTGTGTGGGATGGATGAAGGAAGGATAGCAGTGAATGGAGAGATGGAAATAAAAACAATATGAATATCTATAAATATTTCTTCCCCAGTTCATCCATCACGGCTGTCAGTGATCACCCAGCTTTGACAGGCAACAGATTAGGCTTTGCTACAGGAAGAAGAGAAGAGAATCCTTTAGTTAAATGCCCTTCTTACTCCGCTATAGCTACAACCCCATTCATTCTAACTCAGAAAATATTAGGTCTTCCAGACAAGAATGAAAAAATATACTCCTATGATCCAATTATTGTGAATTTTCAGGTGATCAGCCTCCTAAGAATACAAGCTGGAGAAGACCATAAAACTGTCAGGTGATCTTCGAAATAGGTGCTATGAAACAAATACACAACTGCCTCATTTACTCTTTAACGTTTGGTCTCTGCAGTCCTCCTAGAAGGAAAACACACTTAATGCAGACTTTAAGTAATAGAGACCCACAGAGCTGTCACCAAGCAGGCTTCCATAGGAGAATACAGCAACTGCTTGTGTCCAAGTAGCAGGGAAGACAAGGCTCCTCGAGCTATTGTTCACAGGACACCAGGTGCTGCTGCACTTCTTAGAAAAGCCTCGTCTTGAAAACATGTGCAACAAATGGGAGAGGAACACTGCTGTAAAGGATCAGATCCAGGTGCCAAGTGCTTTGCAGGTGAGTTAACTGCTGAGTTAAACCTCCAGTAAATGTCAGTCTTGACCAGCACAGGTAGACAGTATCTATCCATTCATATCCTAGCTGGTGATGTGTGGATTGTTCTACAAAATAGACCTGACTGGATGGGAAATTCCATTAAGCTGTTTTTCATCAATACACACCACTATCACAGGCCCCTTTTTTTTCTTTTTGCACCCCCTTAAAACAAAAGCTACAACATGAATTGTTTAGGTGAATAATAGAATGGCAGGAAGGGAAGGCTTGCAAAGCGCTATGACATTTCCTGACTGCTTTATTAATTCCAAGTTAAGCACACGCTTAAGTGCTTCACAGAAGTGGGGTCAATGGCACTGACAATTTGCAACACTGAACCTTGTGGCAGTGATGCAGAAAGGTTGAGGCACAAGATTTTTTTCCCCCTTAAGCTGTGGAGAGCTTCATGCTAGCAATGGCTGCATGCTAGCCTCATGGCAGTCCCTCCTCCATCAGTGCTTCTGCTTGGTGGTTAGGATCACTGTTCTGTAGGATGTGTTGTTTTTTGGATTACTTGCAAAACAGAGGTCATGACCATGTCTGGTCATTAAGAATCCCCAGGTGCTCTTTGCTAGCAGAGCGACAACTTTAGTACCCTGGCCGAAGTCCAAGAAAGGATATAAACTGTACCTAGTCTACCTTAAATCCCCTTAGTATTTCTGCTAGACACTCTACCCTTTGCTTCTCAGGCACAGAACGAGATTTAGAATGCTGCTACAAAATGGCTACACCAGAAATGCCTCCTCTGTGGCTCCAGCATCTGCAGAGCCTTCTAGGTTAACTGCACAGTACAGCCAGCAGGCATTGCTGAATTAATTGATGAATTGGCTTATTGCTGTATGTTCATATTCTTCACTCTTCACACTTTCTGGTGAATGTGGAGTAATTTCCCTTGTTTGTTTCCAAGGGATTTATTAAAATACACTCAAGAATGCGCCACCAAAGAGAGAGGGAGGGAAGAGATCCTCCCCAGCTATAAGCTATTCTGACTGGTACCAATGTAGCATATAATTGAATTTTATTTTCATACAGTCCAGCCAAATGTAGCTATCTATAAAAAAATAAGCACCTCTCTTCGGATTTTTGTTCATGAATGTAAAAGAATTTATTTCTCATAGATAGTTTTCAAACTGGGAGCAATATTATTGCTAAATTATATTTTAATAGCTAGTTTGTTGTTTCTGTTTCTGAAGCCATCATAAAGCATCCATAAAGTGGTATTTCTCTTGCATTTTACATGACTCCGGGGCTTGCTGTTCTCGCCTGTCAGGTCTTTTCAAATCACTTAACGTTTACTGGAACAATTCTACACTGCAAGATTTGCTGCTCATCCAGCGTGGTGTTTGTATCACAGCTGCTACACCATTGCCATCTCAATAAAAGGAAGCATTTCTCACCACTTTGCTAGTATACAGCAGTATGAAAATAATAATTTTCGTTTGGGAAAAAATCCACAAACCTTTCATCTGGAAAAAATCAAGCAAGGAGTAATCTCGGTTTTATTTAGAAATGTTTGTGGTTGTTAAGGTAAACATACAACCCATAGTTAATTTAATAAAAATGTGACAAAATTTTCCTGGGCTGTGATATCGTTGTCCTTTTTTTTTTTTTTTCTTTTCCTTCAGGAGCAGATTAGAATATTCAGAAATACTGAATAATGAAAGAGTTGAGTATTAAGGACATATTATGGCAAGATTTCAGTGTCATGCTTGGCAGGGCATTATCCAACTCATTATAAATAGTGAACAAAATATATAGAGGGTGTTCAATCATAGGAGTAATTCTGGCTTATTGACATACAATTTATTTTGTTGTTCATAGTTCACAGACAATTTGCAGACACCAGAAAATGCACAAACAAGATAAAAGGACGTGTATTTGTGTCTTACAAGAGATCAGTTTAGGGCAGTCACATTTTCAGACTTCATAGCAGAATGTGGTATTTTATTCATTAGCTTCTTCATTGGAGGATAATAGTTCTTACAAACCCCACAAGCCTCATGAAGTGTAACATTTCACTCTGAGACCCATCTCTCTTAATTCAATGAAGCAAGTAGAGAGTAATTCTTCATTTTGCACTACTAATAAATATCTTCTTTTAGTATTATGAATTAGAGAGAAGACACAGGATTTGCAGATTTCCCTTTGCTTGCCTGGTTATCTACACAGGGAAACCACTGAAAACCATAATCCTGGTAGCACTTGAAAGCCATATTCCTCCCTGATACTTCTCACTGCAACTCCTCCCAGGATGTAACATAATAAGGAAGGTGTTCAATAAAACGTGTGTCAATGTCACAGCTCAAAAGAGATAAAATGAATGCGGGGAAACCTTACCCAAGTTTCCCTTCTCATTCCAGTTATATTCACCTCACTGTATATTTAATTTGAAGTGCAGATCTAATTAAAAGTTAATGCATCATTAAAATGATTTGTAATAAGTATATTCAACTCCATGTGAGCATGATATGCTCATTATCAAGTCCAGACTATAACAGGGATCCTTTGTAATGAAGAAAACCATTATTCATAACAACTATCTTTCTGGTGACATTCATTCCATACATAAATGTTATCTAAATGTTTTATCTCTTAAATAACTTTAACATGTATGGAGACTTGCTGCTGAATATTTTCTTTCTTGGATGGTATATCTGTCTTTCAGAGGAGTATTCCTTTAAGTGGGCTCGACTGTGTTTTTTCAAGAGAAGAAAATAAGCCTTCTACAGAATTAATGAAGCTGGCTTTTTAGCCTAGGGTAAAAAGCTGGGTAATGAAGTAATTCATGGTGACAGCCCATGATCTGAATTATATGAATTATTGCTTATTAATGGGATTAATTGCTTCTCATGCTACAATACAAAATTTATGCACTTGTCCAAAATCTAGGTCTATAATCTGAAACAGAAAGAGGGAAGAAAGGTTCCACATCTCTGAATATCCACACTGTGACAGAGGCTGACTGTAGGTAATTTTATTAAGAAATTACATGCAGTGAAAACTATAAAATGGGCATAAGAAAGGTAATGGTAAGTTCTGTTCAGCTGAGGCAGTATATCAGGTTACATTGCTTTGCTAAGGGCTTCCACTATGTTTATGTTCTCTTTTAATATATAATAAAAGAAAATTTATCTCTTTACACATAGCATAATTCTATGAGTATTGATATACTGAGGAACAGCTAGAAAAAGAAAACATTCAGAGAAAAACAAGCTCAAAGTAAAATCATATTCAACATAGACATTCTCATTTATTAAGCATGTAGTTTTCTTTTTATTATTGATATTATCTGCATTGTACATGTGCATTGAGGACTTAATCTGAATGAGAAACCTAACTGCATTGTGCCTTGACCACACATAGCAGGAAAATGGGCTCTTATAGCCAGGTTTCTTGTGATGGAGAGAAGTGAGGAAAAATAGACATGTGAGTTTTCATCATTCAGAAATGCCATGTCAGCTGAATCTGTTTTGCCTGATTCTGAGTCTATCAAAGATCTTTATATTCATGTGGTCTTATTTGGCATGGTATCTAGAAACTATATTTAAATGTATTAGATGACCTGATCCTATAACATATCAAATCCACATCTCTCAGTTATCAGGAAATTCAAAATCACCTAAAATATCCAAGCCTTTACACAGAAAATTGGGAGGTCTCTTCAGACTGAAGAAGCAACCAAACCTACCTCTCCCACATGTTGGGTTTGTGCTTTCACCAGTTTTACAGAAGACCCCTACAAATCAAAGCATGACTGCAAAATAGGATATTGCTTCTTTTGCTAAAGGGAACCTTACAATGGTGTCTGTCATAATATCCTAGAATGGTTTCTGTTGGAATGGACCTTAAAGACCATGTAGTTTCAACCACCCTGCCATGGGCAGGGTCACCTTCTACTAGACCAGGTTGCTCTAAAGCGCCATCCAACTTGGCCCTGAGCACTTCCAGTGTTGGCTTGGATCCTAATTGCAGACAGGAACATCTAGAACATTGAGATCTTTCTATTACTTCCCCAGAGTTGCCAGGACCATCCATATTATTTCAGTAGTTTGTGTGTTTTCTAATTTCACTCTTATGGCCCATTGTTTGGAGACCACACCAGTAGTGCCAATGGTAATGATATTTTTTAGATTTGATTCTGAGACCTTAAAGAACATTTGTGCTTGTACTACAATCCAGCTCCAAAAACAATGCCCTGGGGATCATAATTTTCTAATTTTATTTTACTTCTTTTTCCAGTCCCTGACTCCAAAATCAGTGGGTAGTCCTGGCCACAGAGATCCAGAGAGAGAGGTGGTGATTGCCTTACAGCTTCCCTGGTACATACCATAGGTCAAAATAGGTCAGTTCTTTCATTAATCACCCCTTCTCCTATCCTCCCACTCACCTCCTTTTTATTTTTTTTTCCTTTACTTTCTGTTTTTTAAGTATCAATATTGAAGACTCATTTTGCTTGGCACTGAACAAATAGTATGAATGAGCCATCTTAATTTCCAAAGTATTTTCTGCATAACTACAACAGACATACAAAATCCAAACACAAACAGTAACACAGAGGAGCAATGGTCCACGTGCATCTTACCAGTTCTACACCTGTGATTAAAGGGGGAAGATTTTTTACTCTGTGTTTTATATTCACTATTTACATTGCATGTCCCACAGAAAGGTGTCAAATGGGAAGAATACATATTTAAGACGATAGGCAAAAGTAAGGTGATGGGGAATTTGAAGAGAAACAGAAGGCATCTTAGTAAGACTGAAGAGCAGAAACAATGTAGGTACAAATAATGGTGAACAAAAAGAATGGTTTGTCTCTTTGCATGGGTAATTTTCTGTGTAGGTAAATGACAAACCCCTTTTTTTACATATGCTTCTTTCTTATTCTTTAGGAAAACTCTGTTACTTTCTTGGAAATATTCCTACAGCACATGCTGGGAGCCTCTCTGTGGAAAACCCAGTGTAGCCCAGGAGCTGTAGTCCTTCTCAAGAGCAATGGACATGCAGGGGTGTGATTGCTCTCCTTAATTTTTCAGATTTTAATGTATCAGTAGTTTTGAAAGCAATTTCTTTCTATTCAAATTTTCGGAACTATTATTTAAAGAGTAAAGAAGCTATTTTTTGGTGTCAAAGTTACGGAAGAATTTTATTTTGTTTTCTGATACAAAAAGTGCTATATTTTTCTCTATTTCATCTTAAAATATTTAGGCAACTGAAAAAATAAGTACAGCACAGAGCAAATCTCTCTATATATATGTAAAACATTGAATGCATCTGCATTTTATTTTATTTGTATCTGTTACACATATTACACATCTACTAGAAATATATAGTTATTAGATATATTTGCTGTTTATATATATATAAAATCTTAGATGCAGATGCTGTTTATTTTATTTATATGTTATTATCACATATCTACTAGAAATATATAGCTATTATATCTATATGCTGTTTCTAGATTTTCTATTCAGGCTCTTGTGACTGTTCCAAACATCCCTTTGCCCGTGTAGGTGGCTGGCAGAGTCCATGAAAAGGCACTCTTTAACTCTTCACTTAATTTCATCTCTGTCAGACACTTGCCTCTTTTCCAGATCCTTCCTGCTGTTTCACTTACGTGTGGGACTGAGACACACCACCGGCGCCAATGCATTTCCTCAGCAGCCAGAGGCTGGCAGCAGGAAGGGACTGTGCTAGTTTGGGTGCCTCAGCAAGGCACAGAGCTTGGCTCTAGAGCTCTGAAGCTTTGCTCTATAGCTTACAGGTGAATAAATATTTCTGAGAAGTACCTTGTGAGCATAGTAAAGGAGTCAGGGGGTAGGGAGGGGTAAAAAATTGTCATAGCCATTGGCTGTAATCAATAATATAATTGACTCTGCACCAAAGATATTTAGTTCATATTTCACGTTCTATTTTCAATTCTTACTTTCCGTGCTTCCCTTGTTGCCTGGTATTAAGCACCAGAAAGAAAAAAAATGCTCTTGGGATTTGGTACATTTTATATATCTACTTGCCTTTAAAAATTATACCATTTGACATAATAAAAGGCTTCATACTGTTAATATGTACATTTCAGAAAAGGAACACTTTTCAGTTTTATTAGTCAAAAAGAATTAGTTTCAAAGCTTAGGCCACTGAAAATCCTCAGCTGACTACACTACTACTGTTTCCATGAAATAGTTTTATTGCTAACACAGAGTTTGCATTGTCTGGGCAAGGTGACTGTGTAAATCACCACTGTGACACAGGCAGTGCTGTGGACTGTTTGGACACAAATTAAGTAAATACAGACCAAAAGCTTTCTTTCCACAAGCTGGTTTAGGTTCCTATCAAAACTTGGTTTTGGGGACTACAACAATTTTGATCAACCTTCTTAATCCTGTAAGCTGCACACCAAAAATCTTCACCTGGCGGCCAGCCAGGCAAACACAACACATGCAATCTACACTAAGAGGAAATGTCGGGAATGGCTCACTGGCAAGAGAAGGTACATGCTTTTGAGTCACGTCCAGTCTCCATCAGGAAACTGCAGTGAACTGAGCCTGAAACTGCCAGGACAAACGACTGACATTGCCAACAGCCTCATGCATCCCTGCAAAGGTCTTATTTACCCATCATCTCATGCCAGTGCAGCCCCACTTCCACAGGATCTGCATTCGTGTCACATGTTTTCCAGCCACTTTGAACTTGAATTTAGAAATTAAGAATACTTTCCTTGAAGAGTAGTTCCAAAGAAAAAGAGATATTCACACATTCTCACCATTCTGGCTTGGGTTCCCCAAGAGACCCTTCAGAATTGTCCTCCAATTATCCTTCAATTAATGGGTCAAATCTTTCAATCAGCAGCAGTGAGAGAAACTCCCAGCATTACATATTAATGCTATGCTTATTCCTACCAGCTGAAGATCCAAATGTCTTTATGTGAGCATCAGGTAGGTGCCAGACACCCAGCTTGCATCTGACCCTTTTGCACATGCTAGTGATTGTACTTGGATAAGTTTCCACTTTTTTGAAGAAAGATTCCAGAGGGTTATGTTGAAAATTTGATTCACCTTGAAGAGAAGCTAGAAACCATAATTCCAACACAATTTCCTTTCAGAAAAAGACATCAGGCTGGGTTACTTGGTTTGGTAGAACAATCTGAAACAATGCTGTTATTAAAGTTTCATAAAAATATGTTCCTTTAAACACAAGCTTATATCTGACTTCCAGAGAGCAATTACAGCAACTATAATGTGACTCTTGTGGTAAAAAGTGACATGCACAATGAAGTGAGGCTTTTGAATTTTTAAATTAGTAAAAGCAGCCACTGAGAATATACTTCAGATTTCACCATCAAGGCACAAGGAGTCTGAGAACAACTTTTAGTCTAGTTCATGTTTCACTTGGATGTTTGAATTTTGCATTGGTTCCTAAGCCTTAGTCCACTGCTGCAAAGATGCTGCCACATGCTTAAAATATGGCAATTGTTCCCAGGCTACATCATTTTCCTGAGCTTTCTTTATATTGCTGTAGAAGGTTAGCCCTGGTAAATTATAATAATTATTCAGTAAACAGTAACCTAATATAATTTGGTTTTTTAAGAATTTGGTTAAATATCTAGAAGAAAAAAACCAGTATGTAAGTAAACTTCTAAATGAATTTGCTTTACCCCATACATTTTCTGTTTTATTAAAATGAAAGCTGAACTCATATGATGATGTGACTGTTAAAGAATGAAGATGGAAAACAAACAAATTTATCTTCTGTGATATACAACAAAATAACTGTAATTTTTGTTCTGTCTGTCAGGAAACATAAAAAATTACTCTTGCCAACAATTCAACAACACAGGTGAAATTTCAGGTATGAGGCAAACGAAAAATTGAAAAGCTGTGTGAACTATGTCCCAGGACCAATGGAAAAAAACCCTAACCTATATGTCCAACAAAATTATCCAAACAGTTAAAGAAGCAATATTTGTCACATACTTTCATTATTATAAATTATTCACTCAGCAATATTTTTTTCAAAAGATTCTGAAAACAAGTACAGCAAATTTGAAAACACATTTGTCTTTGTAAGCCAGTAGATAGCTTCATAACTTGGGTTTGGCAAGCATGTTCATAATGGCTTCCAAGTTTTTAATTTGCTTTTTTGGGGGTTGGGATACAAGTAAAACTATTGTACTCATGGAGAAAATCCAGTTATAAAGATATTATGCCAAAAACTGCAACTTTAGAAAAACAGGGTATTTGAGCCATAGGAGATCTGGGTTCAGTTTCTGGTTACATGGCAATTAGCAAGATGGGATTTGTTAAGGCTTGTAGGGTGACGTTTTAAATAATGACGTCAGAAATAAGTTGTCCAAATCTCACTGGCAGCCAACATTTGGACGTATGAGTTGCAATTTATATCCAGTTTATGTGAGTTGGGAAAGTCAGTGTCTAGGTCTCAAGGCTAAGTAATAGTTGGGAATCAAGTAGTGTGGTTGGGTTCTGGATGTGGTGGCTGGCTTTGTCTTCAGGGCTCTCCCTGACAGCAACCTGGGTCTTGGCTCCAGCGTCTTGTTTTGGGAGTTTGGGGCACCTGAAAGTGTACATGGATGTCTGTGGCATCATGGTGCTTTGTTTGAAACAGAAACATTCTGGGTAAATAGGTGGATGCTTCCATGTATTTTGATGAAAAATGGGCTCTTTCATGAAGGGAACTTGCTCTTGTACTTCAGGTCCCGAGCCAGCAATCCCAGGCCATCTGGGAACAAAAAAAAAAAAAAAATCAAGGCCAGGAGCTTGAGTTCTCCAGAGGAACAAAGATTTTTGCAGGTGGCTGATTTTTTTGTTTGTTATCTTGGTTAGCTACCCATTTCCCCAAAATTCCAAAAGTATGTGGTCTGGTTGGCTGGTCTCAAAGATCATAGGAAATGGCAGCAACAACTCTGTCACCCTTGGCCAGAGCTTGAGAAGCTCACTGACAGGTGAGCTCTGTGGCTTACAGCCTCTCTAAGCATACCCAGCAACCTAAGAAAACTCTTTAGAGTTTTCAATACTATTGAGAGTAGGAAACTTAAAGATTGAAATACTTTATTCATAAGAAAATCTCCTCCCTAATCATCACTGAGCATAATGAGGTCTTTTAAAAGCCTTCTGTTTCTTATGGTACAAAACAATTGAATTTTCTCAGAAAACTCCATCTTCCATCAATTAAAAAATATAAATAATGAGTCTTTTGAAAATTTTACTCCTTCTTCCTCTCTCATAACTCTATCCATAAGTATTGTACTTCCTTGCCTTTCTAGTGGGCATATTCTCTTTTTTTTTTTCCCTGAATGCATTCAAAAAATTAATCAAATAGCATAGTCTTTGAGACCAAAATAAATGTCTTCTATTCATCAGTTGGGACTGTGCTTGCTCTAACTATTTATTTTAAAATAGCAGCCTTATTTATGGGAAAAGGATGCTTAACCAGCTCCTTGTGGTACAAAGCAAAAAAAAGCCTAGCAGCTCTGACTAGCAATCAAGCAGGCTCCCAGCTTCCAGTGAACGTATGCCTTGTGTTTTGTCCATGCCTACACACTTGTACACAGCCTCCTTCTCTTTCAGAAGACACACAACCATGGTGTAAATTAGAACCTGCTGCTTCAGGCAACATGATGGTAACTTGTTTTCTTCCTAATGCTCACTCAGGAGTTTTAGTGTATTGACAGTAGTGTCTAAGTGGCCAAGTTTCTTATCTGCCATCCCTGCCATTTTTTCAACAGCATGATGAAATTTAGCAAGTCATTTCATGTGGAGAATTATACTCAGTCAGTATATGCTTCAAGTGGCATTTCGTTTGTATATCTATAGTGCAGGGTTTTCAGAGATATTCACAAGAGGATCTGGATAAGCACAGTATCAGTGTCACAATCTTCCCTGGCAAAATTTCCAGCTCTGTTAACAGACCTTCTACCAAAGTATGCTAAAAATTCAAGGCCAAGGGCTGTTCTACTGAGAGACCCAGGAGATAGAGGAGATCAATTTTATGCTCAGAAGCAGATTTTTCCCCAAATCCTGTGAATATTTCCAACATCCTTCCGAGTAAGCTAAGAATCATGTAAACCATGTCATAATCTGCATGTGCATGCAAAGGACTGCTACCCTTTCCATTGTCACATGATGGAACAATCCTATTTGATTGTGTAGGGAAGGAAAAGTCACAGAAAGAATGACATTAAGGCTACACCCAGTGCTGAGCACAGGTTAAAGGCACAAACCCAACCTTTCTCTGTGATCCCCAAAATACCTGGTTAGGAGTTTCAGCACAGTCTGTTGATATTTGAGGTTCACAGTAGTAGTTCCCAAGTTCACAAAGTGTTGTCTGTGGCAAAGGAAATTCCTAAGAACCACCATCCTTGCCCTGTTAGTGTCAGAAAAAACCAGCAGGGATAGCTGCTTAAGCTACCATACTGCTTCTTTAAGAACTTGATTTCAACTAATCTGATTCAGGCCACCTGGCAGTATCAGCCTGGGCTCATTCATTTCAGTCCCACTAAGCCTTCCTTTCAGCAGTTGCCTTTCCAACCTGCAAATTGGCCTGAATTAATCTGAGCAGGAAGTTAATGCTGAGGGAAGAGCTACTCTTCTTTGAGTTCTTTAGAATAAGCTGTCTCTGACCCCTAATAAAGCAGAGCTCTTTAGAGCTGATAAAATGAACAGTCACCACCAGAATGTCCTTCCTGTTCTTCCATCCCCCAGTCAAGACAGGGAATCAATACAAACACAGTTCATAAGGTAACATGGGATTTTTTTTCCAAATAAACTAAAGGTTTCTTAAAGCCCATGATCTTTCATGAAAAGTTTTTTATCCATAACTTCTTAAAAAACACAGGCCAATAGAAACACAATTCTTTTCATCAGAGAACATATATTTGGTTTAAGTTATTCAATGTCATACTTGTGCTGGGTTGCTCTGTAGAATGTACAAAGCATAATGTGTTTTTTTCCCTTCTAAGAATATCCTGTCTTATATCACTGCATAACATGCTCAAAGAGTTTGATAGGTTTTTTATCATAATCAGTACTCTGTGCTGGTTTTGTAGATAGCCTTTTTTGGCAAGGTACCATTCTCTCCACACTTACATTTTTACTCAAGTCCTATTCAAAATGTCATAAACACTTGGGCTGGCAAACTGACAATTATTTTTAAATCTGGAGGGAAAAGAGTCTGTTTCTGTACAACTGAAGAATATATGCCAAACAGTTTTACTGAGGTATAATAACTTCCTTGACTTTGTTTGTTTCTCTGATGTATTTTTGATTTTGCCAGCATGCTGTTCAGATAAATCATCTCCCAAACATACATGGTACCGGGGCTGCATGCAGCTGGGCTGTGGATAAGGAAAAAGTACGACCCCTCCCTCTTCTGTTGGGTAAATCTGGCCTGATATGCAAGTAAGAAGTGATCAGAAAGATTTTTCTTGGGAATTGTTTAGATCTGTCTGTCTTCCAAACTCTTCATTCTCATGCAAAATGTGGACATGATTCTGCTCACATAGAATCTAGAAAGATAATGAACCTAGCAAGATAAGGTCCAAAACTTGGAGCATCTTGAAACCCTCATGGCCATGTTTTGAGTTTTACTAGGGAAAAACAAACAAACAAACAAATAAAAAAAACCACAGCAGAAATGCCCATTTTAGAACAAATTTATGTAGAAAATGACATGGGGCAGCAGGAAAAACCTCAGCTGAGAATGTCCTTCCCCAGCAACTCACTCCTTAATTATTTCCTGATAACTCTGAGAAGCAAACCAATGGAGCCCCTGGAGTGGAGAGCATGAGGATCAGTGGTTCCTCTTTAAGTGGAATGTCCTAATGCTTCATTTTTTTGTCCTGATTTGCAATTCTATTCTTGGATTTAATATTTCTATTCATTAATCAGAAGAGGTCTGTTGTGGGAGGCTGGGGACTCTGCAATGTATATAACCATTTCTGAACAAAAAGTCCCTCCCTCCACCAAACTATTTTGAATGTCTGTGCCAGAAAATCCTTCTGTAGTAGATACACTGATGATGTGGCAAATTTACACCAGCTATTAAATGTCGGAACCTTGATACTGATTACTTTGTCAAATAAATAGTTTTCCATGTAGTTTCTAGAAATATGATATTCAAATGCAGAATTATTTAGTATGTCTTAGGACTGTGATTTCTATTAAGCTGGCAACTAGGAGACTGATTTTTCAGCCTATTTTTGTTGGTGTGATTTTTAATTTCACACCAACCTTCAGTGACAATGTGAAGGGGCACTTCATTGATTTTGGGCTTTGAAAGCAGTGCTACCCCAAAAGTCTTCCTGAGACCATGGGAAGACCCTCACTGAAGCAGGGAAGGGTTGTAAAGAGTAAGATGGATGGATACACATACTGGGATGCTCCAAACTGAAAATCCCTTTCCTGCAGTAATGGTCAGCTCCAGACTTTTCGGTTGTTCTGCTACTCTGACACTATACTCAAGAAATTACATAGGCAGTTTTTATAATATTCCTATAATAACATCTAATGAGAACTATAGAGGGACTAAATAGATTCACTCTGAACTTTGGGGATCATTCACACTGTGGACAGAGAGTAAGGATCCTGGGGGACTGATGTGTTCTGCTTCCTCCTGTTTTCATAGAAACTGCATATATAAAGCCCTAGTCAGGGTAGAAACCTCAGTCATTAAAGTTCTTTGGTATGCACACATTTTGAGAGATTAAAAGTAACTCTTCATGACTAAACACATACACAATTTCTGTCACTTTAGTGTGTTTTCAGTCAACACACAAATTTTGATGGATTGTTCACTTCTTGAATTTTCCAATTAATGTTGTCCCCAAACACCCAGCTCTCACTCAGTCAACACTACCATTGACAGCAATGCGAGGTAGAGCTGCAGGGCAAGGACTGATAGCAAAGATCTTAGTACAAGACAAATTCATTAGACAAACTAAATAATTTAGGCACATTTGAAAAGCAAATGAATGTAGAGGTGTTCCCTTATGATTATTGCTCACATAGATTTTTTTTTTAAGAGGAAAAACATAAATTAATAAAAGCAAGAATGTCTTTAATGACAATATTAGTGGCTGCCCTGTGGCTATTAAGACATGCACTCATTGTAAACTATATTGATTTTTCCATTGGATAAAATTCTTTGGTTAAATTGTTATTTGCAGCTATAATCTAGACTGGCTGTGTTGGTCATTATCATGAAAAAATGTGGTCAGAAAGTTTTTCATTGAAACCCTGACCACATATTTTCAGAAATACCCCTTAACAACATAAGGGAAAGTCAGATAATGCCTAGAAGTGCAATAGTCACTGCTTTTGTGGAGGCAGTGATGCCATTGATTAATGGAATGAGTTACAGGCTCACAAATTCTGTGGATCATACTACATGTGTTCACAACAAAATTAATGGCCTAGCTTTTAAAAAGTTATTGCACCTTTGGATGCCACTATTATCACCAATTTCTGTAGAAAGACTCTACAGGGTACCTTAAAGATAGCTTACTGAGAAAATTCCAAACCTTAACAATTTTAGGATACCTTTAGGATGGGCAGAGCACATGAATTTAAGGGATTTTCAGAGCAGTGAGAGACCATTTCAGAGGCTGGTAGCAGCTACTGAATTCTTATCAAGATTGGTGAACAGAACTTTATTTGTGCCTTTCAATCCATGACTTTCCTCTACATTTCAGTAACAAGGAGTAATCTTGCCCTAGCAGGACTTGACCCGAAATATTTTTTGCCACCTCATATGGCCATGCTCACTCTCCAGCTAGTTAAGTCTTGCTTGTTGCACAGTTTCTCTTTGTACATCTGTTCAACTAAGGGATATAACAACTGCCTGGAAACTTAAACATTTCCTTGGTCATCCTGTGGCTTTCCTCTCTTTCGCAAAATGAGGAATGTGATTGCAGCATTCCTATAATTCCTATAGTTTGTCTGGCCCTCAGACAAAATATTTTATCTTAGAACTACTACTACTTTGCCTCATGCATGGTGAGAATTTACTGCATTTGCAAATTAAATGCCTGACCAAGTGAAAGTTCATCTGAGAAGTTTCTTAGAGTTCATCCAAAATCCTCATATATGTACATAAAGAGTTTGACCATCTACTAGAGGAGAGCTTCAGTCGTGGCAGTTTGCTGATTTATTCAGGGGGAGGAAATGGTCAGTTAAGATGGAGAAGTTTTGTTCTGCCTTTCTATGGTCCTGATATTTTCTTGAAAGGATTATCTAAAGAAAGATATATTTTTAGAGATTTAAAGGACATATATGAATGACTAGAGAAGCTCTTCATCAGACAAGAGAAAAATAAAGAGAAGCTGAAACATATGGATGCAAGAAGCTTTTTCCACATTCTCCATAACCAGTCAATCTTATACAGTAACAAGTTTTCTTATGCTGCTTTGAGTCAGAAAATTGCAATTTATAATATTTGCTCTAAAGTGACCCTAAAGTATTGTGTTGAACACCCTTGCTTTGTATGTGTCACCATCTGCTACTAACCATAAAAATCTGACACAGGGTTTATATTGCACTCATTCTGTTTCAAGGAGAGACTCATTTAAAGCTTTCTTCCAGTTCAGTATTCTCAGACTGTCTGAGGCTCTCAGACCCTTTTCATCACTGCTGAAGCAGGAAAGAAATCAAAGTCCAGGTCTGTGGAAAAGAATCTGGCCCTAACTGGACTTTGTGCCTATGTAATAACCTGTTTCCTGAATCAGTATTTTCCCTGTGAGTATTTCACTGCATATCTCATTTTGCAACACAGTGGAAGTTCGTGGCACCCTTTGGGCACAGAGTAGTGTCCTATAGGACCCAAGACACATCTTACAAAGCAGTGATTCATTCTTTTGCACAGAGATGCCAAAAGCTGCTTGAGATACCATTAAATGCATTACACTAAAGTAAAACTTAGGGCTTTCAGCAACAATTCGGTAATGGAGGTGGCACATTCGGTTTACGAGAGTTATGTTTTCATATGATTTGTGAGGGAAGGCAGAGCACATCATTAAGTCTTCAGAGAAATTCAGAGATGCTTCACTAGGAATATGGGACTCCTTTTCTGTTGATCTCTGCAACTTAATACTGCTTTTCTTCCTCCTCTTTTTGGTCTTTGAAGGGCTGGCGACCTCCAGGAGAGGACTGAGAATTTCAGGATTTTTGGGGACAGCTCCCAGCAACTTCTATTTTGAGCCACTTCTTACCTTTCAAGAATACAGCCTGATCTTGCCTAAATTACAGTTATTCCTATCTAGAAGCAGAGCAGTGGTTGGTGTTGTGGCCTGGGATGAGGGCACAGAGTGAAGTGGTGACTGGTGTCTGTGCACAGGATATTCTCTGCCACCGTGGGCCAACCACCCCCACACGCAACACACCCATGAAGACTAAGTGTGGTGGCAAAAGAATGCTGCCTTATGGCTTCAGTCCCTTATTGCCTTCTTGGATCACAATTTTAAAAATTGAATATTTCCCATTTTTAGATGCTTCACTACTTTTGAAAGTTTAACCATTAAATCAAGATTCCTTAATACAAGATTTGGGAGGATATATGTATATATGATATTTTGGTAGGCAGGCATGCAAATTCTACAGGAATAGATGTTATATGCATTGAAAAGGAAGAGGTACAGTGACTTTTGATGCTCTTAGGGACTTGCCTACTAGGCGAATAAATGAGAATCAATGTACAAAGGAAGTCAGGAAGAGTTGCTTGAGAGTTAGCTGAACAGAGATGTCTTTTTTGATAAATTCTTCATGTCAAATGCCAACAAGCTTAAAAAAACCAGAAATGAGTGCTGTAATTGTGATATCCTGTTCAGGTTACACTACCCTCAGGGAGACTGCTACTAATGGCTGAATTAATTAACAAGAAATTATTTTATGTGTTACAGAATTTAAACCAGCCCCCTGCCCCAGTTTTCCTGTCTGCTTATTTTTGCAACAGTGTGAACAAAGAAGCCATTTGCCAATGCTTTGTTAACCTGTTACTCTCACTAAGCATTTACTTGTAATGCTGTGGAAGGCAGGGTCGTGTGCATTACAGCTGGGAGCAACGTCTTCTTGCATCACATACTCTGCAATCATTGTGTAGAAAAGTGTAAAACAAGTACCTTCAGAATCAATGAGCGCACTTTTTGGCACTATATACCACTTCTTCCTAAGCTTGTCTACAAGACTTGTGCCATGGCACTGTGGGAACAGTTATGAAGGGATAAATTCAGTGATGCAGCTTCCTGTTTTAACACCATACTTTTAGAATGCCTTGGAAATGCAATTGCTGGTGCATAATTTATACCACAGGGTTTTTGTGTTGTTTCCCTTCAGTATCATCTGGGTATGTCTCTTGAGAAGATGAATGTCATGGGGGGCAAGTTTTTCCTGTAATTCTTATTCCTTTGGGATTACATGATTATCCTTTCATGCTAAAATTGTTTTATCTTCACAACTATTTATGGGGGTATGCTGCTATTACCTGAACTATAGAAAGGGACTGTGCAAAAGTACTGGCTCATTTATGGGTCAGATAGTGCAGTTTTGTTGGGAAGGGCTGAATTGAACAAGTATCCCTGTTTTTAACAGGATTATGTGACAGATGGGGTAGATACAGATAAGGTTGCACAATGCATCTTCAGTCTCTCTTTTACAAACAGAAAGACAGTTCCTTTTCAGTTCACAATTGCAGGAACATTTTGTCCAATTTGAAAGAATGTAAGAAATATTTTCTTGATTTTTATCTGCTTTTAATTAAGCTTCTTCAACAAAGACAGCATTTGTTACATTTTTTTCAAGCAAAACAACAAAAGAACCCTTGCTCTTCATTCAGATACAGACTTGCCTTGAATGGGAACAGATAAATTAATGTGCTTTTCAGTCCTCTCTACCTCTGATAATGGTAGGACTAAGTATGTTTGCAGTTTAAGATTTTGCATAAAAGCAATTACTACATTTTGTTTGGCAATTTCATATGTCAAGCAATATATATTAGCTTTCTTTCTCAAAGCTGTGTAATGTTACTCTGTGTGTATATGGAAGAAGCAGTGTAGATGCATACCTATACATCCACCACAGCTCTGAACTTCTTACCTGGCCCACATATTAGGACAAATTCCTAATGTTAACTCTACTTGCTGCCACATCACCTGTCCAAGGCTGATTTGGAAATGAGAAACTGTAGCCACACATTTCTCTTCAGTCATGGCAACTTTTTCTGCATTCCCTCCTCGGATGTGTACATGGCTCCTGCTGTGGACTAAGGGTCACCAGATTCATCGTCGGCTTCCATGTCTTCATGATGTACAAAAATATAAAAAAATGTCACACTACCTATTATAAACTAGAAAACAGAGAGAGAATCTGAAAGTAACATTTTAGCCCACAAAATTCTGGCTAGAATGTCAGTGAGGGTTTGTACAGTTTTATTTGGTTTGGATGCAGAAAATTGGACTGAAGTATATTTACAGAAGGTATTTTCCTCCTCCTGCCTATGAATGCAGGGGTTTCTGTTACCGAAAGATCAACAATACAAGTCCATAAATTGCTACACAGGTGATTCTTTCAGAACAGCCAAAAACTGAGATTTAGTACCTTGAAAGAATTTAGTTTTCTTGTACTGAAAGAATTATTTGGAAAGGATAAAACTTCATACATAAAAATGCCCTTTTTAGTTTTATAGATGTGTTGGATTTTGTTTTCAAATTCAGAATTTTTGGGGGTTTGGTAAGCTTGAGTGTTTCACTGCCTAATCTGTTTGATGGTATAATTTTCAAGGAAAAAGATATGTATTGATCAAAATAGAGACATTTAACTTCTTGACTTTGTGTAAAATCATCATTTTTTGAAGCTGCAGGTGTTTTGTAACCTTGATATAATTTGTGTATTGTGGATTATAGGTACAGTATATAAATATAATTTATACATAAACAAAATGTTTTTAAAATGTAATATTGGTACCTATTTGGACTAGAATATGTTGTTACAATACAGATCTGAATTTTAATTTGCAAGTTTTAACTTACTGCAAAAATCTGGGTGGTCTTCAAGGCACCAACTTTGCCACTGAATGATGACACTGTGCATCAGCTGAATGCATGCAAAAATCTGTATAGAGACATTTAGTAAGTGCAAGACAAAGGACATTGTAATCTATCTATTTTCAGTGGTTTAAAAAATTATTGCTCTTTTGCTGTTAATTTCTATCTTTCAGCTGAAAATTTCTATCCCTCAACCATGATTTGCTATTTCAGTGCAAAGTAGACTAGTCTATAAATCATACATTTGGTTTACTTGAACTTAAATATTCTATTTAAAGAAAACTGTGGGGTTTTTTCTAGTACTTATTTAATAAGAGCAGTTTAAAGCCAAGGCTAAAAAAGAGAGTAAATTATTGCAGAGTAATTACCCTTAGGCTTCTGAACACACTGTGATCTGGACTACAACGCACTTACTCTGGACTGGAGCATCCATACACGCACACCAGAGAGCTTTCCTGGGACAATCTATTCCACTTGAGTTACTCCAGTTAATTACTTCATACTGATGAGTCTTGAAAGTCAGTTCTGCCTTTAGCATTGAAACATTCTCAGAAAAACTATGCATTTTCTTGAATCAACTTTACCACAAAATAGCACATTAGAAGAAACAGTTGGGATTGTGAAGCATTACTTTGTGTTTTAAAAACCTTCCTTGTCTTGGCTGTTGGCATAATACACACAGTGCAAGACCATCCCACAACCAACACTAGGAGCTGCTGATTTGCATCAGGGAAGGATTTGATCCCACGTTTGGTCTTGCTGATGTTTGCCCAAAGAAGGCCCCCATGCTGCTCACAGTGATGTACGTGCTTCCTACCCATAGGCAATGCTATTGCTCCCACGGGGACTTGCCTGAGCAAAATGCACATGCAAGTTGTTTGCTGATTTGGGGCCAAAGCATGCAAATGCTAATTGAGCAGTGCCCTGTGCACAATTTACAGTCTGTAGATGCAAAGGGATGTATGTTCTGGCATTTTACTGGACCATGTGCTGGGTCGTCCTCTGAGTCTTCTCCGTCATTACTAGGGAGTCTCATTAAAGTAACATGGAGCAGCAGGAATATCAGCAAAACAACAGCTTGATCCAATCTGAGTATGTTCCTTTGCTCATACAGCTTCTGGCTGTGAGCCTCAAGAGTTAATGGAAATTGGCAAAAACCAGTATGTCCCACTACAGTCAGCTCATGGCATTAAACAATTATGCAAGAATTTTTCCTTGGAAGTGATTAGGGATGATGACATTGCACTTAATATTTGACCTTCCCAGCTTCAACTGCTCAATACCTCTTACTGTACACAGAAATTGCCAAAATCCCACCTAATGAGCTGAAAAATGACATATGACAGATCTGATGGCTAACTGCAGCTAGAAGAAGAAAGACTGCTACAGAACAAAAATTCCCAGTCTCACTCTTATTTCTCTACTTTTTCCAGTTATAAAAAATATTTAAATACATAATTGGAAGGCACAGATAATTAAAAACTTTATTCAAAGCAAGCTGAATTCAGGCAAAGTTCTGTTGTTTTTAATGTCTTTTTGGCTCAAATCTTCAGCTTGTTCACAAAGTTATTGGGTACTCATAGGATTTCAGGGTTTTTTCTTTCTGGGAAAGCTGTTTTGGTCTTATTCCAAGGGGCACTGTTTCAATTCCATTTATTCCTGGGAGATTTACACCCAGTTAACTGTTTTGACTTCAAGGAGAGGGAACGGTTCCTGAATTAAACTGGAATAAAAATATTCCTAAGAATATGAAGATCATGAGTGCATCCCACTGTACCATGGAGTCAATGTATATGAATCACAGTGTGTTTAAAAATGATGCCATTGGCTCCTTTCTCTCCTGTGTCATTTAAATTTCATCTTAAAAGGCCATTACTAAAACTGCTATAATTACTCTAGGAGTGGAAAATAACTTTCAGCAGCTGTTTCAGTCAGACAAAACTCATGTTCTACTTTTGATAAGAAACAGTGGAGGTGAATACAGGAAACTTTAAATGTTAATTGATTTTCCTATGCAGGCCACAGCCTCATTTTGTAGAGACCTTGGGATGTCTCACTTCAAATAGCATCAATCTGAAAGGAAATGTTGCCAAAGGAATGAAATTGAAGTTTTATGAGGTTGTTTCTATAATGTACCTCTCCTATTGTAATCAATGATACAATGCAGGAACTTGACTTAAACTCTGACAACTTTGTGCATCCTCTGAGGGACCTGGATAAATAGCATCAGGTTAGGTTTAGTAAATGATTGGTATGCACATAGCCCTGGGAAAGAGCCTTAATTTCTCTGTTCTTCATCACTTCTGTTGTGAAACAAGTTTATTATTACTGTTTTCCCCCCTCTACTTTCTGACTTCCTTGTCATATTTTGAGAGCATTTTTGATGCATTGTCACTTTGCTTTTGGGAAAAAAACCCCAAACATTATATTATCACTTCTACTATCACTATATGGTAAATCTTGATTATCTTAATGAGATTTTTATAAGGGAGTAAAATACTGTGCATGTCTTTGGGGCAAGGTGTTCTATCCTACAACAGCTGAAGTCAAAGATTTGGTCAACCAGGACTACAGAGTATGTAATCTTCAGCAATTTAAGCATAGTTTATTTTCAAAAGGATGTATCTGTCCCTTTCCAATCAGGTCAGCAATTTTGAGGGCACCTAATTAATTCTTTCTTAACTCATCAGAAAGAAGAGAATGGGAAAAAGCAAAGAAATTCATGACCTTAGGAGATGAGCCAGAAAGAGCTGGTCTTGAACTTGAGTTTTGAAACAGATATATTTTCAAATATAAAGAACAAAAATGCAGAGCCTTACAAGACTGACTGTTTTTAGTGTTGTTAAGCTGCATCCAAAATGCCTTTGGATTACTGCACAAGAAATAAAATGTTTTTAAATTGTATACTGGTTGAGCCAAATTTAGAGATGAGATTAAATCTCTTCTTGGTTTTACGATCTTATACGTTTTCTAAAAGAATGTATGTGATGGAGGCTTAAGATGACTGAACTGGTATGACATGTGTAGGGAGGGGCTGGGAGGGTTTCAAAGGCTGAATTTAAGCAGGCTACTTCAAGTTGCTGAAGATAAAAGATGAGAAGGGCTTAAAGTTCAAGCACTGACATCCAGCTAAAGGCAACCACATGGTATTTGTGGACTTGAATTTGGGCAAAACATGTTTAAATCCACATGCAAAATAATATTTAGACAAATGTTAGGGAAATTTTATAGCTCAGTATGTATAACTGGAAAGTCTGAGTTATTTATGAGCAGTGTATGTACTGGGCGAGCATAGGATAAGAGCTTCACGCAATTTTTTGGGGTAGATTTTTTCAGTTTCTATGGCTTGAATTGTACTGTGGTTAAATCATAAAACAGCCTCTTGGAAAAAATATCTGGATGTTTCACATGGAGTTTTCAGAGTGCAGTTCATGACTATCCTAGCAAACAGCAGAAAAAAGCACCATGAATTGTAGCTCTAGTGCAGATGAAAAAGGCTCTAAAATCTACAGGTGTATGTTGTGTGGCATGAACACACACACACATGCATACACACACAAGATTACACTAAATTTTTGCAGGTTTGGGTTGGAATTCAGCTTTAAAATTAAGAGAGCACACCTAATTAGAAACATTTATCACATGTACACTCACAATTGCTTTTTTGTTTTCGCTTTTCATTTGAAATTGTATAAATCACAGGAAAATAAGTATCTCATATCCAAAATGCCCATCTCTTTGTTCTTTTTTATTTGATTGCAGTCAGATGAAAAGCGCTGCTTTGAAATAGAGGCAATGGCCAGAGGCCTATTGATTGCCTGTAAACAGAAACAAAAAAGCAGCACTGGTAACATTTAGAATGGTTTATCAGTGATCAAAGCACAGGAGGTGCTGTCTAGACAGCCTAGGTGTGGACTAGCAAATGGCTTTCATTAAGGGTCCTCTACTCTGGTGCCATTGTTTCAGCTCTGCTCTTCTTCAGGCCAATCTGTGATTGATTTCCAGAGAGGTGCCCAAGTGCCTGTGGCAATGGGATAAAGCTTACAGGACTTTGCTTGTTCTGACAAGGCAGAGTAGCTGCCCATCACGTTAGTGCAAAATGACACTTTCATTTAGTTCCACAGTGCTTTGAAACAAATACTTTCAGCTATAGCAATTGCTCTTTGCAGCTTGAGCTCTGGAGTCAACTTCTTGTGTTCCAGAGAGTAAAAGCTTGTGAAATAATTTCTGAAGCATTCTATAGCTAAAAAGGGTAATATTCTGACATCTCTGACCACACTGTACTTTCCTCTTTTTCCATAGTCACAGCTTCACAGCTTTTGTTTTAAGGATGCATTTTATTTATAATGTTTCTGAAGATGTTTTTTTAGTACTAGGGGAGAACATCTTCCCTTTTTACCCTTACAAATTCCTGTATGCATCCCACATATGTTGTGCCAGCTTGTAAGGATACTTGGCACTCACGAACTGGTGAACTAAATCACAGGACTCAGATTATTCAAATGGTTTCACTACAATCCCTAATGTGAAAATGCAGGACTAAGTTAACTTACAAAAAGGCCTCACATTCAGCTGGTGCAAATTACCAAATTACTATAAACTACCAAATTGCCAATGTGCAAGAGCAGCAGATGTGGTCCATGTTGCCTTAGCCTCTCCATTTTGTGCTTGAGTTGTTTTTGCAGGTGACCTGAATCCACTATTTAGCTGCAGCTGCTCATAGATAAACTCCTAGGGAAGAGGGTAGAGGCACATGTCAATCCTGCCTATCACAGAATAGTTAGGGCTGGAAGAGGTCTCTGGAGATCATCTAGTCCTTTGCCAAAGCAGTGTCACCTACAGCTGATGACAGAGGAACGTGTTAAGGTAGGTTTTGAATGTCTACAGAGGGGGAGATTCCACGACGTGCCTGGGCAGTTGTTCCAGCGCTCTAACATGCCCAATGTAAAAAAGTCCTTCCTCATGTTTAGGTGGAGCTTCCTGTGGTTTAGTTTATGGTCATTACTTCTTGTCCTGTCCCTCAGTGCTGCTGAAAAGAATCTGGCACCAGCCTCTTGACGTCCACCTTTGAGATTTTTACATGCATCGATGAGACCCCCTCTCAGTCTTCTCACCTCTAGACTAAACAGGCCCAGCTCCCACAGTCTCTCCTCATAAGAGAGATGCTCCAGACCCCTCTCTTGATGTCTTCCTTGTGATATTTCCTCAGAGTCATTGCTGTGGTTTTGCAGATCTCACTAGTTCCACCAAGGTTATGTACCTTCTGATAATGACATTACCAGGCAAGCCTCAGAAGGCTCTTGTCACTGCTAATAGAAGATATACATGCAGAAATCAATGCTTCATCCCCAGAATGGAGATGCTAGAAGACCTTGTGACCTCTGCAATAGACACAGTGGTTCGCTGCTTGGGTAGGGAGCTCTGGGCAGGATCACTCCCTCCAAGGCCTCCATGGATTCCTTATGTTACTTGGAAAAGTCTGAAAATGTTGGTGAGCTGAAATTCAAAATGCAGGAGCAGGTGGTGAAATTATTTGGGCAGATGCTGAACAAATTAAACATCCTGTCTTTCTGTTCTGTTTTCTTTTCTTTTTTGGTGTCATAGAGCTATAACTGTGACTGTTGTCATAAAACAAAAGCCTTTGTAAGCTGACATATACTATGGCTAGTAAGACATCTATTAATACCCTCCATACTAGGGCTAAATGAAAGTAATTACTTTACAGATAAAATTTTGACCAGTACTTTGGCTTCAAGCAGAAAAGCCTTTTTTTTTCCCCAGACTTTTTGAAAAACAGAAGATGGAGAAACTGGTCAGGTGGTATCAGGGGCCGAAGGAGACATTGAAGAGAAAGGGACTGTAGCTCGACTAAGACACTAAAGGGCTTCACCAGCTCCAGATGCTGGCTCTGCCTAGTCAAGTCAGGGTGAAATAAAAAGACTTGGTTTCAGGATGATGATTTTGTTAAGGGATCTCTATCTATGCAATATTAAGGGAAGATCAACACAGTGTTAAAGGCATGTGCAAGGTCTGTGTGCCATGTGTGTGCCTGTCATGTAGCTCCTGAACAGCTAAGCTATAAACCAAAAGACTCATACCATTTTCTCTGGGAAGAGAGGATTTTATGTCCCAGGCTCAGAGACAACCCAGGCTAGACGTAGAGCTGGTGACCAGGCATCACCTTGCAGGACAGCAGTCTGACAGCAAGTTCCAGGGAGCTGTGCTCCCCTTGGACTCCAGAGGCTTCAAGTACTCATCGGATTCAGTAGATGTAGTCACTCATATTATTACATTCAATACAGTGAAGTTCCATTAAAGGAAATTGTCTTTTGATTTTTTTTCCCCCTAGCATTTCAGCCTAATTTTTAATTTACATTTGTTCTTACTAAAGACAGGGGCAAGACTGAAGAGAAAAGTCTTGCAAATACTTGAGTTTTCCTCACTATTTTCATGATTGCTTGTGTTTGTTCACACCAAATGTGGAGATCGTTTACATGTGCAATACTAAATGGATGCACCCACACATAGTGCTTACTATGACCACTGTGAAGTTATTGTGACTACCTCTCTGGTAAAATTTTAATATTATTATTGACATTGTTGAAGGCTGAGGTTAAATAAAAAAATTTTGCAATTCTAAAAAATGGCATTAACTGGGAAGGCTGTTCCTAAAACTTTCCAAAGATGTGTTCCTCTCCTTCCAACTCATCCTGGTTTAACCAAATTCATTTCCAGTCCATTTCAGATATGGATTCACTTCTGCTTCAGAACTGTTAGAAGAAAACATTTTAGTGATAGTTGAAAAAGCAAGGGTTGAAGACTGTGGGACATCAATGCTATAGTAAAACAACTTGGCAGGTCTGTGTCTGAAGTGATGATGCAGAGGAAGGAAAACTTACAAGGAAGGAAGTCTACACATTCTTTTCTTGTAAATTTAGTGACCAGAAATGGACATTTCTTTGGTCTGATTTATTGGTTTCCTCAACACTTGAATGGTAAAGTGAGTGTAAGCTGAACCGGGAAACTTTTCAAAACATTTTGAGTAATTATCTGATGTTTACTGGAAGATCTTTCCCAAATGAAATCTTCAGAACTCACACGTTCACAAATTAGTAGTTTTATGAATCCTTTCCTCACCATCGTAAAAGAAATGGGAGTAATACCACAAGCCAGTTAGTGAATTCATTTGTAATGGGCTTTCACTGGCCCTGTAAAAAGTTGAAAGATAACTTTCTTAGAAAAGATCTTTCTAGCTTTCTTAGAAAATATGTGTCTAACTTTCTTAGAAGTTATCCTTACACTCCAATTTTCTAAAAAACTGTGTTTATGTAAACTTTGTTTCTTAGTGAGAGAAGAAAGTGTTTTTCCAAACAATTATTCTTTTGAATGATAAAATTGTGTGCATGGTAAAATTATGTGAAGCCCAACAAAAGACACATTTGTAACATTCTGGTTAACATTACCATTCCCTATCACCAGTGTTGTGCCTTGTTTAGACTTAGACTGTTTAAATGTTTCTCAGTGTTCTTGTCAACTCAACTCAAGCTCAAGTCAACTTTACTGTGACTTAGATCTCATTAAAGGCAAAGCTTCATACTTATTACAGTAGATCATGCCTGTCTATACTGACCTTTTCAAACATTTCAGACACAGCTTTTTAACAAACATATCCTAATGAAATGCTGTAGACCTTATCCACCCAGCTTCTCTGGGACCGCAATTTGCCAGGCATTTGCTCCAACAATGTTTTGCAACAGCAGCTAAGTGAACTTTGTCTAGTGGTGCAAGCTGTGAGTGCAGAGCTTCTCACACCATTGCCAAGAGCTGTCTTCCTGTCATATCTGTTGCAGTTTTCCATTGACTTTTGGACAGGTCTTTGGCAGTGACCAATTAGCCCCTTCCTGCTTCAGTGAGCGGTGTGGTGGTTACCACATTAGCAGACCTGCCCCATTTCTGAACTGTGGATCAATCTTTGTCTCATTTCCTCTGCTTCTTTTGGCCAGAATAAGATATTAAGATACTTCATCACCCATCATGCCCTGGAATACTTAAATATATTTCATTCCTTCCCTCTGTCTGGCCTGTTACAGTTCAGACTGAACTGCCTCATACTGTGTGTAGCCCTGAAGCAAATTTGAAACTTGAACAACCTTGATAAATCTTATCCCTTGCTCTTGCATCTGGGTGTCTTACAAGATCTGTAATGAGATGTTCAGGGTCTCAGCCACTGGGAGATGCCTTTTGCTGCCTACAGCTCTCACAGTCAACCAGGAGAGATGATTTAATCATTTAAGAAATGCTAAAGGACCAGGTGTGCCATTTTTTGACTTCTGTGCTCACTTCTCATTGCCACAATTCAAAGGGCAGTTCCTGGCCCCAAGACATTTTTTTTTAATACAAAGTAGCACTTCCAAATGTATGTTTTTCTTGGGTATTCCCTCCACTTTCTGACTGTCTGGAATTTTTCTTTTAGAAAAACAATGTCACATTGAATCAGAAAGGCCTATTTGAATGTAGTCTCCAGCCTCACCCAGTTCCTCTTACTCTTGGCTCCTCTCACAGAAAAAAACCCTTTCCTTCTTATATGAGATTTATTTCTTCATCATTCTGTGGAGTGCAACTTTCCAGTTTTAAAACAATGTTACTCTCATTCTTTGCATTCCAGAGATTTGGATTAGTTGGTTTAACAGTGATTGTGTTTAATATTACCAAATATTGATCTTCACATAAAAAGCCAAATGATCTATGATACGAATCAATGAAAAAGTTTTAATTTTAGAAATCTTATTAAAAAGAAAGCTCAAATATAAATCTATCATTATTAATGATAAAAATAATACACTATATTTTTTAAAACTTTATTCCAAACAGTTCTTCTGTTATACAGATGACAACTATTGCAAAACAAACAGTCTTACTCTGGTATGAGGCAGATCCTTCAGTGACAGAAATAGAGACAATTAACATTAGCTGGGGGTATGATTCTTTCTCCTAAGTTAAGATTCACTTAGAATTCACCTGGAAAGTTCTTTAATAACCCTTTCTTCCTAGGAAAGAAGCATGCAGTGGAATTTTAATGGCTCCATTATGTTAACAATACACAATGTGATTATAGTGATGATGGGAATTTGGCTGTACTGCTCAAAGAACATCTGGTTTAAAATAAATATGCAAATGTCTTCTTATATGTGTTAATCTGTCAAGTCCAAAGGATGCCAGAGTTCAATGAGACCAAACACTGAAGTGAAGTAACCAAATAGAAGTGTCTGGCAGCAGCTTAGGCTTGTATCACATAGATGAATTTATATTTATAGATATATTTATTTAAATGGTTATATTTACTTCGAATGTTGTTGACAAAGACACTGAAGGCTATATACTATACTCTGCCGATATATACAGACACATCAATAACAGAGACCTTGATGATCATTCTTATGTCACTTATACCAAGTTAACCCTTGTGTAATGTAACTGGCAAAAGTCAGTGCAATGTAATCAAAGTCAATGCAGCTATACTGATTTAATCATGTCACACACAAACTTATTTTAATGGTATTGATCCTACTCAAAAAGATCAAAGCAATGAGTTTGGAAACAACTTTCTAGTTCCTTTATTAGAGGAACAACTATTATCATATGTCATTAAAGGCCTCTCCACTCTCAAAAACTTCCTGAAACTTCAGTCATACTGTTTTTATGTGGTTCTAAATCAGGAAAAACTTCTTTGTTGCAAATTTGGAGGACTTACTCTACAGTTCCTCAAAATGCAGGTGAATCTCACATTTTTTTTTCTATAGAATGAAGTGTCTTCTCCCACAATGCTGAGCTATCACTGGTGACTGTTTTATTTCTTGCCACCTCTTATTTCATTATGGGAATATTAGTTTACAGAGAATTTTGGAAAATAACTTCCTTTTAGAAAAACCCTTTTCATGGGAAACCATGGAATCATGCAATGCTTTCGGTTGGAAGGGAGCTTAAAGATCATCTCATTGCAACTCACCTGCCACCTCATTCCCCTACCATGGCCAGCAATACTTTCCCCTAGACCAGGTTGCTTAAAATCCCATCCAACCTGGCCTTGAACACTTCCAGAGATAGAGCATCCACAACTTCTGTTCCAGTACCTCACCATGCACACAGTAAAGAATTTCTTCCTTACATCTATACTAAACTTATCCTTTCTCAGTTTAAATTAATTCCCCATTGTCCTATCACTCCACGCCCTTGNACCTGCCACCTCATTCCCCTACCATGGCCAGCAATACTTTCCCCTAGACCAGGTTGCTTAAAATCCCATCCAACCTGGCCTTGAACACTTCCAGAGATAGAGCATCCACAACTTCTGTTCCAGTACCTCACCATGCACACAGTAAAGAATTTCTTCCTTACATCTATACTAAACTTATCCTTTCTCAGTTTAAATTAATTCCCCATTGTCCTATCACTCCACGCCCTTGTTAAAGGTCTCTCTCCAGCTCTCTAGGAAGCACCTTTGGGTAGTGGCAAGCTTCTGTAAGGTCTCTCTAGACCCTTTCCTCCTCCAAAGAAGAAATTATACTGGAGCTGCCAGGAAAGAATGTCTGAGCTTCCTCTTCAACTATGGTGGCCTAGCTGAATATCCTTAAAACCAGTGACCCCTGTTGCTCTGGATTCTGCTCAGTGAGATCTGCCATGCAAACTGCTCAACTCTGGCAGGGATGGTGCTGAAGCCCTGATCCATCATGTTAACTTGGTTCTAGGAACGTAGTTGGAGATCAGCAAGACAAAGGCCTTCTCTTAGTGACACACATCTCACGACACAACAAAGTGGACAAGAGGTGTATGTATAATAATGGGGCTTTGTCAGCCCTGAAGTAGGTGGGCCACTTCCTACTTTCCTTGAGGGAAGTCTTGCCTATTGTGAACCTGCAGGTGATATTCTAGACTTGTGTAATTCCCAGTAGCAGTCAAGAACCAAAACTATATCAAGAGATGTTCTGGGGAAAGAAAAACATTACTTAATTGTTTGCGGTTATCACTAGGAATTGAGAAAGATCTCAGATTCCACATTTCCTCTCTGTTCACATATGCATTTTTAGTTTGATTGCCTCAAATTAGGTGATGCCTGTTTTTCAGTGACTGTTTTATATCTAGTTTTATTCTGTGTTACATTATACAGAAAAATGCTGCTTGCTTTTAAAGAGCATGAGATCAGGTTGGTTCTAAAAACAAAACAACAAAAAACCCCCACCCAAACCAAATCCATCAAAACCAGTAGAAAATATTAATTTCCACAACTAATTCAGGAAAATTTTATTGTGCCAGACCTGAACTACACATGAAATGGATTTTTCAGGTCCCCAAAGAGAAAAGAAGTAGGTCACTCTCCTTTACACTGTCCATACTAGTATGCAAGCATGTGGTTACATTACACCCTACAAAGAGTTGTTAGGTCTGTTCAGAAAACCCCATGAGTCAGTCAAAATATCTCCAGCTGGGAAGTGCAGCTCTGTCTAGCCTACTGCACCATGCTGTGATTTAAAACCATGATGAAGCCCCTTGTGAGTGGGAACCTATACACTCAATTTAGCCTGTGTACTTAATTTTCAGAATGTTTGGGGTCCCAATGAAATTAAGTTTTCAAGGTCTGAACTTGTCTTCATTTTTATTTAATGGTTATCATCTGGTTTCTTTAGGTACTTGACATGATTTACATTATCAGAACTTAGTCCAATAAAATATTTCTGAAGGCTTTCTGTAAATAGAATTTATTAAAATAACTAAAACTTGTTCTCCTGACAGACACACATAAAGTTGAAAGTAGCATAAGGATGCTTCAAAAGTGTAAACTGGCAAAAAAACATAAAAAACATGTGCATGTTTTTTGTATGGTCGTTTATAATGTTTACAGGAATTCTCCTTAGTGAGGTCGAACTGGCTTGTTCTTCAAAGTTCTAACAGTGCTGTCTTTGGTGGGATTATCTCAAGAAAGAGTCAATGAATTCTGTAATGTTAAGTTTAATAACAATTTAAAATGTACCATTTTCTGGTAATAACTATTAATTGGTTGTCTTGAAATGTAGACAAATGTTAAGTATTAATGCACTTTCAGATATGGGAAAATAAGTACATTATGATTTATGTTTGCTTCATTCCTAAACCTTAAATAAGAAAAATGTTAGTTCTCAATTGCCAAATAGCTGTATCTGGTATTTGTTAGATTATGATTAACAATAACCATTGACAGCTAGCACCTCAGAGCAAGCCAGTCCTTCTCATTATACAGCTGATAGTTCAAACAAGATTTAATGAAGCAATGAAAATATACAACATTTATCCTAGCTACTATGCAGGTCTTCACAGATTGAGGGTATTCTTGTACAGATGGGCAACAAAACATAAGAGAGGTTTCAGCTGGCCCCCCAAAACATGTCCAAACAACTTTAATGAGCAGATGTAGTTTGGCTGGCAAGATGCTCATAAAGGGTGCCTTATTCTGGTATTGTTTTTTTCTTTTTTCTGCCATGAGTGGGAATAATTTGTGCAGATGGAAAGGATGATAAAAGTGTTGTTTCTAGGGTCGTCTTTCTGAGCGAAATCTCTTTCCAAGCCAGTTGCAGAGTGGCTTCTGCAACCCCCACCAAGAGCAGCCAGCCAGAGAGAAGGAATAACTTCACCCCCTTACTTTTCTCTTTACCCTTTTGTATTTTGGCTGACACCTGCAATGTATTAATCAGACAGAATCTGGCCTGCAACATAATGTGCATGAAAGCAACTTACATTCTCTTGAGTGACCACAGTGTCTCATTGCACTTAACATGCTCACTAAAAACAGGCAAACCCATTAAGTTAATATAAAGTAAGAACAGCTCCAAATACTTACGGCTGGAAGTGCAGCCAAAATTCCCAGAAATTGGAAAAGATTAAGCTATAGTCCATATTTAGTACATGTGAACACACGCGTGACCACAAACACATTCATACACAAGGAAATGGACATACAGTTTGGAAGCACAGACTGGTTTTCCCCATTGCAAAGGGCTAGGAGGTGGTGTTAATTACAGGAAAAACTGTTTTATGAGGTTTCTGGTCCTGTGATTCTCTGACCTAACAAATCAATAATTTTGTATGTTGGCTCTATTTTCCCCTATCCTTCATTTTACCACAGAAAATAAAAATTGAACGTATAGAAAAGGTCTTGTTGTCTTTGAAGGAAGGAATGTATAGTGTCCAGTAGGAGCGACAGCAAAAATAAGTTTTCTGCATAACTACTGAATTAAAGGAACAAGTCTTTGAATTAGTCTTACCACCAGTTGTTAAAGGACGGAACTGTCTCAGAAAAGAACAAGAATGTCACTGCTCACAACAGACTCAAAATGATGGCAAAGAGCAAATTATAACCCCGTTTTATTATCTCTGAGTGTAGATACTTTTCTGCCACATTTGCACCAGGCTCCAGAATGCTTCAGGTGGCTCCTTCATTGCATTTCTTACCATGACAGCTGCATCTTCCTGCAGCAGGAAAAATTGCACAGGGCAGATCTCATCCAAGGCCAGATAAAAGCATCTAAAGGAGCCAACGTGAAAAATTCTGACTTCAGTGTTTAGTAGGAGGCAATAGTAATGTTAACTTGTAGAAGCATCACAGAAGATTTGCATTTAAATATAGAGCTAAACCTCACAAATGCTAACAGCTTATATATACAGTTAATATAATGTTTCTGAAGTGCTCCTGAGGAGGCTCTTGTGACCCTTGGTAAGAGACACAACACCCCTCAAATACAGAAATATGTTCCTGTGGACATATATAATTACAAGGGGTTTTCAGAATAAATGGTAGAGAGATTTGTGGACCAAGGCTGTGAAGGAGTAAATCACCTGTGAATATACCGAAGTATTAGCGACATGCAAGTTGAAAACCTCTCAGCAGCCCTAGAGTATCCTCATTCAGTGCGCAGAGGCTTGGCCGTCGTTATAACTATGCAATAAACTACATTTGTGCTCTACAATTGCAAGTGGGATGTCCCACAGGAACTTATTCACCCAGCTGCAAGGAATGATGCCAATTAACTCTCTCAAAGCAATATAAGGCCAAGATTTCAACTTCTAGAAATGCTTAGAAGGACTAGGTCTTGGCAAGAGGTGTAGAGGGCTTGCCTGTCCTCCAGCATCAGTAATTTCATAGTCTTTCACTGGCCAGATCATGGAGTTCAGCTCTGAGTGAGCTTTCTGTGACTGTGTGCTTTGTCACCAGCTTCATTCAATAAAGCAGCAGTAGGGATTTTAAAGGGATAATAAATGCAAAATAAGCATTCTGACTAAAGCAATACTGGTCTTTACCAGTTTTATAAAGGAGCCAACATCCTACCAGTTATGTACATGTTAGAAACTTGAGTTAAAAGTTATATTTTGTTTTCCAAGAAAACACATCTACCTGCTGTTGCTGGGCTGAGGAGAAAAGAGGAAAGATAATTAAATGGGTAAGTGGTCACTGTAGTATGATGAGGCCAGAACTTTCTCTGACTTATAAATAGCCCAGCCAAAGTCTGGGATGAAGTGTGCTGGGGTCATACAAAGTATTCATGGCACATGCCAGAATTGCACAATCTTGTAATTGTAATCCTTGCTTTCATTTATTAACTAGAGTATTTTTTTGTGCCAAGTCTGTAGTTAAACTGCACATTCTCTGGGAAGCAAATGTGTTGTCTTTACATTCAACAAGGTGCCTGTAACGCTTTAGGGAGCCACAATTATTGTATGCATTGTTATAGTATTCATATCCCAAGCCTTTCTGGCACATCAGTTACACACCACAGTATTCTCCTCTCATTTTTTCTTTTTTCTTTTTCTTTCTTTTTTTTTTTTTCTTCTCAATACCAGATGTATCAAGCTGCTGGGTTTACAATATGCTTAGCAACACAAACAGCCTGACAATGATCCCAGTGAGAGGAAGCATTTCACAATAAAGCCATTAGCCATGATGTGGTCTGAAGTTCCAGATGCATGTCTCTAAAAGTTCACTTGTTTTTTTTTTTTTTTTCCTATCTGGATTTAGATGAAAATCCCTGAGAATTCTGTACTGTGAAATACATAATGTACCACTGCTATTGGCCCATGTGTATTGGAAATGATACGCCTATAGTTGGTGCTGCAAAATTCTCTTAACACTTTGGAGAGCATGTGGAGCTCGTTTGCATTTCTTCCTTAAGGCTGGGCAAAACCCATCTATTTTGTTAAAAGAGACATTTCCTTGTGAAAAAATATGTAATTTTTGGTCTCCCTCATAGTATTTTGGAGAGAAGAAACACATACAGCCTTTCCCACTTCCCAGTTCTCTTTGTTAACTCTTTATATATCTGGCAGAAGAAATATTCCTCAGAATGTCTTCCATATGATCTACTTCAGCTAATCTAATTCTGAATATACAATTAATCTGAATCATATTTACTTAGATATTTAAAGGTCTGCTTACATGAGAGAAATCTGTAGCTGCCTAATATTACCTCATTGATCAGATGATACCAAGTGATGATCCATGTCAGTACGTAGCTGGGAATTGCAGGCATGCTTACAACCCAGAATTTATTTTACAGACTATGTATTTATGTCCACACAACTAATATAAACATAGTATGAGGGTGCCATTCCTTAAAGATTCTGAGTCCTGACTTGGCTTCTGTATTTCATAACAGTTCTTTGAGTCAATGGATATTTTAATATGTGATTTTAAGGAAATAAAATGGAAAAAAAAAATCCCTCTAAGCCATCAAAGCAGCGAAACAGATGCCTAGTTTAGGAGGGTTGGAGCATATTTCCCTGGCTTCCAAACAAAGCTGAGATCTACGGTAGAAGACCTAAAGCTGTAGTGATACTGTGATTAAAGATGAGAGCAGAAGAATTGAAAAGACCGTGCCTATATCTTGGGACACAACAACAGCAAGAAATTTTATTACTTAAGGATTCCACTGCTATGAGGGGAATTCCTTGCAGAATAATCTCTCCTCAACATCAGTAAGTCAGGGTGAATTGGTCAATCAGCAATGGTTTTATTAGAAAACAAATTCCCAAGAGGAGTCTATCTCATTTTTCCCAAATCAGCCGAAGAAAAGATAGCTTAAAATAAGATCAGACTACAATCATTCTTTGAGATGTTATTGGAAGATAAGAAAAGAAGAAACTAATATAAAATCTTTCAAAACTGATTTCAAACATGAATCCATTTTAGAAATGAGATAATTTCAATGGAATAAGCGCTTTAGCTATATTTAGGATTTATGACAGTTTTCTAAACAAAGCTGCCAAGTAAGAATAACATTTTATTTGGCACATTTAAGCATATTTTGTTTCAAAACATATGGTGTAGAAATTTGGGAAGGTCATTTCACGATGCTTGAATTCTCTCCTTTCCTTCCCTTCCCTTTTCCATTTTATTGGCTTAGAGTACACAGTATATTTTATCAGCCGTTTGCCACAAAGGAATCCTCCTGACACACTGCTGCTTCTTCTCAGACCTGCTGCACTGTTCTTTTCTCCTTCTGCCTTTATAAAGAATCTTTAATTTGTAAAACTGAACAAAAATCCCTCCCTGCCCTCTTTCCCCTTTCAGTCAGCTCCTTTTACTACCTTTCTCTCTGCATTATTTCATGCCTATTTTTCCCTAACCTGCTGCCATTTGACTCTATCCAAACTTTTCTGCCTGCCACCTTAGATTCCCAAAATATAATTTCCCCAACTGATGGAGTTTTAGAAAACTGACAGAAGAAATGCCATGACTTTCATTACAGAAACCAGGCTGAATGTCAAAATGGGATTACTTAAAACTCGAATATTATGGCTTTTCTTCATTCAGGGTGAAACTCTTTCTACTGGAAACACTTTGAATAAAACCCTTTCCCACTCTCATGTCATTCCCTTAAATTTGGCAGTACATGGAGCTACTAATATCATCATGCAAAACAGGAATATTTTCTTCATGAGGACCAAACTTCTCCCAATTTTGTCTTCATATTATATCCTTCAGTAATCAGGGGAGGGCAACTAGTTGTTTTCATTTTCTGATACCATTGTCTACTGTTAACACTAGGTTAATTTCCAGGCTTTAAACTGACATACAGCTGACTTCATACTGCTTTATGTTGCAGTATGCAGTAATTGAATTTTACCACATTCTATAGATGTCCACTTTACAGAGGTCAGAAAAATCTCAGGTGCTAGAAATATCCTTGTTCCTTCCTTGTGCACGAGATTAGCTCCAGTTTGGCAAATCAACAGTGTGTCATTTAATTATTATTTATATTTTAATTTCTTATATTTATAATGCATGTAATATATGGGATATGCATAATATATGGGCTATCAGAAGTAATAAATATTAAAATATTGTTTATAAAGCTGAAACATTATTTATGAATCTGAAGCAACTCTTTACTGTTCACAGCACATTAAAAATTATAGACTTGAGGGTTGTGGGGGTTTTTTGGTTGATGTTGGTTTTTTGTTTGTTTTTTTCTTCCCCTGCGCAATGGATGTTAGCTCTGGTCCCGATATTAACCACATGGAATTTTTTAAATAACTAAAAATTCCTTGTCATTTTCTTCTATCTAATTCTGTGGAAGCTTTGTAACCACTAGATACCATCACTGGTGGTATCCTGGTATGACTTGGAATCTTCACAGAAAGTCCTTTGTGACCACTAAGTGCCAGTGGTTGATGATGAGAGGTGCCCAGGGAGCACTAAGTCTTGGGTGTAGTCATTTATAGTCCAGATATCTCCAGTTGTCGGATGGTTTGCTGGGAAGACATTTCAAAAACTGCAGTGCTACTTAGCCATCTTTAAATTTTCTTACAATTTCTTATATATAAAACTGTGTCATATTTTTCCCTCCCAAACATTTAGATCTGGTTTTGCTCCATTAGAGATTAGAATGTCAATATCTTCTTGTGTCTTACAAATTATAATTTCTCTTTTCCATCTAATACTGTGAGAGACAGTGCCTTGATTCCATAGTGCCTTGTTATGTTCCTCTGCTGTCTGCCATGCCCACGTGTTGTTTCTCGTCTTTCACTTCCGTTGCAGATTATCTTGGGTATGGACCAGATGCTTGTTCTTTGCTTGCTGCCCAACACAGTGTAGTAGAAGAATGGTAAAAGCAATCCTGGTTTTGTGTTTATGTGCAAATATCCAGTTTGGACAGTTTTTACTCCTGGTAAATATATTTCTGGAGTTGTTATTTAACATCCTCTTTGTACAGGCCTTTCAGAGGTGGCATATGACACTTGTGGCATGGAGAAGCACACTACAGATGTTCATATACAATACTACAATGAGGAGATGAATCTGGCCAAAAATGAATACTTTCATTGCAGATTTAATGGATTAAGAAGATGTTAAAAATAGATGCCAATTATAAGCAAGTAAGCTATTCAGAGAAAGGGAGTATAATTAAAGTTTACAGTCACTTTTCAAGAACACGATCTGTGTACTCAACGAAAACATTTTATCACACTATATTTGGCCACAAATTTGCTATTTGCAATACTGTTATGGTTTCACTATATGCTTTTTTCCTGTTACCATAACGTAATGAAAGAAATTCTTCATTGTTAAATAAACAGAAAACAAAAGAAAATAAACTCTATATTACTTTTCTGTAAAGAGAAGCAACTAGAGCTTTATAAGCAAACTGGCTTTATGTTATATTGGGAGAATAGTGAAGTATGAAGTCAAGGTCACCATTACAAATATTTGTGTGTGTGTGTGTGTGTGTGTGTGTGTATACATTTGCAGCCACATCCAAAAACAAAGCCTCAGCTGATTCTGCAGAGGCTGGGGGAAATTTGCTCTGTTTAAAGATGAGGCTCCTGATAAAGATATCTTAAAGGTAGAAGCTGCACTTTAAGGTGTTGTACGGGAACACCCAAGGGTGTCAATATCAATCATTCCTTTCTGCTCCCGGTTTAGCAGTTTTTATTTATTTATCTCTTTTTCTTTTGCTCAGCAAAATCCCCAGTCTTTCAAGTTATGTTTATGCTAGCAGCAAGGGAACTTTTACATAGCTAAAGTTTATTAGTGAACTAATTGACTAGTTCCCCTCTCCAACACTTAAGTGTTCTCACATTTTAGACAATCACTCTGTGTCTAATTTGTCCACTTTCCAAATCACTTTTCCAACTTTTGCTGATGAATTCAATAGGTTGTAAGACCACCATGAGTGCCTCTGCCAAGAGCTCAGCACTAGAGGAGTGTTATATGTTTCAGCCTCGATAGCCTGGAGTAGCTATTAGTTCTAATTGTTGAATGGTTGAACGCTTTGAAGGACAAACTTATGTCCTAAGGCTGTAGCTCTGATGAATGCAAGGGTTTCTTTTACTTGTCATTAGTAATTGAGGGTAAATTAATATTTACTAAGCAGAGTTTCACGGAAAAGGGAATGCATGAGAAATCTAAGGAAAAAAATGCCACAGGAAAAAATGTTGATTCCTTTAACATTTTGAACTCAGTACACAGCAATTAAAAAACAACTAGTGGAAACCTGGGATAAACTTAATAATTCTATTACTTCCTCCCTCCCCCCCCATCCCCTTACTATAATAATAATTTTTTCTCCCCTGGTACATGAACATTTTAAACATTCCAGATGCATAATATATGTAATTAATGGGTGACATCCTGCTAACTAGAACTGCAGAACTGCTGACTTGTACAAAATAGATTTTATTAACAATATGTGAAAATCCATCATGTCTCTATGTGTGTTTACAGAGGAGCCACAGAGATGCCCATGCATTCTCTTTATTTATCTGACGATGCTACACAGACATAGCTTTTAGGACCACAGTGTAACGTTCAAACATCAGAGACTTTTGTCATATGACAAACTTCTGTCATATGACACACTTTTGTTTGATGTTTCCTTAAAGCATCATTAAAGCCCTGAAGTGATCCATATGTTGACTGAATTCTTAATGCTGATTGAATTAAATATGGCATAAGCACTACTTAGTGCAAGTCTTCCTCATCAGCTCCATAAGAGGATTTTTTTTTTTTTGGTGTTCAGCTATTCAGTAACTGCAATGAAAGGACAAAACTTAAACTGGCAGGATATGCAACCCAACAGAGCAACAGACATAAAACAGTGTGTAAAATAGCAAAAGGGTATCTTTAAATGGGATCAAGTGCTAGATTATTCCATCAACTCAATGTCTTAATTCTACTACCAAGCCTCTGTTGTTCATCTTTGCTGACTGAGCTGGGGCAGACACCCCTTGCAAGGGCACAGTGTGTTTGCAGAAGTTTGCTGCTGGTGGAATGACCACCCCTCTAGCCAGACACCATCCTGGATGCACTCTATTGCTCAGGTCCCATCATATGAGGAGCTGGGCTGAAAAGTGACAATAGAAGATTTTCCATGTTCAGACACAGCTTTTTTAAACAAGATTCACAACACAAACCTGGTGTAAAACAAGGCAGGCTAGACTCTTACAATGAGAGAAAGGAAACTTTGTGTAAGCAGTAATTTCCTCCAGTCCTTCCATTGTGTGAAGATAATATGCCCCACCATCACAGACAATGAACCATCAGCTCTCCTGTCTTAATTGAAGTGTAAAACACATGGGGACATTCTGGCACCTGCCAATCCATGCATTGAAATGTCTTTATGGTCACACCCTAATATCCTTGACAAATGAAGCAGGAGTTAGGCTTACAATTTTATGGAACTAAAAGATGCTTTCAGATGAAAGACATCTATCGTGGACAGTTAAATCAGATTTAAGTCTGCTGTTGCTAAGAAAGCCACATGAAACATCCTTACTGAAACTTAAAAGCCCTAAATTAAATGTCATTATACAGCACATACATTGAATTCGTCTGTCTACAGTTCCTTGGAATAAAGCAAACCCCTTTTTTGGGGGTATATGTATTTGAGAAGAAAATTTTTTTACAAAGTTGGCATGGCATTGATTCTTTAATGTGGAAACAGCTAAAGTCACTGGTAAGATTGTGTGAAATCTCAGCTTAATCTTCATTTGTCATACAAATCTGTTCTTCATTTTGAGACATCTCTGCTCTCAAGTAAAATGCTTTCACAGGTAGCCCTTATAGAAATCCACTTCCAAACGTGTGGAACCATGAAATATTCATTTTTTCCTGAAATATACGACTCCTTGTCGAAGATACTCCCTAGGTTTCTCCGGATTAGAAAGAAAAATACAAAACTGCCCTTTTTTCTCCAGTGGAAACTCATTAGACACCAGTATGTCCTACTCTTTATCAAAATAAAATGTTATATATGAAGCAGTGAAATTTACACCTGGGAAGCTGCCACTGCTCTGCCAGCAGCACTCGGGCTGGCTCCTCACCCACTGAACAGTCACACCTGACTGCCACCAGGGTGTGTGTATGTCTGTCTGCTCACCACAACTGAGCTGTTTTTTTCCTTCTGAGGTCGTAAGTCTTTTTCTTTGAAAGGGAAATATTTCCAAGGGTTTAATTAATTTAGTATAACAAGAAATTAGTCCAAAACAAGGGGAAAAAAATTACAACCCAACAAACCAAATCCCCCTCTCATGTTAACTCCTGACACTGTGCTATACAATTTCAAAGAAAGCACTTCTTACTAGGGGCTTTAAGAGCTCAACTTCCCATTAACACCACTAATAAAAATGTAATTAGAATTGTAGTTTCATTTTCTCCCTCCAGCAGAGCATTACTGCATTCCTCCCCTGCACAGGCTCAGCGTTTCGGAGGTTGTAGTTAGCAGCCAGCAAGATGTGTCCTGGCGGAACTTACCACTTTATGAAAGATGTGGTCAAGATCCCAAAGAACGGTATTGATACCAGATGTAGTCTTGTCACTAAGTCTTAAACCAAGACTCTCATGGATCTTAGGTTTCCATTTTTTTCCCTCTGCTCTATTACAAGGAAAAGAGTCTGAGTGAATTACTGTCGATGTTGTTAGCAGAAGTAGTTTTCATTTGAAAATAGACGTCATCATGGGAAAATGTTATACAAGAAACTATGTTAAAAAAAATTTTTACTAAATTAGGCAAGCTCAAGTTGTCATGTCTTAACTAAATGAATGCTTGCATAAATATGTTAGTACATCGAGTCAGAATCAGTAGTCCTCAAAGTCAATGTTGTGTTGCCAATTTAGTTTTTAGACAATAAAGGCATTGGCTTTTTAACATTAGTTCTGTACGTGTTGCAAAACAAAACAGAAACAATTCTCATTGGTGAAGTATTTCAATAAACTTTAATAATATCCACATGTACAATAAATATTTCTGGACCCTCAAGCACTTATATTTCCTTTTGAACTTGTGAACAGAAATTGATTCAAGGTGACAAATTTGTAATCCATTATGATGGATGGGGTTGCCTTTTAAAAAAAGATAATGGTATATAATTTATATATTCTCTGTGAGTAGATGTGGAAAAAAATTATCTAAAAGGAAGCCAGATGTCATGAAATAGAGTAAATAAAGTCAACTCTAATATTAGCTTTTATTGAAGCAAGTGCCTCTTAATTAGTAGTTCAAAGAAATGCAGATGATTCAAATATTGCTTTTGTCTACCACAACTGTCCTTATAGCCACTTGGTCTAAAGCAATATATTTATTATATATCTAACATTAATTAAGTAAATTGCAATATTTGAATTACATTTTCAAGCTGGAAAAACAAGTGTCATAAGATTAAGCAGAAACATGTGTGAATATTTCCAAACATATTTGCAAAGCACCATTTTACCATTAAAAGCTCAGATGCTATAGTTTTGCATAACAGAAAACAACTGTTGCACGTGTGGTATAATAGCAAAAGTTGATCTCTAAATGGTATTTAGTGTATTTACATTTTTATTCCCCATTGTCTTGTACTTTTATCAAACACTCCTCCATTAAAATTCAAAACATCACATTACCAGATTCTGGTGGCAGAGAAGATTGTACTCAGAGCTCATGGTCAAAGTGCACACAACGTGATGTTAAAAGTCTTGCAACAGAAAAAAAAGACATACTAAAGATATCAGCAGGGTGACAGGCAAACAGTAACTTTCAGCCTACCTTTTCACCCTGAAGTGAGATTGTGTGTTGTCTTGGAGTAAAGAGAGGCAGAGTTTGGTCACAAGTTTTAAAGGAGGCAGGTTCTATCCTATACTTACCTGTTTATAAAGGAATAATAACAAACCTGTGTTAAGGTGACTAGAATGGATACATATCAGCATACTATTAGTCAAAGAAGAGATGAGACTCTATGGAAAAACCCACACGATTTCAAAGGTATTTTCCAGGTAAATGCCACTGACTTGCTGCACTGAGTGACTCCATGTGAAGAGCAAATATTACAGAGAGGACTTCTCCTTTATATGCCTTCTGTAATGTAATATGAAACTAAAAAGAGAAGATAACTAGACTGGGGTTTTAACAAAATTATGAGAGGTGTCACACAGTGGTGACCTGCAGGAAATGTATGCATTCTTCAACCTGCAAGACTTTTACAGGTCTTACATGAAATACAAGAGAAAGATGTAAAAACAACAGTAATGTAGCTAGTAAGAGCTAAGAAGAGCATAGCAAAAGTATGCAATAAGTAGTCTGTGATATAAACCATTACAATGAGTCCTTCTTATATTATCTGAAGCCAGATGTTGTTCCAAATTACATCACTGTAAATCCAGAATAGTTCCACTGAAGCCAAAGAATCTACTCCAGATGAGAGAAGAATTTTGTCTGCAATCTATTCACTTCAGATCAGTTCATATCCACATGTCCATAGTTTACTGTAGTACTTTTTAAAATGGAGAAAATACCTGAAATAATTCAGTGATTTCCAGCATAGTGTTTGCCTGAAAGAGCAAGCTTCTCTGACAGGTGAGTTTCTGCCTATCAAATCACTATAGGTTAATTGACTGAAATCAACAGACTAAGTTCATGTTGAAGGGTGAAGAATAATAAACCACCGCTTCACACATATAGTGGCTTGAAACCAGAATCCAGAATTCACTAATTAAAGGGTCAGCCTGTTAACCATAGTTGTCAAAGTACAGAAGAAATTAGAGAAGTTTGCAGCATGTCACAACCCTCTGCCTTGCACATGCCGTGTATTCAGATCTACAAAGCAAGTACAATTGCAGCAGATCTGCTCTTTAAGTGAAGGTACAAGAGGGATGGGCAATGGCAGGACTTTGTAGATGCCAGGACTTCCTACCACATCACTTTTGTGGCACAGAAAAAAATTCATAATCACAGAAGACTGTAGACTTTTTTCCTCTATCTGGAGAAAAGGGCAAGAAACAGCTTACAGATTACAGAAAATCAACTACTTTTCAAGTGTGTCTTCAACATATGTGAGGGTGAGAGGAGGCTCATTGGGTATATGTGAACAAAATTATTTTTTGCCTAATCAGCTCATAGAGAGACACTTCACTACAGAACATAATTTTCTTTGCATTAACCCAGCAGATAAGACATTTTAGTAGGAGCAGAAGTATAGTAGGAGGATTTACAAGTGCTTTAAATTAGGCACCTTTCTCCCTGTGTGATTGATTAATAGTCAAATGTCTCCAACGGGTTAAGGACTTGTCAATAGAAAGCAAAAATTGCAGAGGTTTTTCTCTTTTCCTTCAGGAGGTTCAGACTTCTGCTTCAAGACTGTTGATGTGTAGCTTTTATCCACTCAAAACATCAGTTCATCTTGAGAATGTAGTTGTGTAATTGAACAAGAATCACCTTTTCTTAGAACCACTCAGATTGGTAAAGTGTTGCTTTTGCATAGGAATTTGGGTATTTGAATGGAAGTGTTTGTACATGTGCCTGGGAAATGGAAGATGTGCATGATTTCTTTTATCTCCAGAGGTAATTGGAATCCACCAAGACAACTGTCCAGAACAACCCATGTTCAATCTGTTCACTCCTGTTTAGCCTCATTAGGGCTAAAGACCTCTGCGTCCTTCATTGATGGTGTTTCTAAGGTACCCCACCCTTAAGGAAGCTCTTACCAAGCGAAGGGAAGACTGAGTCTATTCCTACAGTACAGTGGTAGGGCCCTGATGTGAAAGAGGAACAGCAGATACTTTGCCCTGCTTGCCCTTGATCCCTGGTCATGTGGTGGTTTTCCAGCTGCTCTGCAATGCTGGCTACAGTTTAGAGCTGCATAATGTGAATAGGAATAGCCCTGGGAGCAGAGCCCAGTTTCATCTTTCCAGCTGAGTACCAAAGCCATGACCCTATGCAGTCCAATCCCCTTTAGTCTGCCCTTCTGCTGATGCTTTGACTTTTGGACACTTGATCAAACAATGGTTTGACTTCAGCAGGAGGGCTAAGAGTCACTGTTCTGCCACCCAGCCCAGCCGATCATCTAGTGGTTTGCATCTTTCTGTGAAAAAGTGGACTTGGATTTCCTCAGAGGGAGAAGGTTCTTGATCCTTAATTTGTCATTCCATGGATTAGAGTGGTCTGGTGAAGGAGAGCTTTTCTAGAAAGGTTTCTGAGGGAATGTGCTCACTAAGCTGTTGCTTTTGGTGCTGATCTCACTACTGGCTGCATGTAAATTTGCTTAGGATATGCCAAACCTTGCATCCTTTCCAGGACACAGGTCCTTACATAACAAGACCCAATGCCTTGTGTTCTCTGCCATGAAATCCTACACACCTCCCCATCTCAGGTCAGTAGGCATCTGCCTACATGGACTGAAACATATTTCCACACAGGGCTCCACAGTCTGACCAGCAGAGGTACTTGCTGGTCTAACCTGGAAGTGTTGAGCAAAGCTAAGCATTCCTGGGATTAAGAAGATTAAGAACTGCTAAAGATGATGAGGCCAGTTGCTCTCTGAGGGCCTGCATGGCACAGAAATGGTATTGTGATAGTCTCCAGGGTGAGAATTCAGGTGCACTCCTGATTTGTGAGCTGCAAGTGCAGACTCCAAGTACTTCTAGCTGACACATCCTCCAAGAAACCACCAACCAATCCTCCTGCTCCCTGGTTTTCATGGGGAGAAAGCTAATAACCACAGCCCAGGTGGGAGGTTTGGTGCACTTTGGTAGTTAAGAGTCAGAGGAGGAGCACTCCCATTTCATCTGCTTTCTGAGCATTTAAACAGGAGTTAAAAAGAGTTACTGGTTCCACTTCCTCCGTGGTATTAAGTAGAGATTCCTCCAATGTCTGACTGCCAAGATGATTGCCTAAGTGGAAGTTTCTGCAATCCATTTTTATTATAGTACTATAATATGAGCTGGAATTCACAAAGCAATGTGCACAACTGCAGATATAATCTTATGAATGGGCTATTATTTTTCCTTCGCATAGTTTTTAGGTTTTAAAGGCTCATGGTCCATTCATCTCCCTGCAGAGCACCAATAAGTCCCCTTCATTTGAGGGGAGTTATATGTAACAGGGAACTGGATCTTCACATTTTCTTTTAAAAGCAATCAAGTAAAGGCTGAACAGGGAGTTCAGTTTTACTCTGAAAATTACCTAAGTTGTGGAGTTGTTCAGCAAAGAATGAGACAGCACTTCTGAAACGGATAAACCATTTTTAAATGGTTCTATTAGACTGAAAATTACAGGGTTCTTAAAAACTCACATAAAAAACAGCCTATGCACTTCTCTGCTTTGTTCTGCAAAGTTGTGTTGAATGTCATCTTTTTGTCAATACATGGCAACAAAAGTGTACAGTGGTAGAAAACAATGTTGAATGCTGCTATTGAAATTGCATCTACTCACGATGTTGAATCCAACTGATATTATGACAGAGCAATGCTGCCACTGAGCAACACCTCTGTGTGTGTAGATTTTCATCAGTTTGGGATGTTGTGAAGTTCATCTTCAAACTGGTTCTCCCCTCTGTCAGAACAGACTTTTTAACCTACTGCGTTACTAACTAGAGGGAGCAAAGACAAGGTAAGTGAAATCACTTCCTTCAAACTCTGTAAATGTCTTTTTAGAATAAATAAAAGGAATGAACATAATGCGTGAATCACACAGAGCCTGATGTAACTATTAGTGACAGCTGAAACAAATACGCTCTATTATATGATGCTGTTAAATCACAGGAGAAAGTTCCAAATTTTTAAGAGTTGTGAAAGTTAGAGAAGCCAGAAAGTCCTCCAGGGAAGAACTTCTAAATATTTTAAGGGTATAATAGAAATCAAAAGGGTGAAGGAGAAAGCAAAGGAAGGATCACAACATATTTTTACAGCAACTGGAATTTCTCTTTCTTTAGGGTATATTTTTATATTTTTATTATTTTCTATCCATAAGAAATTTCGCATAGTGTCCCTTTGGCTAAATATTTCACCGCACATATAGTTCACACTGTTACCTTTTCCTATGTATTACCTGTTTGACGAAAAAACCACCATTGACCTTGTGGCTGAAGGCAAGGGTAAAAAACCCCTACATATAGAATAAAAAAGAGCTAGCACACTGAGGTCATGTATTTCAAGAAATTTATTGCCATTTCAGAGAAAAAACTGTTGTATTTTCTTTTAGAGACCTGTGCATAACATCTATGCATAAGTAAATTCTAAACTGTATATATATTGGCTTGAAGTTAACACCTTGGCTCTTCAAACAATGTGAGCACAGTACAGTGAAGTATTCGATGATGAAATAGGGTCTTTCATCTGAACCTTGGCCACTTTTATTTCTGCATGGTTTTATTCTCACAACTGAAAGATGTCTCAGATGCTTACATTAAGTTCAATTTAAAGACAAACAGACTCACTTTCTTCAGTAAAGATCTTTTTTTTCTCCCCTAAAATAAATTTGTATAGATGAATTCATCTGGATGACATTCTTGGCTTTGTGTCTGATTGATGAGGAGTATAACTGATGGGCACAGCTATGTGCATCCATTTCATGTGCTTTGAGTTTTAAATCTCTTTGAAGAGCATTGTGCCTCTTGTCTATGAGTGCTCGTTCTCTCACTTTCTCTCATAGCAATGTGAATTGTTAATAAGTCAGCCGATAAATTGTGCTCAGTAATACGCAGAATATATCCTAGGCAGGCAAGATCATTCAAAATTTTGAAGGTGAACTGAAAAGAGTTTCCTGCGGTTGATCTGTTGGAGCAGAGCTGGAGCATTCAAACACAGGGAATTGCTGTCATTTCATGCATGGAAATTTCTGGTAGGGTAGGCTGGCTCCTTTTCAGAAAGGTAACAGTGTTAGATAACACAAAGTATCTAACAATGCTGTATGTGTATATGCTTGGTAAATCCTGTACTTACCTCTAAGTCAGACTTGATTTGGACTAAGACATGGAGAGTGGAGTCAGATGGTGACTAGGAAATTGCTTATTATTCCTTGGTGTGTCAACTTAGCCAGGACAGCAGATGTGTACAAAAAAGTTCCTTCTTTTCCATCCTTTTTGGAGAGTAACTGAGAAGCAGATTTTCTCTTCTTATAAGTATCTATGCCTACTGCATGAAACATTCAATAGAACAGAATAAAAAAGAATAGTCTATTTCAGTTGGAAGAGACCTACAATAACTACCTAGTTCCACTGCCTGACCAGTTCAGTGCTGACCAAAAGGTAAAGCATGTTCATGAAGGCTTTGTCCAAATGCCTCTTAGCATTGACAGGCCTGGGGCACGGACCACCTCTCTAGGAAGCCTGATCCAGTGTTTGATCACCCTCTCAGTAAAGAAAGGCTTCCTACCATCCAGCCTAAACCTTCCTTAGTGCAACTTTGAGCCATTCCCATGTGTTCTGTCACTGGATGCCAGGGAGAAGAGATTGGTATCTCCCTCTTTTTTTCCCCTGCTGTAGAGAGCAATGAGATCACCCTCAAAACTGTCAGTGGTTTTCTGATGTTTTTGCCTCGTAAACATAGTAGTGCAAAGACTCTGCCACAATCTTTTTCTTACTAAGGATCTCAAAAGTGCATTGTGTTGTATTTGGGGACTTTTCAATAAAAGGATTTTACTTACTTTTCAAGTAAGAGAATGTAAACAGAATTTGTCATGAAATTATAACACCAAAGGGAATAGCTATGAACAGGCTGTAGGAGAATTTATGTATGCAACATTGTCTGTGCGTAACTGGTGCATATTGTAATCATCATTATTTGAATTATTCTTTTCCTTTCTACTGGACAGGCCTATCCATTATGAAAATTGTTATTGTTTCAATGAGAATACAAGTTGTTCTGAGTATTGGGAAGCAGATTATAACTATTGTTGCCAGTTCCTAAAGTGCCTGTTGGGCATTGCTATTTTATTCAGTAAATAAAGAATTTAAAACAATAATTGTTATTTGTTAGAATGAACATACTTGAATCTGTTCTTCTTGTCCCCACAGTACAAGGTCTTTCAGTCAGCGTTTTCTTTTTCTAGCTGCTACCAATATTTGCCAGCTGAAAATAAGTCAGAATATGAAAGAGAGATGTCATAAGTTAGCGATGAAGAAATAGTTCATAGAAATCATAGAAACCATAGAATAGTTTGGATTGGAAGGGACCTTGAAGACAATCAAGTCCCAACTCCCTTGCCATGGGCAGGGACACCTTCCACTAGATCAGGTTACTTAAAGCACTAGAAGTAGTTAATTTTGAATTACTATTATTTCTGCCATCTGTAAGGAACAAATGTGGGACTTGTAACAGCCAAAACCACTTAAATTAAAGGCCAGACTCTTTAAAACAGGCCAGACTCCTCTGTAGCTCAGGCATACTGGATTGCTGGTAATGGACACTACTGAAGACAGTACTGGAGGCAGTATCAACTGCTTTAATCTAGATTATCCTTTCTGTGTGTACTTATCTCTCCTTGACATTGGTGGGATTTAGGTACTATAATACATTTAAGTATTTTGGTACTTAAGGTTTTCCACTCAAGCCTGCAAGCCCTCTGGGCAGAGCTCTTGCCTTGGTCTGGGGAAGCTCCATACATAGGAAGTGAGACTTGCCAGACCTTTGAAGTCTTCTTGTTTTTAAAGACAGCAAAAAATTTCTTCTTTGAAGTATTTCAAGTCTCCCCTCTCCCTCTCCCTCTCCCTCTCCCTCTCNATAAGTGAGCCATTCAAAGAGAATTAGAGGAAATTAATTGCACATGGTGTTAAACTGCAGGAGGTCAGCTCAAAGAATTTCCATTTTTAGTTTGAAAAAAACAGCCTCCCAATCATTATAGCTGGAACTCACTGCAATGAAAGTTCAGTTTTGTAACTGTCTAATAACACTCAATCAGAAAAATTGCTGACGTATCTGTTATGGGACTAATTTATGGAGGTCTTTCAAAACACAAGGTTAATTTACAAAGCCTTGCTGCCTTTAACTGTACTACAGGAAAGAGTAACATGGCTTTTAAACTAAATCGTTCACCAGTACCCCATCAGGTGTCAAAGCTGGTACAGGTTGCCCAGAGAGGTTGTGGAGTCCTTCTCCTTGGAGATATTTAAAACCTGACTAGAGCTGGTCCAGGGAAACCTGCCCTAGTAGTCCCTCTTTATAGGAGAGGGCTTGGACTAGATGATCTCCAGAGGTCCTTGACAAGCTCAGCCATTCTGTGATCAAGTGTGACATGGAATTGTTTTGAAATTCAACCTGGGAATACCTAATTTTCTTCTGTATGTATGCCACTATTTTATCAAGCTTTCCTTTCCTTGTACAAGTGTGAGTAGAAAAACAATTGTCCTTAGTGTGAAATGAAAGGAGTCTTAGGGATGCAAAATGGATTTCTGGTCACCCATTGAAAATCTTCCAGGAGGAGAAGAGAGAAAAAAACTATTCTAGAAAAGAACACTATTTCAGATGTAATATGCCTATGAATTAATATTTTACTGTATTTATATCCATCATAGAGCAGCTTTTTTTGTATAAGAAGAAACTCAGTTTTAAGATACCTTTTTTTCCTCAAATATATGCATATGGACATGTGTTTGTAGCCATTCACACTCATCAGAGCTCTATTTCATAATGCTCCTTTTATCTAGTTAAATTACAGTGGAATACTGTTTGTCAAGAGTAGGGGTAACACCATCCAACATGTATAACCACTGCTCAGACCACAATATTTCCTTGTAAGCCTACTAGCAACTACTGTTTTGGTTTTGCTTTTTGTGGGTGGGAGGTTGTTTGGTTTAGGAGTGCTTTTCATATCCTGTATTTTTGATGTAGATGTTTTCCACAATGTAGTTAAAATATTTTGTCTTGTACCAAATATACATGAGGTATCTTTTACCTCAATATATTTTCTTAGTTACCAGTTAAATATACTGAGAATAAAAATAAGTAGAGGGATTGTCATTAAGTTGCTTTGAGACAAGAATGTGAAAATGAATGTATTTATCAACTTCTTTAAAAAGAAGTCTTCAACAGTATTCCTAACTCAACACAAATTTTCCTCTATGTACTTTGAAGTCAGAAAACTGCAGCTGTTTAAAACTGAAATGTCATAAAATCATATTAGGAAAAATATTTTTCATACAGAAAAGTTGTTTAAATTTTTCAAATAAGTGGATGAAAGCAAGCAACCAGGGATTTATAAAGTCTGATATCACAATTCTGTCTGCTGTGTTTGTACTACTGAAAGGAGGATATATGTACTTTTTAAGTTGCATTTAATTCCAGTGCATCATATCATTCTTACAGCTTTTCACAGATTGCACTGAAGCAGGAACTGGGATAGAATATGTCAGGAAAATATCAGGGGAAATTCATTCCTTTGTTGTTATTGGTATCAGCTGTTGGCAGTGTCAAATCCTCAGGGGAAGATGTACCCTCAAGGTCTCATGCCGTATTACTATACACAACATACAGGTACATTACTTACACTGTCTTTCTTCAACACACACCGTGTGGTATTTGAGTACCAATTAGCATTCTACATTAAGCAGGGAGCATCCTGGGGCTGCCTGCATTTAATTATTTTAGTGTGCCATTCTGTCTATGTCTAGCTGTTCAATTTACCTTGTGACATATTCTGTATGAAATGGTTTAGTGAAGGTGATCTTCAAATTAAACATCATCCCTATGGGAAACAGTACCGTAATGTGAATGACAGAAGAAGATATCATCATCGTACATGACCCTCCTCTTTCAGCAGCCATACTTCTGAATATTCACATTTTCCTTGTGTCATTTCTGTATTTCTTTGCTCGTGTCTCCTCACTGGGTATTTGTGCATTTGGAGTCTTCTGTTTTTCACTTCTCCTGCTTTTCAAACCCAAATTGCATGCAGTAATAGAACCTTGTACTGATGCACCATGGCCAGGACCTCACTTCAGACAGACAGGTGATCAGTTTAGTACCTCTAAAGTTTCATCATGGGCTTCAGCTTTACCATGATCAAATTAATTTCAGATATAAAGGGTTATGAGCTCTGGTCTTGCCCTTGTGCTGGGGGTGTAGAACCTGTGACACACTGTGGACATTAGAGCTACTTCTGCTGGTGGGTATATAGAGAAAATAACATTGACAAAACACATGAGAAAAGCTTTTATGGAATAGTACCACAGAGAGGTTGAATGAGGCTGCTCTTGCTTAGAAGAAAGAAATGTAATCTTTAATCAGAGATGGTCTCCACATTAATTTAATAAATATGTTTCCCTAATGAGTTTTTGCATGTAGCTAGGAAAAATTCTCAACAGCTGGCAGAGGAAAATGCCAGTGCTCAGTAGCACCTCTGAAAAGTGGTCCTTAAGGGCATGTCTCCATCAATGTCAGACTTACTGAGACTGTGCTCAGAACAAAATGGACTTGATGCAGCTGGAGCTTAAGCACCAGCATCACCAACCCATGCTGAAGGGGATCACAGAAGATGGGTCTGTGTTTACCTCCCCTGGGCCACCCAGCCTCACCTCCAGGGCCTCAGGGATGCTTTCCTATCCAAACTTTTCTCCAGTGCATCCAAACTTGTGGGAACATAATAACTCCAACAAAACTTGCCTTAGTTCCTTTCTGCCACCTTTCTGAAACCAGTTGTCCTCTCCCTTCCCTGGCAGGCTGATTATTGAGCTAGGGGTCCCTGAGTCACAATTTTCCAAAGCCTGGGAACCAGGAATATCAGTAAGTACATTTCGTATTACACGGGGAATGCAACCAGAAACATCATCATGTAGATCCCATATTCCCGGGGGAATTTGTGGTGCCTGGAGAACAATTTTCAGTTTAGGAGGGAAACACTTATTGCAAGGAGGAATATTTTTGATTTCCTTTTTTTTAATAGAACATTATGGAATGTTACTATCATAATAGATATAGGGGGTTTATTACTTTATCCTCTCCATCACACACACATACCCACAGAGTTTGAGAAGTGAATTGTTTTAAATGTGTTTGTAGAGGTAAAATCATCTTCCCAGCCTAACCCCAGAAGGGACAGACTTAAATCTCAGTACTGGGCCCTTGTATCTGGTTTGATGGTTTATACTGATTCTGTCACTGGAGGTGACACTGAAGCTCCTCTCAGTGAGGCAGAAGTGCGACATACAACATTTTACAACACTGAATATGTGGTCTGAGAAAGTAAGTTCTGGCAGACTAAGAAGCAGGTGTGCATTCAGATCCACTCCTTTCTTCTGGCAAAAGTTTTCCTTTACAACTATAGCAGGCAGTGAACAAATCGATTACTCATGCCATAGAGAATAATGCTTAAGTGGCATAAACTTCTATTTAAACCTGGAGATCTCACGGTTATAGGGAAGATAATGCTATTATATCTTTAATCAGCACTCTGGAAAAAAGAATGAAGCACTGAAAAATGACTATAGACTAATTTCACTTCTATTTCCATTTCTCATGAAAGCAAAATCCCTATTACTTAAACATTGACAGTATTGTCAAAACTTCTATTTCCCTCTCCCATCTGTATTTTCCAATGTTGTTTTATTTGCTTTCGATTTTCAGCATTATTCCACAAAAGTGTACTTTTAGTGGTAATTAATTAATTAATTAATCCTAATTGCTCTTTGGAGAAAGTTTTTGCTAAAAGCTGGAAATGATAATAATAATAAAAGATCCTACAAAGCAAACTGGATTTGCTTTAATTTTTGCAAAGCATAAATGCTTTCAAATCTTCTAAAATATTTTTGTACTTTGGGCTTTTTTAGTGATGACAATGCTTGACTTTGTGTCAGCTGATCACATAACTCAGATTAAACCATTCACACAGACTTCCTTGTATTGTCTTCTCTTTTGTACTCTGGTAGAAAACAGGGATAAAGAATACAAATGGCTACAGGAAATACAGTATAGATGCAAACACTTGTTGACCAACTGCTTGAGATACCTCCGCTCAGATACGCAAAGCCTGGTACCTCTTTAGCTGGTAGTAGGTATTTGCCCTACTAGAATTCATCTGGGGACCAGGAAATTCCCCCTCAGCTTTGCCTCAGCCTGAGCCTTCTGGCAGCGTTCCTCACTAAACTTGAAAGATTACTAAAAAATTAGGTTGCATTGAACAGTTTCTGTCATTAATTTCTCATTCTCAGTTTTCTTTCTGCTCTTTGCCCACGGTTTGCCTATATATGTTTCTACTTCTGAGCAATCTTCTGCACGTTCACCTCAGAAACACAGGCTCCATACTATTTTATTTGAACATAAAACACAACATATTTCAGCAGACTTGAAACAGGGACCCTGTTTCCCTGGCTACATGAGCTGAACTAAAACTGAGAGCTCCAAGCGAAGTAATTCAGCGAAGAGTTCTGAGCTACGAGCAAGACACAATGTCCTTTTTCACCTTTTTTGACTTTAAGCATTTCTATCAACCTCAGTGCTTTCCCCATCTTGCCAGGGCATTTATATTTTACAGGTTTTCCCACAGAGTTATTTACTGAGTAATGTCTTCACTGAGGACATTTAACTCTAAGTCATAAATGGAGACTTGTTATTTTTATTATTCTGTAAAAGCCTTTTGTCCACTTTGTTTAGCATCACGAGCCCTTGCCTACAGTGAATTCCACTAGCACTACAACCAAAGTATCACAGCCAACAACTCACATTATACATGAGCCTTGGCTAAGGCTGTGGACTAAGCCATGCAAGGAATCAGTGAGTGGTGTTCTTTCCTCCCTTGCTTGCCAGCATTATTTAAGTGATGCCAGAGCATTTTTTACTTAAACCCTATAAATATAGCTCTTTGAACATGTTCTGTTGTTGATTTTAAATTTAAACATTTCATTTAGCTTCCCATTAAAGCAAAATCTCAGACTCCTCTGAAATGTAACATGCTCTGAGGCAGCTTTCCATTGTGAGGGAGAGTAACAGCTAAATGAGAATAATTTTTCCCCCTAAACTGAGATTTGGAAATTATACTAAATGGCATTGTTTACTGTAGTGAATAAGTAAGAGCACTAAAAGAATGGTTCTGCATTCAATATACTCTGGCAACTTCTGCTTTAAGGGCTTTATTTTCTGAATCACTGAAATGAAAGACAGGATTGCTACTGATTGAAAAATGAGTGGTACCATGCTCCAAGAGCCTATCTCAGAGCCTGCTGAAGCCATTGGAAAGCTTTACACAAACAGCACTGGAGAAAGAGATGTGTCTGCACTGGATTTTGTGGAAATACAACTGCAGAAGGGCACTGAAAACTGCTGGGAAGGTCCGTGAAGGGGATTAAGGTCTGCTCATCTCCAAACAGCACAGGAGGAGCCAGGGCAGTAGGAAATTTGGATCAAGGCCATGAGGCACAACAAAGACTTCTGCCAGGTTTGCCTTCCTTCTGTGGTGTGCTCTTGTTGCCTCTTCCAGAGTACTTTCATTCACCTTCATGAAATATAAATAAACTCCCTTGAACGCATTGAGTTGGGTTTGTACTGAAATAATTCCAAATCCTGCACCTCTTCTTTTCCCCTCTAAAACAGAGCCATCACAACTTGAAAACCCCCAACCTTAAAGTGTAAAAAGGAATTTATAAGATATAGTAGTCTCCTTTACAAAATGTGTATTCACTTATGCCTGCTATTATTTGCCTAATTTTCCTATTCCCAGAACAAATTAAACATCCATCTTGTATGCCAAGAATGAGCAACTGCTTATGCTTTAATGAGTACTAATGAAATTATAAATCTACATGCTGCATCTTGCTTCAAATTGTATCATGAGCTGAGACCGTGTCTCTCTGTATTGGGAGTTCTTCCACCAGCTCAAACCCAGTTCCTAGTGAATCTGAAGTTGCAGTGGTAGGAGCTCAAACAAGAAATTGGGTGGTAAAACCACTCTTTGAAATAAAAGAATGTGAGATGGTATAACTTACCAAATAGGACTCTGTTTTCTTTAGTATGTAGTTTGCTAGCAAGTACTGGTGAATGATAGACCCATGTATCTCTATGTTTTATGTCAAAAAATTTAGAATTTAGAATATTTCTGCTATATTTAGGGTGTGATTTTCAGAGTTACAATGATTCCAGAATGGAATTTATTAAGATGGATTCAACTTAATTAGAGACATCTAAAAAGATTCTATGTCAGTTACCATTTCTAATTCAAATGCTTCTTCCATCTGTCCTTTAGAAACAGGTTTTGGAATGACAAAAAAATAATCCTTTTGTTTTTTCTAATTATAGAATTATATAGCAAGTATTTTGCACAGAAGTTTTGAAACTTCAGCCTGGAGAAATTGTAAAGCTTTTTGACAACATTTCTCACAGAAATGGGTCAGAAGAATGATCACAGTGATAGCAGTGAGAAAGCTCATCCACCACAAAATGAATGGAAAGCATCCATTGCAAAGCAGAAGTGGTCAGTTTAATTTAAAATTCAGCTGTAGCTTCAAGAAGCCCTACATTTAACTGCTTCTACACATAGCTGTAAAAATAAATACTACCATTTTTTCATTTGTAATTGGCACAATGAGTTCAGGATCTCTTGGAAATTGCTGAGTCTTGGAGATGAACCACTGGCATGGACATAGCTGCTCAGGTTCCTGAGAAGCTGAGCTCAGTACTAAAAGCTGCCTTGCACCATTTAATTTATAGGTCAGAGTAATTTCAATTCTGATTAAAGCAGGAGAGAAAGGAGGGAGAAGTGGGGAGGGGAATTGGTGGTAGATACCTTTGTTTTTACAGTCTTCTAATACAGACTAGCTTGGTGATAACAGGAAGTCTTGAGAATTACTACTTTGCATATATAGTACTGAATAAATTGCTCAGATGCACTAAATGCATACAAACGCTTAAAAATATTTATGTGCATCTGGTGTGTAAAACCAAACATATTTAATCCCAAATATTTTGGAGCACACCATTGCTGTCATTAGCAGTGACATTTCTATTCATGCAAAATAATATGTAATTACCCAGTCAAATCTAACCTGCTCATCCTCATGTACAGCTTTCTTCTGCCAAAGAGCTAAAAACTAAATGATAGCTCCCCTATGCTGCAGAGCTGGAAGCACACTGCGTTTTCAAACAGCCAGCCATCGTGGATCTGGTGAATCCCACTGTTCAAATTAACAAGAGCACATGACTCGCCGCCTTGAAAATAAGAATCCAGCGGAGGAAGTCCTCATTTGGGAACAAGTCATGGGCTGAGAAATCCCCTTGGTGCAGGGTCGCCTGCGTGACTCCCTCCTGGGGTCACACGCAGGCGGCAGCAGCGTGGAGCGATGGGCACACCTTTCCCCGCTCCCCCTGCAGCAGCTGTCATGGGAATGATCAGCTGCCTATTACATGCATGCATGCACTTCCCTGCCTCAGAGCACACAGCCGTAATGTGCTCTGCTCACAGGGAAAAATTTATATCCCTAGTTTGGCGCAGAAGGGCAGTACCCCCTTGCCAGGCAACCCCTGCAACTGCCACGCAATTAATTGAGTAATTTTCCCTGCTTTGTTGAGGGCAGTGGGAAGGGAAGGACAAAATCTTCACCATCAGTAGCAAATTTATTGCAGGATGAATTAAGAAGCACAACCAGCCCTTAGGGATTACCCTGTTCACATGAGCACCAACAAACTAGGGTCCACCAGGCTCCCTAGTCATCCCAAGCAGTGGAGAAAAACATTTTCTTCACAAGCTACTTCCTCAGAGTAGCAAAATGCCTCCTATCCTCCTTCTTTTTTTTTTTTTTGTCTATGACCTCCTTAGCAATAATTCATGCCATATAAAGAGGAGAGGGCCTTTTAGGGGTAGTGTGGTTTTTGCAGTAACTCTATAGACAGAGCTGTCAGGAGGATACAGTGTGTGCAGAGCCCCCCGATAATGAATTACAACTGAGAAAAAAATGGCTTAACTGGGAACTGATTTGGAAAGCAGCAAAATCAGAATATTCCTTTCCTCCGTGAACTGAGATGTCCTGGGGGCCTATGAAGCTTTAAAAAAAAAAAAATCCCTTTTCATAAAGCAATGCTGCCTAACTCAAATTGGAAACAGATATAGGTGTACAGTAACACAGACCTGCCCTCCAAAAGACATGGCCTGAATTCAAAAAGAGGAGATCAAAGAAATCAGCTGGGCATCTTCAGTGGCAGGCATGGAACCTGCCAGGTATCTGCTGTCATGAAGTGCACTGGATGCAGACCATACATTGTACGTTAAGGCCCATAAACTATCTTTAGTGTAGGAAATTGAGCAGAACATGTTGAAATTGCAAAACCAGATGATATTAATGCTACTACAAGCTCTGTTTGCACAGTCTAAGTAATTTGGACTTTTTTTTTGAAAGCAGAGTCATCTTGTTGGCCTTTTAAGTATGCACCTGGCACTTACTGGCAGTAGGACTTTGACCTTTTCAGTGATGAGTAATCATTTGATTTATTATGCTGTATTCACCATTTTATTTAAATTGTTTTTTTCAAACACAACCCTGAGCAGTCTCCATTATCAATTGACAGCCTTCTCTTTACATATAGAGTTTTAAAATTGAACAAACCTTCTTGGGTCTTTTTTGTGTATTTCTGTTGACTTCAGAAGAACAATAATCAATTCCCTTATCAGAGAGCTGGCTTTCATGTCATTCTGTAGCTCCAAAAAGCTGTGAGGCAAAGACAAGGCAAAAATTGTATCAAGTCCTGTACTTTGTCCTAACAGTTCATTTCCACAACAGTGCACATAGCATTGATACAACCTGCTTTTGCAGGGAAAATGAGGGAGGTATGTGTGTGTTACATGACACTTGCTAAAGATGTGAAGTACAGCTGTAGATCCTAAGTTTGAGAAAAATATCACATTTGTTTTGGTGGGAATGAAATGCATAAATTATTGAGTACCTGACTATTTTTGCACATACTTTTCTTAATGATTGAAATCCCATTTCTGCAGATTACAGTGATTTTCAAGAGCTCTGAGTTAGCAAAACACTATACTCCTCCACTAAAAAGGCTCAAATATGGTAAGAAAGGAAAATTTGTGATCTTGACTTCCCTTGTTCTTTTGCTGTTAGTCCAGAGTCAGAAGAATGAGCAGAGAAGCAATCTTGGAGCCCAAAGAAACATGTGGTTTCTGTCTATGACGATAAGTGACAGACCAGTCACAGCCTGTTCTTATCACCTTTAAAATTTGAAGGTTTTGACCTTGATTCAAATGAATCTTTTTTTTTTTTTTGCTGTGTGAGGGTTTTATTCCTTTCCCCCCCCTCACCCCATTTGCTCAAAAGTAGTTGGCAAATCCTGCTGTTCCAGCAAAGCAGCATGGGCCCACGTGTTTTGGGGTCAGATCCTGGATCCACAGACTTAGCCAGGTGCTTGGAATTATCATTTGTGTAACAGGCACGGCTGATGTTTATGCTGGATTTTGGCAAAACCACAGTAGTGTTCAATTTTTATTTAGGAACCAGGTAGAGCTTTTGCTTATGGAGTATCAGGAAGCTCCAGGTTTCTCAAGTCCTCCAGTTCTCTGGACTAGATCCAGAACCAGAGCAGGACACTCTCAAAGGGATCAATGGCCACAGTTATAAATGACCAGTCTACTCTTGGCGTTTCCCTAGTTTAGATCCTTTGATCTGTCAAATCTGGGGGCTAACTGTATGCAGCCTGGCAAGCCAGTCTGCTGCAACATCTTTCTGCTCAGTTGGGAATGGACAAAGGAGAAAACAGCAAGAAAAGATGTTTTGGGGGATCAAGTCCTCCAGTTTTATCTTGGTGCTCCCATCACCCTTTTGCTCTAATTCAGGGAAAGCAAACCAAGCAAACCCCCAAACCCTCCCAAAGCATTTCAGGAATGGACAACACTTCAGTACCCACATGTTTGGGTCTCTCCTTGCATAGTGACCTCTAAGTAGATTGGTCATAGACGGAGTGTGGCTGTTTCTTGCTTTGTTTCGAACTTTTGCCCTCTCATGCATAGGGGCAAAGAGATTAACACAACATAACATTTCCATTCCTATTCCTGGTCTTGAAGAAATCATAGGTTCCCTTGAAGAAATAATTGTTTCCATAGAAAATCCCCACATGCAGACCAATTGTCTGATGTTACCAAGGCACAGAAGAACTTCGAATATGTACAACTGAAACTCACTCTTTGTTCAGCAAACACACTGAAAAATACTGATACAAATATCCGTGATTACTTTGAAGACTGTTCAGCAGGGGAAAAAAGCATAACCTATCATTTTATTTTTTCAAAATCACTTTTACATGTGGAGGAAGATATATGTCAGTTATATTTTATTTTAAAAGATCCTTACCTAGCTCCAACCCCAACGAACCTTACATGGCTACATTTATCCAGAGAGGTCTTGACTACATTTATACAGACTTTCAAATTCTGCTAATGTGTCAAAATATTTTAAGTGGTTTCCAACCTCGAGTACAGAGCTGCAAATCTGAGGTCCATGAATTCATCCCAGGCTAGAAAATGTAACTTGGGGCTTGGAGTCTGGGATATTAGAAAAGTGACTCAAAGAACTTGCACCTGAACTTAAAATCTGATTTTGAAGTTGTCTCTTTCTCCTCTTCCCCATTTCTAAAATTTTGAAAAAAACGGGAGGTTCTAGTTTGTGATGTAATTTGGGACGATTTGACCCCAGACGACCTTTGCTAGATATTGTTAAAGAGCAAACAGGGCAGAAAGGCAGAAATGGTTAGTTGCACAGAAATGGTGACTCTGTGCTAAGCTTCATAGATTGGAAAGAGCATTTTGAAAGTCCAGGCAAAAATGTGACAAGAAGCCAGTTTAAATACGAGCACATAGGTGTGATATGTTCTGAGGGCCAGGTGTGACTTGGGAGCCTGGCAGCTTTGTGCACATTGTAACTTTGACATCACGGATGAAGAGAGACAGGCTAACAAAGATTACCGATAATAAAGTCGTGGAAAGGTATGGCTCACAGTGTTATTGCTCTTATGAGACACGGCGAGCAAATGCACTATGAAGGGTTACTTGTGTAAAAGGCAAGTGCATTGTTTGTGGCATAGCCACGAGCAGTTTACGAATGCATTTATTTTGTCTTGGTACATCTTTACTTGTAAGCATTTACCTTGTAATAATCAGCTCTGAATAATGCTCTATGCTCCTGCTTTTGTGTATGAGGAAGAGGTTAAAAGACAGAAAACAATAACCAGCTTTCTCCTCCTTTTCTGCAGTTGGTGGCTGCTGTTATAGTTTGCTGTTGAAGAGATTTTAAGCAGAAACACAACCTTCAGAATCATGAAGAAAAATACTCTTCTGTGAAAGTGTATATGCCAGGCAACAATTTTTAAAACTCAGATCCATTGTTTATAACCAGGCCAAGTGATACTGACATCAGCAGGGCTCCACAGGCAGAAAACCAGTGCAAATTCAGCTGTACAAATCCTCATTTTCTTTGCCAGTTATAGAAGTATGATTTACTATCCATTTGTTACTTTCCTGGAAAAGAAATCCTTGATGGGGTAAGGGCATGAGAAGTTGAAGGTACATGTGAGAGGAACATCTGTTTTTCATGGTTATAATTCCCACATAAAACATAATACACTTTTTTTGCTGTACATATGCATGTGTGCGGCGTGTGCATTTTCACCTTCCCTCCTGGTAACCCTCCTCTGCTCTTGTCTGTGTTCAAACAGGTCCTTACAGCGAGGGAGGGCTTTGTCTTGATTAGCTATTGATTTGGAAAAGTTAGAGGTCAAATCTAAGATAGCTGTTTAGGCTCTCTTTGCAGTCAGTGGACCCTAAATATGCATCTAGAAAATGGTGGAAGAATTGTCCTCTGCAGGTGATTTCGCTGACTGCAGAGGGAGTTTAGATAACCTGCAAGAGGAGGAATGTATGTAGTAATCAGCCAAAAACAGTGGAGTCCGCTCAGAGAGATCTGGCTGGTGGCCTGGTTTTACATACAAATAATCTAGTGCATGTAGACAACTAGAAGAGATTTTTTCCGCAACTCTATAAAGCTTGGCTTCACAAAAGAACTAAAAATTACTCTGAATATATTAAAATCTTTGACCATACTATATCTCATTTTTGATGTCTGCAGAGGAAAAAAAAATCCTGCCTCAAATCGCAAAAAGCTTTTTTAAGCTGAACACATGAGAAAATACAATTAATTTTAATAAGCACTGCAGTGATACTATTATAGTACATAGTCTAAAGTTTAGAATGTTGGATTTAGACTAAGAATATACTCCTCTACCTCTGCATATAATTTTGCAGTGCTTCTTGAATATGTATTACAAATTTATAAATTAATACTGTATTAAATATATATATTTATCTAAGCATGCATATCCTTATGCAAACAGTTGATTGGTCAAGCAGTATGACCGTTATGAGAAAATACGTGCATTTCTAACAAGTCTGTGTTAAGGGAAAACCACAGAGCTATAAAATACTGAGATGTTTGTCCTTTGTTCTGGTCTGTGTGCCCCATGTGAGGCTGCTGGCCATGCTACACTGGGACCACATACAGGTCAGGCAGTGGGATTAGAAATGTGCAGTGCTTCCTCTCTTGGGCTGGGTCACTTGGGCATCCCTGGGTAAACAGCTCCCAGGTGTGCAGAAGAGGGTTCTAAGGTCTACTATCTGTGCTGTAGGTTGAAGTGGTCCTGTTGATTGCAGTGCACAAAGAATCAGGATCCAGGATCTGGTGTGGAAGACAGGTTTTAAAATTTGGTGTGTGTGTATGCACCAAGAAGAAAGAATCCAAAAAGCCAGCATACTCAGTAGAACTCTGTATATTAAGATTTTTTTTGCAGGCTGCTTTTTCATGCTTCAGAAATTCCTGTTCTTTATAAATTCCATTCCATTTTACATGATCTTAAATTCCTTTTTGGCCATCTTCTAGTTTTTATAATGCAAAGCAATGTCGGGTGACTGTATGTTTCACATCAGTAAGTATATTTCATTTGACACTTCTTTTTCTCTGCAGTTCCTTAGATGCCTTAACATGTTGCTTTCTCCCTCCTGGTGTTCTTTGCTTAATGCTCTTTTCTGCTCCTTCCTGGAGCTTCCTTAATTGATGCATTTGGCTATTTGTTGCATTAAAAAAAAAAAAAAAAAAAAAAAGGAGAGAAAAGCTTTGACTTACCAATTTAAGCCACTTCCATTGTCTCATGTTGTGGGTTATTGTCCGCTGCTTTCTTTACTCAAAGATAAAGGGAGTGAAATTAAAATGTGTCTCTTTTTCAGACACTAATGTGATTTCCTTAAGCATGGCTCTTCTGCATAAACTTTCTCAGGGGTCACCACAAGCTTCAAAGGATTTCTTAATAAGCATAGAAAAAAAAGTCTGTCTGGGTTCAGTTCCTGTCATGTTGGAAAAAGATGTGACCAGTGTTGGATTCATGCAGCAATATTTGCTTTTTGATTAAAGATGTGTTTAGATTGGAAGTAATTTCTCTTCAGCCCATGAATAGTGGGCAACAAACACCAGCGTTACTGTGAGTTTGGGAGAGCTCTGAATTTGGGCAATGTCTAGGAAAAAAATACTCGATTAAAGAGTAGAGCCTTCCAAACCTTCTATTAATCAGTATAATTCATAATAAATTTTAATCCTTTAAAAAAAAGCCAATGGTTTCCTCAAGCATCTGGAGGATGGCTCCCCCAGACAGATTGCAGTGGGGGGCAGCAGATGGAAACTGGAACCTGACCCTGCTCTTAACCTGCAAGCTCAAGATGCAGACAAGCAGTGTGAGTTTGCCTAAAAATGTGAATTAGCTACAGCCAAAATTCCTAGACAGGATTGTCTGCGCCTGGCGGGAACTCCCAAGGCACGTGTCCCCAGCCCCAGCAAAGAGCCCCACAGGGACAGGGAACAGGAGATGGGGGAACAAAGATTTTGCTGCAGCAAGCTCAGCCTTTACATTTCTCTCAGCTGATTTAAGGGAGGGAATATAAAAACCCAGCCGAGCCCCTCTTGCTTCTCCTGCGTGGGTGCACCGCTTGGCGGGCTGCTGCCAGTGGGCTGCTCTGTCACAGATGGGATGGAGCAGATTTGCCCCCAACCCCAGCCAATTTTCCATTACAAGATGCAGCTACAAAACCGCCCGTAAGCAAGGCCATCCAGCCCTGGAACATGCAGAGGCTGATGTTGGCCAGCCACTGCAAGGCTGGGGGGAAGTAGGGTTTGGGGAGCCCCAGCTGCAGTCCAGGCTGGGGTGGGCTGGTAGCTACATCCCAGGGGAAGGCTGTGAGGGTCACAGCCAGGAAGAGCTCAGGCAGAGCTGGGTCGTGGGCACTGCTCCTCTCTCCCAGAGGTGTTCAGACTTGCAACACACACTTGTAACGACACGAAGGCCAGGTTTCCCTCTGCAGCTGGCCCTAGGGACCTGCAGAGCTGGACTGCATGCCTACATGGATTACATGCCTGCAGACATACATGGCCCCAACATGGACCAGTCTTACCTGGGGGATGCTGAGGATAGTGTTCCATGACACCCTGCAAGGAGAGGGACTGGGTTTGCCAAGCAGAAGACAGCACTTTGACAGTAGGAGTGCTTTCTGGATGAGTTTTGTAGCCTTGCAGTTGGTGCTTTTTCCTTCTACCTTATTTTTTACCACTGTATTTTCTTTAATATAATCCTCACCTTCCTGTTTCATGGGGCTGTGAAGCCATCAGGCCCAGGGCTGCTGCAGATGAGCTGACCTAGCCTGTCCAGAGGGACTGCACACAGGAAAAATTCCCAAATGCCTGGTTCTGTGGCTGCCTCAGTTTGAAGAAATCCTCTGAAAAGTCCCAGAATACTCTCGGAAAAAAACACAACAGAACAAAAACAAGTTTTACTCGTCAGTTCTAAGTTTTCATTGTACCCATGAATCAATATTCCATTTTTCTGGACAAAAATCCCTGTGGGTCAGTATTATTTGCTTGGCCCTTACGTCACTCAAAGAGTTCTGTCTTAGTTAGTAGAAAGGATCCATTCTATCATTCCATCTGTTTTTAAGATCTCTCTCATTTTGTTTGTGGATCAATGTGATTAAGTAGCTTTTGGTAATGATACATCAACATTGGATTATTTTTCTAATAATATGAAGTAGGAATACAGTATCCTGTCCATATGTATGACACTGGGAGATCTTCAGGTAAATTTGCTGGGCTTTTGGGACTGCACTCTTTTTACTGTGATTTTGTGATGTTTAAGGAAAAAAAAGAACTCCATTTGCATACTTAACTTTAAGGGTATGAAAAAGGAAGCTGTGCTTATATCTCAATAGTGAAATTTTATCCAAGTACTTCAGATGCAGAAAAGATGGCTCTGGAATATGTTTGCATGATCTCATATGGATTGCTTGAAAATACTAGTTATCTGTATTTAAAAAACACACACCTAAACTCCTGCAGTGTAAAATTCTCCTCTAGGAAAGAATAAGGCATTCTCTACATGTTTAGGTTAAATTTTTAATCTCATTTCTAGGTTTCTCTAACATTAACATCAACCACATGTCACTTACATAGTCCATTTATATTTTAATTGTCTGCATATCAAATATATAATGTACAGCTGGTCTCAGCACAATATTTTCTATGAAAGGTATATGGAGCAATTATCCTATAAGAAATACGTCTGACTTTGGTGTAGCAGAGCTTTTCCAAAGGCAGAGAAATTGCTGTGATAATTAAACTTGAGACCCAGAGAAGTAGAGAATTCCTGCTGGAGTATTAGACCTTGTGCAAGGACTGAGATCCTGGTGAGTTGTTTTTTTATGGCTGATAATCTATTGTGTATTACTAAAATACTTAAGAAAAGGTGCAGCCAATCATTTGCAGCTGTCACTTGGTGCCTCTCTCTAGGTATTAGACAGTCTCTTGCACACCAGCTTAGGAATCTGTCATAGTTTTGCTTACAGTCAACTGAGTCCTGAGCAGATGAACGCGCTAAACTGTCTGCCCTGGCACTTCCATACAAAAGGCTTTTAAATTAAAGTAAAAATTCATTTTAACAGTGAGGTTATGTTTTCCCTTGAGGTTTCTAACACTGTTCACTTTCATTGCTGAGGATGTTTCCGCTTTCATGGTAAAAGCTTTTCTTTCTGTTATCCTTGCAGCCCTTGTTAGATTGGATAAGTCAAGGTGCTACTGCCTTCGTATCGCTAAAGGGCCCAATCCCACAGCCCTTGTGCCTGGCTGTGCGAGGCAGCCCGAGAGCTGGGCGTTAGAAGGGGGCACAGGTAAAATGAGAGGGAAACAAATAGGAAAGGCAAGCAGTTTATTTGTCTGCAACTTGTTAGTTGTCACCTTCAGCTTCCTTTTAGTGAATTGATGGCTTTCTTTCTAAAGCAACAAAGGCTTCTTTTGAAAAAACTAAAATACTTGCTCAATTTTACTCACTAATCTAGTATGCAAGAAGCGTTAGTTTCTTCTGTCAAACAACAGCAGACAGACAGCAGAAAAAATATAGTAGGCTCTGGACTCCCACTGAAAGCTGACCTAGTCTCACCCCTGGCTTTATTGTTTTTCTTTCATAATTAGCTTTTGCTCAGCTTTGTCATTTTCATAAGCCTCGATATTCTTCAATTAACAAAACAGAACAAGAACAACAAGAGCTTAGGCAGCTCATGAGGTCACTTCTTGCAGAGGCTGGATTATGGCACCAAAAGAAGCCTGAAAAGCATGTATTGATCCAGTCTGACAGTTCCTGCCACATTAAGCTTCACCACAGCTGTGATACAAAGGCGCTTAGAGCTGTTATCATAAATACCATCCACTATCTTTAAAGATCATCAAAATTGCTTCACATTGGATAAGAGTTATTGTCATATAATTTGTTCAATGCATTTTAACAGCATAAATTGGTTTAGCATTTTAATACTAGCTTAAAGGTCAAATGCAGATAATTTAAACTAACATTTATCCTATGAAAGTTATCATATAAGCTCAATTTACTGAATGTGTGGAATGAAAAACAGTCATCTTTATTATTTCCTTCATTTATCCAAAAGCTAAATATAGATAATATTTTTTTTTTAAATTGAATACACTTCCATTAAATTGTGAAAGAACATACTTGAGATTATTTTGTGAATGCCTATAATACTTAAGATATAATTTTAAAGAAAAATAATCTTCTATATTTTGTTCTGTAGGAAGAAGATTATGAGACATGACTATTTATAATAAAGAATGGTAAAATACAGCTACAGCTTTCATGATGAGCTGAAGATATTGGGAAGAAACATGTCTGTGGATCTCTTAACCCCACCTACAGCTAGGTCTCTGCTCATCTACAGTCCTGGTGTGTACAGAAAACTCCCTTCCAACTTGTGGCTCATTGAACAAGTAAAACATGAAACACAAATGCCTGCTTGAGAGAGAGAAATAAATTGGTGATCATATGGGTAGAAGACAATATAGTCAATAACATCAGCAAAGACAAGTAGCCCAGGTCTTGTTGTAACACACACTTTCCCAAGGGAGTCTCCTGGAGTTTTTCTGCTGTATGCAAGAGTTGAAAGACACTAGTACTACGTACAATAAAATGTTCACTCAACAGAGCCAGAACAGCAACCAGATCCCAGAGAAAACTTCTGATCCCACCCTGAATGTGGCTGTAGAAGAGTCAGTGGTCTGCTGGTCACACAGTTTGGATGGGATGGGATAGACCCAGACCACATCTTCTGGGGCTGATCTGAAGTACAGCCAAAATTAACACTTGCACTGTCAGGGGCTTGTCTGAGAGTTGTAGTTTATTCCGGAGTCTTTTCCAAACACTTGCTTACACAATTGTTTGGAGGAGCAGGAACTGGAGCACAGATTTCCAGCATGATAACAGACTTCTCTAGTCATTAGGTGGCAGAGATAATTTCTCAAGTGAGTTGGTTATCTATATAGCTATGTTTTGTACTTCATGCTTGAAGCAGAAGAGGGCAGAACAGTGAGATGAAATCACATTCGTTACCTCTCATACGACTCCTGAAGCCAACAAACAATTTCTTTGATGGTTTTGACTGAATTTTATTTGGTCGCTGTTTCTGGAGCCAAGATATCGGCCCAGTGCTTGTCCACAGATGTAGTGTCATTTATTGCAGGACTGATAGTCAGATTTTTGCCGGGCCTTGAGCTGGTGTCCCCAGACTCCCCCATAGCCTTGTAGCATCCCTCTGACTATTTCATCCTCCCTGGGACACTGCCCCAGGCCCAGCCCTCTGGAGTCATTGCCAAACTCCTGAGCTTTCACTCCTTGGTGGCTGTTGGGGAGCACATGAAGCATTCAGAGAACGAATCCATTAATAGTGAGGTGGGATAAAGACCCAAACCACGTGCTTAGAGCAGCGTAAGAAAACAGGACAGCCCTCAGTGATGATGCCTTGAATCCTCTCTCAACATCCAATGATTTGCAACCAGAGGTGTTCCCCAGAAAGATGACAACGATAAGGGCATGACTGCTGGGCACCTGCTGAAGGAGTTAATGCCAATGCATAGCTTGGAAAGATCCTTTGCCTCTTGTTTTGTCTGATTAGCCCTAATTTCCTTCAATCTGCACAGAGATTTTTATTTTCTTTCCAACCTTTGCCATTTGAGCAGTCTAATCTGATGAGAAAACTCCTAATCTAGTCTTAACTCTTCCATGTTTTTTCAAGCCTGATGTTTGTGAGCATTTCTAAAAAGCTTCTAACGGTACAAATTAGCTACTTCAATAATTACTGTAAAGGAGCACAACTGCCTGCATTACCAGAGGTCTTGTTGGTTATGATATTTTGAGATGAAATACTGAGTGCATGAATAATTTGTAATAACAAATCTGACTTATTTTTCTACTCATGAACAGTCCAGAAAGCAAGCTGCTTATGTCAAATGATTGTATAATTGAAATTCTTTAGATTTTTTTTATACTCCTTTTTGGCTTTATTCCTCTGGAGACACAGGGGTGGAGGAAATAACTGTTGTTTCTTTGTGTTTTTTCCTCCCACTTATTAGAGAAAAAGGAAATCTGAAAAATTACAAAACCCACCGTCACTTTAAAAGTATCTCCCACCTTTAAATTTTGGTCTTGAATAAACCAATAACAAAAAAAAATCACTTTTACCTTTTTATCTAGAAGTAATAGCAAAAGGATTGAAGACTTTTATCTCATTGGACAATAATTCACAGCACTCTTTTTTATTGTGAGAAGAAATTTTTGGTATTGTTCCTTCAGTAGGATTCACAGATAGAATCAGCATTTTGTAACATTTCCTAATATTCAAATCAATTAGAAAGTCCCTATTTGGTAGATTATCTGTGGAATGTGAATATAAAAGGAAGGATCAGAAAAAATCAATATAAAAAAATTACCAACCCATTTTTTATAACGTTTTTCCTTTCCATATGGAAAACAAACAAAGAAAAAAATTAGACTTAAGCTAAGAAAAAAAATTATGAAGCTGTTTCAAGAGTAAAGGAAGACTTATTAACTGGGGCTTCTAAAACTAGATTAGATAAGGCAGTGAAGGATATCATAAGACAAGTTTCTTTCATGGTAAAAGAAACTTTTCTAGCAGATAAATAATTCCATATTCTGAGTTGTCTAAAATGTAACTTAAGGGTACCATTATCATAATTTCAAAATACAGACAATAAACTTTTCTCAGATTAGTTTTTGTAAGATCATTAGATTGGATATTTGGAAAAATTTCTTCACCAACAGGTTTGGAACAGGTTGCCCAGTGGAGTGGTTGAGTCACCATCGCTGGAGGTATTTAAAAGACCTTTACATGTCTTTTAAATGTAGATCTTAGAGGGCCTTTGCATGCTCAGTTTAATCTATGCTTCTATTGGCTATATACTACACTGCCTCTGTAATTTACCCCAGGACAGAAACCCTTTTCCTCAGCCAGCTGACCTGGAGTGGCTTATATGCACACTGAGTGCTGTGCCTGCTTCCGTGGTGCTGAGCATCCTCACAGCCCCTGGCTCTGCACCTCTCCCATGTGCCCGTGCAGCTCCCCAGCACAAGGACAGCACCTGCTGGCTCCATGCTCCTCAGACAGCACAGCAGCTCTCCTATAGGCTAGATTTCATTTTAAAATGTGAAGAGGTGTCTGTGTTGTCTATTTGAGCAAAATCAGAAGGTGAGTCTCTGAACCACACATGAATTTCACTATGTTTTGTTACACTCCAAAAGGTGTGTTGGGAATGACCCAGCATGTACTAGGTTTACCATGATTACTTCATTTTTATCAGTTGCTGATGCAAAAAAAACTATACCTGACTTCTTTCAAAGGAAGAAATAGCGGGAAGTATAAAAATTACTGGTGAGGGCGAGTTGTTTTTTTTTTGTTTGGTTGGTTTTTGTTTTGGTTTTTTTTGTTTGTTTGCTTTTGGGGTTTTTTTTTGTTTTATTTTGGGGGGTGGGGGGTTGTGCATACAATTTTAATTTTTACATGAAAAGCAGCATTAACTTTTTATAAACATTTTTCCTCCTTTATCAGAAATAGCATTTATTAAATCATCAGAATTATGCAGAGAAGAGGATTATAAGATGCAAAGTAAGATGCCAAACCCCAGTTTCCTTTTCATTTGTATGAGCTTCTGTAAGAAGTTCCCAAGCCTTAGTAGGGTTAATTTGATTCACTGAGATCTAAAAGAGCTCTGTCTTTAGAATCTGAAATCAGCCTTGTAAATAGCAGATACTGAGAACAATTTAAAGTGTTTTCTATGTTAACACATATCATGTCTTTTAGTTAGTTTGCTATCATTGCAATAGTAATCCTAAAAAGAACTTGCCTTATATGAAATCTCTAAGGAGTTTCACTTTGCTCTGGTAGGATGTGATCCTATTATTTGCCTTTCTAAACATGAGAAAATCAGAAGCAGTAGCATACTGGAGAGATAGGTTTGCTCATGCCCTCTCTTCCTCCTGCTCAGCGAATGTTCAGAGCTGGTGGAGACCAGCCTGTTGAACTCACACAAGTACCAAATGCTACTCACACAGACCTTAAAATTTCATCCACAGTTGGACCTTACAGCTCACTGTCACGTTAGTTACAGAATGACCAAATCAGGTTGGAAGGGATGTCTGGAGGTCATCTGGTCCAGCCCCCCTGCCCAAGCAGGAAACTAATCTAAACAATCAAATAATTACTTGAGAAATTGGAAATCTTATCAATGTCAGCTCTACTAATTACTGTTAGAAACCAGGTGAAAACAGCCCATATGCAACCAGATATTTAACAAAAGAAGTTCAAACCCTGTATCTTGTAATACCTATAGGTGTAAAAGCAAATGAGACCTTTACATGTTTTCTCTCCCCGCATGCCTTAGTGTGTGCACACACAAATCCAAACAGCAATTCACTGAGACAGAATCCAGCTTTGACCATCTACATACATTCTTACCTACGCCCCATATGTTCAGCTGTCACATTGCCTATGGCACAGTCCGACATGCAAGGATGAGAGATAGACAGAGAACGCTTTGAAGCTACTCTGTCAATGTTTGAGAGTGAAAGATTATCCAACTGTTCTCAATAGTGTTACCAGCTGCAATGTATTCTCACTTAGACATTCTTGAAAGCAAAGGGGTCTGGTCATCTGGAAAGGTGAAATATCTCATCATTTTACTCTCTCACTGAAGGGACAGTGAGACTGTGATTGATAATGAAAAGAGTCCTAAATGAGAAGTCCCAGATAACATTTGTGGTTCTTGTTTTTTTGTTTTTGTTCAAACCCCCCAGCTTTATTGACCAATTAATGCTGGTGTTTTATAACTGAATCAAAGACCCCTCCACAAGTCAGGTATATTTCAAGGGTCATAGCAAGGGTACTGTGGTTTGGCAGGAAACATGAGATTTAGTGAATTGTTTGTACTTCGTTGTTTTATTACATTTATAATGTAGTCTTTTCCTCATAAATAGTTAGAAATTTTAGTAATTTGATATAGATTTTGTTTTCAGCCTTTTAAGAGTAAAAGGAAAAGACTTGTCTGGGCTATTTACCTAGAAACAATTATCGCAAAGGACAGTGATTGTCATTCGGGATATTGTCACCTCAGGATAAAAAAAAAATCAAACAAAAAAACCCATCCAGCAATATGACTAGATTTTCTCTCTCTAGGGTTTCTGTCAAGGTCAAGGTCAAAGTCATTTACACAATGTGTCTGGGATTAAAAGACACTATCTTAATACAGAAAAAGGAGGTGTTCCAGACCAAATTTTAGAGTGATGGATCCCTCCCACGAAGGACATCTCCAGAGTTTTCACTCCTTCTTCCTCTTGCAGTGCTATCTCAAGCACCTGTCAAGCATTTCTTATGGTGCTTCCTTGAGCTATTTCAATGTTTTATCTGCACCTGCCTTTGCTTCATATCCTCCCTCCATCTCCTTTCATCTGGCTAACTCTCTGCCTCAATATCTAATACCAAATAAACAATAAAACAAAACAAAACAAAATATGAAGAGCAGACACTGATTACAATCACAGGGTGAATGCGAATGTGTGTGTGTGTTACAAAACTGGTGACCTCAGGAAATGATTTTGTGTAATTCTTGACCTCTCCTTAGTTATTACAGTCATGTTTATGTCTGTCCTGGATGCTAAATCATGATTGCCACATACAAGGGTAGAAGACATTTTAATTACTATTTTCAGTCATTCTGATCCCTTTATTCTTTCTCACATTTACAGTGATGATAACGTATCATTTTTCCCTCTGTCACAAATACCCCATTCTGACACAAGTGTCTGCTCACAGAGCAATAGCATAAGCCTGAGGCCCTATAAGTCAGCTTTGCAGGGAAGGAGAAACCAGTGACACCATGTCTGGGTATATTCTAAGTACAAACTATTTTGTTTACATATGTAAACCAGGCGTGGTGATAGAAGTGGTAAAATAGCACTTTATTCCAGGAGATTATTTCTTTAAGGAATATTTGCTCAATAACCATGTTTTGTTGTCAGAGAGTAATTACCTCAATTACAGATACTTAATCAAAGAAAGGACATAACACATACCAGTGCCCTCTACCATTTTTCAAACTCATTCTAAATAGGCAACTTCATGTGTCTTCTCAAATGGAAATTTTGCACACATGCCAGAAACTTGAAAAGCTAAATGTAAAAGTAGCACCTAAAAACACTTGCTAGATTAATATTTCCTTTTTTAGTCAATATTCCAGGGCATTTCTTGCTTGTCAGTACTTCAAACTATTGGACTTTGACCCTTCTTTGAAGTTTGTGGCATATGCTGAAAATTAAGCAAGTTCTTAAGTGTTTAAGGGATTGGTTTCACTTAGAAATAGTCAGTACCTTTAACTTTCAGTACTAATTCTAAACTTCTGTCTTTGGCAAACTGCATGTCTAGATGACATTAAGTGCACCCATGCTGTATGTCTGTGACTTCTTATGGCCAGTTATATACTCTACTTTTACCCAAAGTGGCTTATGATCAAAGCACGTCTGTGCAAATCTGTGGCACGAAAGGTAGCGTCACCTTGAGCTGTCAGCTGCCAACCTTTTTGGAGAGCACAGAGACCAGAGCATAATGCAAATTACAGCTTTGGTCTGATAATAAATACATACGATTAGCCAAGAATTAATATGTGTGGATTAAAACTGATTTCTTAGAAGTAACGGACAGGGTTCAAGATTTGTGATTAAGATTCTTAGCAGAACTGAAAATCATAGCCCAAACACAATGTGGTGAAGATTGAAATCACTTAACAACTCATTGTGTCAGAGTTTCTTTGGCAGAGAAATAATAGCTGTTCTTTTCCACCCCCTAAACCCCCCACCCTATGAGACCTCACATCAAGTTTTTGCAGGAGCATTTCTTTGCCTACCGAGACAGACGGGGAGCCCGCTTCCTTGCTCTAATGGGTTTCTGCTCAGCTGAGAGATCCTGCTGTAGAAATAATTGAGGGTATGGGGTAGAGGAGGAAGCAGCAAACAGTCTGCACTGATTATCTACATAAATTTTCTCAGGGATGAGCAGAAAGGATGGGTGTTTGTCCCCTCTAATGTCACTTCTATCTCTGTTACAGAACATGGATTGAGCCTTAATGGAGGGTCTTCAGCCAAAGTGAGAGGCAGAAGGGGGTTGGAGAGTTCCTTACTCCTAATGCTCAGGATTTTTTCCATAGAAGGATAAAATTGGAAATGGAAGACCTAAATTACAAGCTGCAAACTTACTTTTCTAGTGTGATGCATCCTTCTCCCCAGATTAACACAATAACCATACCAAGACTTTGCAGTTGGCTTTAGGGCTGGACAGTTCAGTTTGATGAGACTTGTGAAGCCTGAAATCTGTTTGTCCAGGTATAAATTTCCATTTACACAGTATAAATACACAGGACATAACACTCAAATCCTGTTCTACTGGTGGATATACCCCCTTTTAAATCAAGCTGTTTTCCTCCATGAAGTCACATACCAGCCAAGGAAGACAGTGGGTCATAAATAGAGAGTTGCATCTCAACATGCCAGGGTGTCCTAAGCAGAATACAATGATATTTGAGACAATACAATGATTGCAAAATCCTTAAATCTTTTCCTAACATTAAGACTGTAATTACCCTAGTAATTTAATGGGATTGCTGTCATAATTGATGTCAGGCATTGCTTAGTTATCTTCAGGATCACCTTATCAATAAGACCATGGAAATAAGTGCCATGTCCAGTCTTTCTTTAAACACCTCCAGGGACAGTGACTCCACTACTTCCCTGGGCCGTTCATTTCAGTGTCTAATCACCCTTTCTGTGAAGTAATTCTTCCTAATGTCCAACCTAAGCCTCTCCTGGTGCAGCTTAAGACTATGTCTTCTTTTCCTAACTCTAGTTGCCTCTTAGATATACAGAGATAAGACAGGTCACTTGAAAAAATGCACTGCACTTAATTGGAAGTTTCTTGCTTTTGCTGTGTGGTAGGGTTTGAAGAAAAAATTTAACAGAACTTTTTACTCAGTTGAAAAGCCTAAGTCAGCCTGAAGCCTCAAGTAACAATTCTGGGTATAGATGAGAACTACCTGCATGCACAGAGGATCAAAGTGATTGCTGTCATACCTTGAGGCTTTTCACTTCTTGTCCTGAGAGACCTGTGCTTCTCGTACAGCTGACCATTTGGGCACATTCCCAGAGCCACACTTAGCACACCTGAACCTAGAACAGGTTGGCTTACCTACTGTAGCACCACATCTCCTCCATTTGGGCAAGTTACAGCAAAAGCCTGACACTGTATAAGGGTTGCTCCAGAACCAGCCATTTCATGAATTTTTTCATTCTCATTTTGGCAAGCTGAATACTTCAAATGAGGTATTTAAGCTGAATATTCTAAATTGTCTTAATTATCTTAAATAACGCCCACTTCCCAAAATACAGAATATTTTATGTTGAGGTTATAAAAAATTTCTATTGAGATTCATATTTATTAAATTACTGGGTAAGTTTTCCTACATAAAAACTAGTCCCTTTCCTCTAATCAGGGAAATCAGCAAGAGATTTCCCAAGAGTTCACTGTGCTACAGCAGTCTGTTAATTACTTATACTGAAGGCTGTGAAATGAAAGATGTTTTAGACAATAAAATCTCCTTTAGTTCTATATGAATTTAAGGTATGGGGTTTGTTTAACACTGCAATACCCCAACTAGGTTTCATTTCCGATGTGTTAATGATTTCTTTTTTTGCTTTGTTTTGTGTCCGCATCAGAATAAAACTGAATCATGCCAGAATCAAAAGGGCTTTTGGTTGCACAGAAAAATAATGAACTGTGAACCAATAAAAAATGAAATATGAACCATGTTGAACAGTTTTCTCCACCTAAACCCTAACTGTTTCTAATTTTCTTTTTTATTTTAGGTCTATTTGAAAGCTAAAAGAAAGCCACTTGAATTAAAAGATATTTTTCAGAAACTCAGAACTAAATATTTGGTAATTTTTAAGTTAATGCCTGCACATTTTCAAGTTTTTCCAACCCTTTTTTTTTTCTTTGACTTAAGTGAGTTTCAGTGTTTAACCATTTTAGCATGTTAATTAAGTGTTAGCTTGTGCTGTTTTACTCCAAAAATCCATTTCTGAGAGAATATTATTTGCTAACAACCTCCTTGTTAGCTCTCAATAGGTAATGACAAGTAAAAAGTGGAGAAAGCACTCTGAAAATGATAGATTTCATATGAGTAGCAGAAATAACTCAAATGCATTTTTGTGAACTTGGCACTCTATCTTTTGAGTAGCAGGTGATTGATAATTTTATTAGATAACCTAAAACCTAAAATCAAGAAAAAAATGGGGAGATTTAGAAGGTCTTCCATCTTTGACAGAACAGCCAAGTACTAGGACCTGACAGGTACGATAAAGAGCTTAGATGTTCTTCTAATATTGTTCTTAGCCATAAGCCCCCAGGCTTTGTTCTACATGCTTAGTTAAACTGTTTTTATCTTACATAAATCCTGGTAAGCTACTTTAAGATCCATCAGACTACCTCAATTGCCATTTAAGTGTTTTTTTCTGTACTAACTGCTTCTTGTTAAATAGTTTGACATTTATGTGTCTAGACTTGGGTTGTTTTGATATTGATTTTGCACAGAATGATAATGGAGCATAGTGGCAATATTACTTTTGCTGTCATACCTAGTAGCAATATATCTCTTTGAACTTCTTACATTGGGAGCAAAATCTACACATATGTAAGTCTAAATTTAGTTGGTTCTTCAAAGATAGTATTCTGCTTTGCTCGTTTTTCAGCTGCAACTAACATTTCTTCCTTATAGTACCAAGATTAATTATTTTGAGGCAAATCTCTCTAAATATGGTGCTTCCAGGTCACTGTCTGCACAGGGAAGACAATTGTGCTATCAGCTAACTCTCTCTGCCTCCCTCCTCCCTCACTAATGACCTTACTGTGGGTATGGAAAGCTGCTTTCTGTGGATGCTTAAAGTGTACATAATAAGCCAATCACTTTTAAGATGGTTACTGCTATCTCTTAAATGAGATGAGCTTTAGGTTGCCTTTTTTTTTTTCCTCCATGTATTTTGTTGTTTGCCTGCCTCAGATCAAAATACTGGAAAGAGTGTCATTTGTATGGCTGTAATTTAAATAGAGTTATTTAATGTACAACTCAGACAAAGTTTTTTAGGCAGAAAATTAAAAGGCCACCAATTTTCAGGAAAAAGACCCCCCCACAAAGCAGAAAGTTTTGAACTATGAGATAGATAGACCAATAAAAGAAAAGTCAACCATGAACGTTTTAACAGCAAAATAACCTTAGTATTGAGGCATTCACATTAACTATTGTACTAATTTTGTATGCTAAAAACTTCAAAGCCAAGCTGATGACAGTGTTGACCTTTAAACTGCCCATGTACTTGCCTTAGATTCTGTTTCAAGCCTTTGATAGTGAAAGGATATGGAAGTCATCTTTTGTGAGAGGAAGGAGAGAGGTTTCACTTGGAAACAAGTTAGACTTTTTCATTCCTTTTCTTCATCTGCCTCTTCCCCAGGGGCTTCTGTTCCTCTGTTCTCATCCCCTTATTTCCCCACCCTGCTGACAACTGGGCCAGTGGAAGCATGTGGGATTTGCACCTGGGGATGGCACCTCAGCTGCTCGAACACAGCAGAGACTCCTGATGTCCTCTGTTGCACAGTTTTCCAAGGTGCAGTTTGTTACAGCTCTGCCATCCTGCCAGTAAGTAGATATGAGCAATTCTAAAAGGTATTTCTGGTCTGAGCAAATATATTGTGAACTAGCCAGCAAAAAAATCCACCAATATTAAATGCATAAGTTGAGAACATGTAAGATAGTAGTTTTCTATAATTTCCTGAAAGGAAGAAAATTACATATAATCTGCCTTTTCCTTTTTACCTCCATTCTACTCACTAAGAGACATGTCTATCCAAGATTCTAATTCTTCTTCCTCAGTGCATTTGTGTTTAGAACATTTTTTTTTCCTAAGGAAATTAAAATACTGGCCAATGGCTGAGATCAGGCCAGCCTTGCTGCAGTGCTTTAGGACACTCCACATCCCTGGGCTTGAGGGTGTTGTCTCACAGTGCAATGGTCAAAAGGGAAATGGCCCCGTGATGCTGCCATCTGGGAGGAGTTGCCAAACTTCATACTCAAGAAACAGAGTGAACTTTGGTTCAAAAGGAATGAGTGCTGCTCAGCCATGTATTTACCTTCAGAAGAGGGTTAAGTACTGCAAACCCCATGGTTTTATCAGTATGAAAATATAAAAAGCACCAGGACACTTTTATGTTTATTTAAGATATTGCCAGTAAGCCTTGGCAAACTATTCCACCCCCTATGTCATTATCAGTCTTAGTGGACAGGTATTGAGTTTGTAAATTGGGCGTTTGCAACTGAAAAGAAAATCATGTGGGTATATATTTCTTTTGACAATGGAAATATATGGTTTACAGTCAGTTCCAGGGAAAAAGAGCCAAAATAAGTAACACAAACCCTTTAAACCCACTGACTGAGGCCAAAGTCTCCAACTCTATTTGTGCATATTTAAGTGTTGAAACCTGTAGTACATGTAGAGCTACCTCTAGTTTTCAACACAGTGGTGTAAAAACTACCCCAATAGCTTTCACAACTATTTATTTTAGTTTATACTAGAATTTAGTTTCCTAGTAACTTTCCTAACTTTTCAGGGCTTAAGGACCTTTCAATTATCTGTTACTTTCCTTCACTCGAGTATTTTGTGTAGACTAACAGCTAAATTAGCTGTAGAATTTTACATAGTTGTACTCCAGATTGAAGTCTTGACTTTTTAATATAAGAATTAAGTTTTCAAGGAAGTATATCTATTCCAGGAGTTCTGAAGACTGCATCAGTTTTCTGTAATCCCTGTGTAAAATTGATGGGTTTGACTTTTAGTTGTAATTTCTTTTGCAGAGGGAAACGCACATTGTCTCTAGCTTTATCTTTGTCCAGGACTGTCCAGCAATTCCTGTTCTGAATTACCCTCTGGAAATTCTTGTTTTAAATGGCTATTAAGAAACTTTGAACAACTAACTTAAAATAAATGACTATTAGCAAAAATTAAGTGAAAGGATCTAATTTCTCAATTAAAATACAAGTTACTGTGAGTTTCAGCAGTCTGGGCTCCCTGGAGTCTATTCAACTTCCCTAAATTTAGCCATTCACTGTAACTTTCCATTACAGTCAGTTTGGTGAAAGAGACATTTCAAGGACCTTTTTCATTGCTTTAGCCATCTGTATTTAATCCCACCCACCAGTTTCGAAAGTTGTCAGTGTTCCCACTACCATTTAATTCTTGGATGATGAGAGAAAAAAGTCATTGACAACTACTCAGTCTGCCTTACATGATAAGAGGCTGCCCATTTAAATATTAATGTTGGTATGACTTGACGCTCTACTCTTTCAGACATTTGTCTGGACCGTGTCTGCAGTGGTGATGGGACACACATGTATGATGAGCAAATGTGAATGCTCCTCAATATCTATTGAGCCTATCTGGCTGACAAGTGAGCACCATACCTGAATATGCTCAGGTCTGTTGGCAAAAGACAAAGCCCAAATCTTAAAAAACCCAACAAACAAAAAAACACACAAAAAACTGAGGAGCAGACTGTATTTAATGGGACCTAGTTCTTTACTGATGTAATTAATCATCTTTGAATCAGCATGAGCTCATGAGCAACATAAACCTATGTCTGTTTAGAGACTAACACATAGATATTTTTACTATATGGATAATGGTCTGTTACAGGGAATTAGTAGATGACTAAGGTTTATCATCATCCCTAATTCTGAGTAAAATCTGAGAGTGGTTGCTGGCTGTAAAAATTGCGATATTTTATGTAGTTATGTAACTAATTTGACATCAAATTATTTTAGTTTAAGTACTTTTGTTTTAATTGCATTATATAGATATAGATATTTAGTTGCTTAATGTAGTTAACAAAATAGATACAAATGGAAACCTTCATGGACCAGATGTTTCTTTTACAGATTGCAAAGGCTGCAGGCTGCATTAGAGACAACTTAATAAGCCTAATAACACAGTGGTGGTCCACACAACCTGCCCATTTTTGTTCTCATAAAGTTCTAGTAAAAGTTCTAGTCCCATAGGTTTCTCTGAAAACCTCAGACTTGTACTTCTAGTCCATAAAATTGCCAAAATATTTTGGAACTTCTGAAGCTGGTTTGTAAACACTTGTGAAATCAGCTGAATACAGAAACTAGATCAGAGTAATTAATTTAAAACAAATCACAGTGGCATTTTGGTGGCTAAAAATACAGATATATTGCAAACTGTGGGATTGCTGCAGCTTCTAAAGGCCAACTTACACTTTTCTGTATAGGAACTGACACGGTTTTGAAGCAGCCACACATTGCCAACCACTTTGGCAGAGCTCGCAGTACAGAGCTGTGATGACTGTGGTAGCGGGAAATGGTGGACCAGTGAGGAATGGCATGTTCCCTTACAGCTCGTGGTGGAGCTCTCATGTGGAGAACTAGGGATTCTCATGGTCTGGGGCTATCCTGGTGTTAGGACACCCTGGAGGTGCTCAGACTGCACACTCTCACACAGCCAGCATGTTTTGTGGCACCATCAGCACATCTGAGGGTCATGGACTTGCCTTGGAGGTGCCTGTCCACCATTTGCTCCAGAGATCAGTTGGAGGAAACTTGGGAGTTTGCAGGTGCTGTAGTCTGGGATCAGCTGATGTCTTGAATATGTCTGGAACTGGAAGCAAGTTTGGAGAAGCAATGTTTTCAGGGGAAGAGTCACTCGACAGTGGAACACTGGACAGAGGAAGAGATATCAGCTCGGGGGTATATCAGAAAAGGACCAGTAGGCAGAAATGCAACGTGGAGATGTACCTACTGTGAAATAAAAATGGATATGTCAGGAGAAATAAATACTGGAAAGAGGGCATAGACAGATGTAAAAAAAAAAAAAAAGTGTAGAAGGGCATACAGGATAGAGAAGACCAAGAGGAAATGGTATCGTTCAAGTCAGTGCTAGCCAGAGCAAGCAAAAGCTGCAGCAATAGGGCCTTGTCCAGAATGTACTGAGTGATAGCTATTTATCTTCAAAGGACAATTTAGATTCTAGCTTCCCTTGATGTCTGAATATTCAAACACTGTCTAAGTGAGGCTCATGAGCATGCTAGGGACATTTTACAACCCAGAAACTGGACACCTATTACTGCTTTTTAATGTGATAGCAATAAACAAGTAACAAGTGTGGGGAAAAATTATATAATAGTAAAAAGGAGGTGAAGAATGTACATATTCCTTTTTCCCGTTAAAAAAAAAAATCTCTTTTTTTGGAAATTGGCATTTTTCCAGCAGACTGCAATGATAAAGGAATGGGTGTAGTTAAAATAAAAATAACTCTAAGAATAGCAGTTCTGGTTCTTAGTAGTCCAGTTGGAAACCACTCTAATTTGAAAACTGGACACATGACAATGGCATAAGACTCTAACTTGATAACTCACAGGCTCTACAGGTGGACCAACTATGGAGTTATGAGACCCAATAAAAATAATATTTGGACAGATATTGAGTCCATAAAGTGATGGCAGCCAGGCACAGAGTATAATACAAAACAGATGTAGGTGTATCGCTCTGAATAGTTTGCACTCTGGTTCAACAATAAAAATGTGTGATATTTCCAGTACCCGCCACCAGCCACATGAGAGAATAAGTTATCCATCTGGTTTCAATACAAAACACACCATCTTAAAATCAATTGATATTTCATACTCTTTGTATTCTTCTTTCCTGCACATGCAGGAAGTATTAATGGTGACATGATTGTATGTTACTGCAGTTTAACAAAATGATCAGGAAGACAAGCTATGTTAGCAACATTATTCAGACATTTAATAGCATTTATCCTTTTAACTTCATTATACTGCAATGCCCCAAGGCCCAAAGAGAGTTATTTTTAACATGACTTCAGACAGAACGGAGTAACTTCTCATATGAACATGCACTGGCCTCTTTACGGAGATATATTACCAAGGCTCCAGGGTACAAAAATAAGGGGCTGCCACTTCTGTCTCCCCTCTGCCCTCAGTCTTCCTTGCAACCACTCCATGTGGTCGCTACTCTCCGGTTTCTCCCTAAGGTCAGAAACAAAAGTCCCAGGCCCTGAGGCCTTCACAGCTGTTACCACTCTCCAGATGTCAGCACTCGCCTGTCCCTTGTCCCTCCTTCCTCCTCCAAAAAAGAACCCCCAAATCTATTTAAGCTTGCATCTTTTCCCATGTCTCTCTTCAGAAAGCAGTACAAGCTACTCCAGGAAACTCGAGCATGTGTGTGTGTACGTCCATGTGCATATGTATGGAAAACAATCTTTTCATCAGTGAATATTCCCCCCTCCTGACCCAAAAGTGGAGGGGAGGGGATGCAGAGAAGGAAAGAGAGACCTTGTCCCCTCTTACACACAGCAAAGTCATTGGATGCCAACAGATGCTGGTGATCACATCAGTGCCCACATGGCACAGCACCCCGTGTCATCCCCCTAGCCCTACCATCATCATTCCTCACTTCAGTGAGAGCAAAGCGTCCAGACTGCTCTGTAGCAAGCCACTGATAACTTTATACCATGTTTATAGATCTGTTTTTGTACTGTCTTGTTCTATTTTTGTTTCTCTTCTCTCCTTTTATTTCATTTGGTTTGATTTTTTCCCTTCTATTTCCTTTACACTTCATCATCTTTTGAGTTTTCCACCCTTAACCCCTCAGTTCCTGTTCTCCTTCTGTTTTTCTTTACTTAACTACTTTGATGCCTCAACCATATTTTTTCTTCCCAGTTAATTTCTCCTCATCCCTAATATTTGCTAATTTATTTGGTGCTGAGGTTGGCTGATGACACTTCTGCAATTACAGCAACCAGTCCCAGCAGTTACTCTTTTGTTCTTGCAACCTTTCCTATGTTTTAACTTCTTTTCTTCTTGAAATATGAATTCCAGTACCAATACATTTACAGCTTTTCACATCTTGGGTGAAATAAGGGAGATACAATGCTTTCAAAAGAGCCGCTCTCTGTTTTTTCCTTTGTCTCTATAGCAAGATTCATTTTTATAGGACTATGCTTTCATTTCAATAATGCAAAGGATGAAGCCTGAAGTCTATCTCAGGCTTCCTTTTCATGGATAGTTTTCTTACTTGTTCTTATTTTTGGGGAACTTTATTGGATTATCCACTGCCCATGCAAAGAATTGCATTTAAATGGCAGAGAAACACCGTACGTGCTGCTCACAGGCCTGTCTTCCCCTGTACTATGAATCTTCTGCATTGACTTCTCATCTATTTCCTGTATTGTACTTTGCTAAATCTGTAATTTTCATCATTTCTCTCAAAGGATCCTCACTGTTCCTGGTTTTGTTCATCTTCTCACATGGTTCTTCCATGGACTTGATCAGTCTCATATCCAGTGGCACCTTCTATAGGTAACTGTTTTTTCCCTAACATCTAGGTTAGCATTGAGTGCATTTCAAGTATAACAATCTTTGTGTGTATCGCTTTGCTCAGGTCACCCTCACGTCCCTTCCAGCCTCTATCATGTTAAGGTTTATCTCCCTCTTATTAAACATAAAAGGTAGTGATTGTTTTTCTTCTCCCCCCGCAAAGGATCTCATCCTTTTAAAACCCTCTGTCAATCCTCTTCTAGAAAACAGGAAAATACTGAATACCAAACAGTCCTTCTAATCCTGCAACACAAATTCAACTGGCTACTGCACCAATCAATTGATATTTCCAATATACAAAAATTCCTTATTCTTTCAGTTGTGTACAATTTTTTCTAATAAAAGTTACCCTTAACACTGAAAGTTATTCACCTTATACATTCATACCAAGTTCTCATTTCGGACGTTGGGTGATGTACACATACCTGCCAGCTGATCCCAATGCAATAGTATCCTAAATAGTATCCCAGGTTTTATTACAATAGCGCCAGAGTATTATTTAAAAAATCACTGTGTTGAATTGATGAGCTAGGGAAAGAAGAAATCTCTGGAAGTTTAGAGTGCCAACCTCTTCCATAAACTGGCCTGCTCACTCCACTGACTTCAGCACTGGCAGGGTTGCTGAGGGATGGCAGCCCCTTTTCAAGCAGGCCAACCTTCAGGCAGTTCTGCACTGTATGAGCTAGTCTGAAAAAGCCAAGAACATATGTATGAAGCTCTGTCACTTTTTGTCCTCTACTTCATTTTCCTTTGGCTACGAGTAATGACCTCTCCCCACAGAATCACAGAATGTGCTAAGTTGGAAGGATCATTTAATCCAACCATTAACCCTGCACAGGACCATCCCCAAGAATCTACCATGTGCCTGAGAGTATCATCCAAACGCTTCTTGAATTCTGCCAGGCTTGGTGCTGTGACCACTTCCCTGGGGAGCCTGTCCCAGTGCCCAACTACCTTTTGGGAGAACAAGCTTTATCTAATGTCTAACCCAAATCTCCCCTGACACAACTTCAGGCCATTCCCTCAGGTCCTGTCACTGGTCACCACAGAGAAGAGATCAGTGCCTCTCCCTCTTCTTCCCCTCATGATAAAGTTGTACCTGCAATGAGGTCTCCCCTCAGTCTCCTTTTCTCCAGGATGAACAGACCAAGTGCCCTCAGCCACTCCCCATATCATTTCCCCTCAAGGCCCTTCACCATCTTCATTGCCCTCCTTTGGACACTCTTTAATGGCTTAATATCTTTCTTATACTGCAGTGACCAAAACTGCACACAATATTCAAGTATTCTCTCTCGTTCTTGTTAAAACCTGAATTCTTTCACATAGTCTCCTTGGTTGGGATTCACCACACCCAACTCTGGCCATGTAAAAATATTTATCAATTATTCATTAAAATGTTGCATTATGTATAAAAACAGGTATTACACAAGAGCAAACATTACAGAAATGTTAAAAAAATCCAAACAGTTAATTTTGACTATTTAAAAAAATACATATTTTAACCCTTGTAATTTGCCTACTACATATACAATGTTGTTTCATATTGTTATCAAGAAATCACTTCTAAGGAAAATTTTTAATGTGTAAAAACAAAAAGATCGTTCAGCTGATTTACATGCAACAGTGAACAACGAAGGCAAAAAATATGGTGGGAAAAATATGCCAGGTTGGCAGAATTTCACTGGTAAGTGTCCAAAAAGAGAAGGTGGGGGTTTTCCTCCCTGCCTTATCTTCTGTTCTAACTGGGCAGTCATGTATCCTGACTCTGTCTATGCTGTTAGTTTTGGTGAGGGCATTGCAGCACGTTGTCCTTGGGTTTCTGCTGCACATTTGTTCCCAACTAAGGCAGGTTGTTGTAGGAGCTCCCTGCACGCCTCTGTCCTTTCCCTCCCAGCTGAACTGGAGAAGTAAATGCATCACTCATATTGAGGACAACAGCACAACATGCTGATGAAGAGGAGGAGGGTGAGGAAGATGACTGAGGACCTTGCTATAGAGATCACCAAGGAAAATTTCTGCAAAGGGCATCAGAGACCTCCATATCACCGTGGCGCAGAATAACACTGAGGAAATGAGAGGATGAAATGTAACAGATGAGTGGGAAGCAGCAGATGTTCTTCCTCAAGGGCATAAGCAGAACTGTAATTATGGAAAGCAAAGATGTCCTATCAAGCAGAAGAGCATTAGCTATGCAGCTGAGAAAGCCACAAATAAATTGACAAGTATTATTATTTGCCTTTACATAAAGCAAATAAAGAAAAATGATACAGGGTCATCCCCAGACACAAAGAAATGGGCATAGGCCAGACAGAAAGCGCTAAGAGCACAAAAGAAGACAACATTTATTTACAAGGATATGAGATGTCCAATAGCATACCAGTAGCAAAATTGTACATGGTGTACTTTAGACAGAAGAAAACTTCATACGCCCTTCTTCAGAGCCCATTAAATCAGTCAGAATCTACCCAGACCACATTTTGTGTGAAAGTAACCACCAGATTACAGATGTGTCAGTGCAGTCGCACTGCATTCAGTGGGAAAATGCCTGTATGAAAGGCTGCTTGGACATATTTTTAAAGGATTAAACTCCAAGACTACATGTCTGCAATGTATTCAAGCACCTACCTTCATCTCAGCTAACCAAGGCAAAACCTCTCTGTGATAAATCAACCTGAAGTGAAACTGTGTAGTGTAATTTTTCTTCATTCTTCAAGTAGCACATTGTTTTCATAAAGAGATAACTCAAAAGGCACTTTTCCACAAGATACATTATATCTATAAATATTAGAAAGTGGTCAGTTTAATTTTCTATTTTGTCATACCAGAGTTGGGGTCAAGCCCAAGACTCCTGAAGGTAGTCCCTGTTAGATTCACAGTCAGGAGGGTGTGCACCCACCCTTTCCTACATTAAAGCTTATTCAATAGAGGTAAGTGAAATACTTTATGAATCATCATCTACAGAACTTTTCAGTGAGTTCCAATCAATAACAATGGTGTTATCCCACCAAATGCAATGGACATCTGTGCCACAGAAGAAATGATCATAAATTAGTGGAGTTACATGAACAAAACCATTTGGCCTGTAGAGCCCTCCTTCCTGATATTAATACTGTGGAAAACAATGTATCTTAATATTCAGAGCTGTCTTTGTTTGCAAGATGAGCATTACATTTTATGTGCTAAACAAGAACATTTTATATTATGCCATTGAAGTCAAAACAAAAAATTGTTTGGAAATCTGATTCCAGTAGAAAAACTGATTATGTTTCTACAAAAGGCATCAACTGACTCAACAGATCTCTTCAGTGCATTTGGAGCCATATCTGCAAAATTCCACAGGAGAAGCTTTTTTTTCTGACGCTTTTTTTTCTGACATTTTGTTCTGATGCATTTCGGACTCAACATAACTGCAGGAGAGGAAAGTTGATTATTTCACCCATCTTGCAAGTCATAAGTCTTTGATGAGCTTAAAGAGTGGCCAAGAGACAAATGGGGATAAAGACTCTGAATCTGACCAGCTACTGCTGCTCCAAGAAAGCAGTGTCATTGGTGAACAGTAGGAAGTCATGGTGGCTGGGACTGGAGGAGCCTGAGGACAACAAACTGGTCCCATGGACTGGTCATATCAGAATGACCAGGACACTTATCTATTGGGTGTCAGGTGGCACTGACATCAGGAGATGCTCACAAAAATTTTACAGATGTATAAAACAGACAATGACCAAGTGGATAGAAATGTGGCAAACTGATGGACTCATGAACATAAATGATATACAAATTCCTAGGCAAATGTATAGTCTTTAAATATAAAGAGGTAAGCCCATTATTCTGCCTTCCAGTCGAACTTGAGAAAAGACTGTTTTGACTCTAAGATACAAAAGCAGGTAATAACTCTGTGGTCAGAGGAGTGTGTACTGGAGCATTGGTCAAATGTCCTTAAGAAGTGCTGAAGTCTATTACTGTGCTCTTTTAACCTTCATGTACAAAAACATCCCCCAACAGCCCAAAGAGAAAAACAAACCTGGAGCTGTTGTTTACATTTCATTTCTCTGTCTATCCACCCTATTTTGATGTGCAATTGACAAGTGCAACCCCCACCCCTCAAAAAATATCCATACAAACAAAAAAAAAATAATCTCTAGTTCCATAAAGTATTAAATCGACAAAGATTATCAAAACAATATCCTAAGGGAGAGAGAAATTTTCACTGGCATACTGTCAGCTGTCAATCATACACTTTTATTATCCTTGTCTGGCCTCTATAATTTGCCCTCTGTGGGGGTAAGGAGAGAATCTTTACTCTTTTCACTTCCTTTTTTGGTTTATTTTTGAAACGTAGACTGCTGTCAGCATCCATGTGATTGTCCATGTGCACCTGAATTGTGGCAGCACACAATGCAGTAGGACAGAAAAAGAAAGCACCCACAAACAATAATGCTTGTAAGATACAAGCACACTACAAAGGCTCAAAAATATCCTGTGCTCAACTCTTGCTCGTTGTTCTTCTTCAGAAATCTATACCCATAGATTTTTAAAGTCACTTTAAACATTAATCTTATATTGCAGTGGAAAGGAAGGAAAGAACTTAAGAAGTACACACATGTGTTTGAAGAGATTTGCTTTGGAGTTGTTAAAATGATCTTTGGAAACAAAATAACTAGAAAATATTTTGAAAATATGAATGAGTGCCTGAATGATTCAATTTGTTAAGCTTGTTTGTAGTGAGAATGTCAGTCTTGGGCAATGCCACCTTCACAGTATCAGGACTCAATTGTTTCTTTACTTGGAACTATTATCCTGAACTATACTGGAAATTTATGTTTTCTCTGGCTTTAATGAAAGCATAAAGTTGATGACTATTTTCCATACATAAAGGGGAAATATATTATTTTATATATTGCATAGGTCTGGAGTACACAGTAAAAATAACATGGAAACATATTGTAAAAATCTGTTCATAATATATTTTCTGTATTTTAGCCAAAAACCTCTGCCAAGATTTAGTCTTTTTTTCATTTTAAAGAAGTGTTTTAAAAGAAAATAGATATGTAAATTGTGGATTGTTTCTTAGCAAATTATATTTTTAAGAGCAGAGTTGGCAAGTTGGGTTGCCTCTAGACACTTTGCATCTTATGTTTGGTTGTTATTAAAAAGAATTTAGCAGTTTAATCTTGATCTCCAGTTGTCAACATCACAAAGTCATCACACAGTCCCAAACTGCTGTAGTCTGTGGTTAAATAGGAGCTCAGAAGTGAAAGTTCAGAGGTGTTTTTATTACAGGTCACATCAGACATGGCAGGTACCAGGACAGAATGAGACACATGAGAGATTGTATAACAGCTGCTCTCATTTTGAGTTCCTCAGGTTGGTGTTACTGGTTTTGCTCTTTAATAAGCCCTGAAGTTACCTGCTAAAAGAGCAAACTGTGGCTTAGGGAAACTAAAAGCGAGGCTGCTTTCCTTTATTCCACAGTGAACAGAAATTTCTGATTTCCTACTTTGTGATGATTCACCACAAATTCATCTTCTTCTGATGACTATCTCAGTGCTTCTGAGGTCCCCGAGGTGTCAGTGTCTATAACTCTTCTGCTGTTCTTGGTAGTTTCCATCCTCACCTCTTCTGCTGGGCTGGCAGGGGAAGAACTTTTCTTTCCCTTTCCCCTTCAGTCTGTTTTTCCTACCTTTCTGCAAATTTTCTTCTTCAGATTTCACCCCAGTAGCCTGCTTCACCTGGCTGTTTCCATGTCTGCCTTCCCTATCCCCCAGTGCCCAGGGAGAACACCTACAGCTTTCCTCTACTTCACATATGTATTTGCCTAATCCCGTGCTTCCATATTCCCTACCAATGCAATCCTATCCACAGGATTTAGTTCTCCTATTAATTCCTCTCCTTGTTTTCTATGCATATCCGTTGAGCAGTCCCAAATGACAGACCTGCTTGGAACCACTCAAAACTCTGACAGCAAAAAGTGTTTCACAGGTTGGACGACCAATAAAAATTCCACTGGAACAGTGTTTAAGAGCTTTTATTACAGTATATCCAAAGAATCCAGACTGTGTGATGGAGACATGCCACATTGGAGATTAACACTTTGTAGTGGTTATTTATCATCATATATAATTTCAGCCAGAAGTCAGTAGAAGGCTGCCTTCTGTAAAATACATTTCCAATTGCATGTTAATGGAAGCTGTATGTTCTGGAGAACAGGGACAGTTTGTCTGATACTTGCAAATTACTTTATCTAGTTATTTACCTTTTCTACAGGTAAAGATCTGCCAGAATTATTGTCAAACATCAACATCACAGTAGTTATTTTCAAAACATTGAGAAAAGTTATCAGGATGGCAGTTCAGAACTATCTTTCCAACTGGGGTCAAATAATCTGAGGAATAAAAACTGATAAGGGATAAAATATGATCATGCATGAACGCTCTAACAAACCTCAGGTAAAGAGGAGCAGAAGTTTGTCCACATCATAAACTGTAGAGTCTCTCCTGTAAATGTTCTTTGAAGTGTGCACAACCAAAATCCCTGGTACTATGGGTTAGAGAGGCACCACACCTATGCAGATAGATATGGAGAGGGAGACACATCTCCCTGATTTGATCTTGTACATAAACATGATTTTATTTACAGACCCTTGTAACACAATTTTGGGTTTCAGAAACAAATACTCTTAACTAGGCTCAAGCTACTTACAGTAGTTTAACATTAGACATCTCATTAATAAGATGATGCCCCAAAATAATTTTGCAGCATACTCAAATGGTGGGAAAGGTCATCTCCACAAAACTATGGATCTAGCTTGGAAGACAGTAGCATTGAGGCCAGTATGGAATAAATGTCTTCTAGTCAATAAAATCAGAGAGGAGAATCCTAGTATAAAACAGGACATTCCAATGGCTTGAAGAGAATTTATAACAGCCTCACACATCTATTAAAATTTCTTTTTAAATATAAGTCAGTTCTGGAAATGGGCATGAATGAATACCACCTCACTGCACCTTTTCATAAGCATAAGGTGCTGAGAAGTACTTATTAAAACTGCAAGTGCTTGAAGCATGCTGGGATATCCTCTGCCAGATATATGTGTCCCTTACATTATCTAGCCTTCCAACAGGCTTTTTTTTGTTTGTTTACAAGCCATCCATATGGCAGCACCATTAAGCGTGTCATTAAAAAAAACCCACAAAACTCAAGTAGTTGTCTTGTTACTCTAATGAAATTATATGTCTTTTCAAACCTTACCATTCCAACTGCCATGTGTTATGAAAACTCAAGCCTACTGGGATGCCATTTCATGTAAAGTTTAAGTGCCTCACCGGTGAATATAATTAACCATAATAGCATTTTATTAGCCTTAGTTACGACTGCAACTGAAGTAACACGTTGCAAGTCATGCCAGCACACATAAAAGAGAAAGCAAGTACAATGCATCAGCTGGGGAGGAGACAGCTACTTTTAGCAATTGCCCTCCTGTCTGGCCTAGCCAGCAGGGGTAGTAGATAATCCTCAAAAATCTCTACTGCAGGGCATAACCACTGCCATCAGGAGGAGAGTGAGGCAGGGGGTCACTGTTGAGGAGTGCTGAGGAAGCCAAAAGCCAGACTGAGCTGCAGGAGAACGTGCAGGAAAACTACAGAGGCAGAGAAAGCTATGGCTGCTTCATGCTAAAAAAGGGTCAGTTTTGTAATCTTGACTTCTTCCCTCTAGGAGAAGATGCAATCCTAACACCAGATGCTCAGCTTGTGCTGGAGGATGGTGATATCCAGAAGGATGTCCTTGACATGCAGCTACAGACAGTAGCCTCTCCAAATGGCAGAGCTGGAGCGATCACTGCGATTAATGCTGAACAAAGTTAGATTTTCCAGTGCACAACTTCACCTTTGCCTCTCTGAAGTAAACTGAGCATTTCAGTCTATCTGATCCCCTGAATTCAGCCCAGGTCACATCTGGCAGAAGACATGAATGAGAAACAAGGGATGAGAATTTTCACAAAGGAAAAGAGGGTAGGAAAAAGTGGTCAAGACAGAACAAATAGAGGAAAAGTGAAATGCTTGAACAGACATAAGCAGCTACACCAGAGGGGAGCAAACACTCATTAAAAAAAAGCTCTTAAACCCTGTGTGTTACTGCTGACATCCACAGGTTCTGCAGCAGCTGAGGCTGCTGAAGATAGTTACATGTTTTGTGCATTTAGGAACTATAACACTGTATGTGAATGGTTTCTTCCTGCCAAGGAAGGAGCTAAAATATCCTGGGATGGATCCCATTACACTATTCTGAACCTGGGAATGCTGCAGAAGAGAGCAGTTTGTATCTGCCCCCTTCCCTTCCTTGTGACTCTTTCCTTCTGTAGTACCCGCTGTAACATATTACTGTCATCACAGGTCTGTTTCTGCTTAGCTGGTTACTACCAGTGAAAACCAACAAAAACAACAGTGAAAACTGCTTGAAACAGTTTTAGACTACACATGGCACAAGGAAGCAAGATTCTTGCTGAAATCAGCTCCCACCTCTTTCAAAATGCTCTTTTAACAAAATAGTGAATACTTTGATGAAATATAAACATAGTCAAGGAAAAAAATGTACTTCTATGACTGCTTTAAATCAGCAAGTTTAGATTTTGCAGCATAAAGAGGGGTATTATTTACCTGTGTGATTCTTAACCTTCCTTCCATGTAGTAGTAGAACTTGGTGTTACCTTTTATCATGTTAATTACCAAGATAGGGCTTTTTCTTTACGTATATTCAAAATACAGAAAAAGAAAATGAAGGTATTGATCTTTTAAAACCTTTTTTAGTATATTATAGATTTGCAATTAAATACAACCCTGCTGCCAAAGATCTGAGAGTAGTAAAAAATATTTTAGTTAAAAGGCAATTGACAAAAAAAGGCAGCAGGTGAAGGAGCTAGTTTGATTTTAATTCATTCAGTATTTCAGCAGACTTGGGGCTGAACCCAGATTTCTTGATTTCAGATCTCATGATGGAAACATGTGTTTTATTTTGCATCTGTTTATCCTGTTTAATAAGTTTTCCTGTCACCATGATGCTCCTGAGAAATTACAGATATCAGATCTGTGTGATGTTGTCCAAGAGTTGGAAGTTTCTATGAAATTGTTGGTGCTTTAGCCTTCAGAATCACAAAGAATATTGTAGCCTGATGTGTTCTCTGTGTGTCAGTGTGGGAATGGCAGCATTTCTCACCCCAGCTACACGTGACATAAAGTTAAATCAGAACTTCATTCTGCTCAGCCTTTCTCCACTTTCCCTGCTGCTCTCTTCCTGTGGCTCACTGGGGTATTTTGAAATGAGCCACTCTGTACTGAAATGCAATTTTATGTGGGCTGGCTGCTATCTGCATGTCTCAGTGAGGTGCAACAAACTTGGTAGAGTTAATATTTCAAAGAACTCATTTGATCTGAAGCTTGATGCCATCCAAATCCCTCACTCTGACAAACAGAATAAATCCTTCCCTGACTCTCCCAACACCATTCAACTACCCATCCAAGATAGGGCATCATTCAGGAGTCTGCACTATTTTGACCTTTTTGGTTGTGCTTTGCCCACTGTGACAATTTTTTTCTTTGCATTAGCTTAACCAGGATCAGCTGACATGGTGAGGATATTAATGAAAAGAAGGGGTAGAGTAGACATTTCAATAGGTATATTTAAAAAGTAGTATTAATAATTAATAATTTTTAAAAATGCAATAATTAATATATTTTTGTCATTGCTCAGCCATGTAATTTTCACTGATGAAAAGTAAACTTTTAATTACATGTTGCAAAAATATACTCTGCTGTTCTCCCTGTACTCTCTGGCTTTTCTTTAGCCATCCAGAATATTACTGTAGAATCTGTGTAAGACCTCCAAATTAGGTCTAGTGTTTACATTTACATTCCACAGTTTAAAAACTCCTTGTGTATTCAGGCTTTTTTCTTTCATAAGTAGCTACATTCATGAAGTCCCTGTTACCTGTATTACTTTAAATTTTCAAATCTTCCCCTAATTGCTACTCGTGACACTTCTGCTAGGAACATTTCTCTCTGCAACACATGTTTTTGCTTCTTTGCTGCACTGGGATTTTTGTCTTAAGTTTCTTTAAAGTATATTCTTAAAAACACACTGAATTTCACACATGGCGTAAGGGGGCTTTCCATTAAGTTAATGATAGTAATGTTAAACTTACACATTAAAGAATTTGGAATGTCACCCCGTTGGGGTTTTTTTTGGTTGGTTTGCTTTGCTTTGCTTTTCCAAATACTACTCACAACAAGCCTGGAATACAGTTTCTCTTTTTTATACAAAATAACTTTAAATAAAGGAGTAAAAAATGTTCCTACATTAAATACAGAAGAATATTTTACAGTAGTATTACTTTCAATATTGAGTTAATGTATAATAGGGTATGTAATGTAATAAATGTTTTGTTTTACAGAGGGTAATGTAAACCAGATAGAAATAATGTCTTCTCTCTATTGTCAGGCATTTAATTTAGATCTCTACTTGTTATATTTTAGGGTCTATGACTCTAACGTTCTTCAAAAACACATCTGAAGTTTCATGTACTTTCTCTTTTCTTCCTTTAGCTTCCTATAGCTTTCCTTTTCCTCCATCCAGTCCTCCAGTCTTTTTCTCCATATCTTCAGCCAATTCTCACCCATTCTCCTTTGCAGCAATCTGCCTGCTCTGCCTTTAACCCAAGTGAGTAATGAGCTGTAAAATCTCCTCACAAACCCTTCTTTTTCCAGGAATCTTTTCCTGGCTATTCTACTCCCTAGCATTCTCTGCAGTCTTCCTGAAATTTATGCAATATTTTGAATGGCAGTTTGATAGTGCAGATTGAAATCCAAAAATAATTCTGAAGAGAGACAAGCATGTCCAAAACGGGGTCAAAATGCTTCAAACATTATCCTTGTATTTTTTTATCAATAATCTTATTGAAAATATCTACTACATTATACTATACATTAACTATAGACATTGCACTGGCTTTCCCCACCCCTGACAGATCAAGACTGTTACCATCACTTTGGCCAACAAACACAGAAATTGCAACAATCAAGTCTTGGTACTGGATCCATGAGTGGTGATATCTTTCTTCCTTTCTTTCCTTTCTTTTCTTTCTTTCTTTCCTTTCTTTTTCTTTCCTCCTACCCCTACCTGCGTCTTCCTGAAATATATCATAAGCCAGACTAAAAAAATCCAGTCAATACCCCTAGTAAGTACCATGTTGTGTCTGGATAAGTTAAAGCTGGCTAAGTGTGTAAGTTTGTTAAGTTAAAGTTTATGAAGTGCCTTACTTTGTCTGGATGTTGTTTTGAAATGTGCCAAGTCATGCCTTAAACTCAATATTATATAAAATTTTAGTATAGATCTTTCAGCTCTTTTAGTATAGCACTTTTAAGCACTATTGTACAAGATTTCTGAAAATGTTGCTTAATGTTCTTTGTCAAGAATTCCAACGGACAAAGATTTCACCAAGGTGAAAAACATCTTATCTGTAGAAAATGTACTCTGAAGAAGAAGACACAATAGGGTCACACCATTTGATATAAACAAGTCAAAATGACTCAGAAGCCTTGAAGCAACCAATGAGGTAATGCCCAGATATTATAATTAGATGTCATTATAAAAATCGTAAAGGCCTATACCGCTGGGTGTGCAATATATTTTGTGCACCAAAGGCACCACAATTAAAGAGCTGCTTTTTACCTTTCTATACTCAAAATTTTCTAGAAAATTCTTTATCCAATTTTAGGCAACACAAGTACCTTATTCTACCTTAATGGTCTAAAACTTGGAAGAAAGTTTGTTATTGAACCTTCTGAGAATTTTGTTGTTTCTTCCAAGTGACACCCAGAGCGACACAAACAACCTCCCTCTAAACCCACCGAGCAGACTAGGGCACAACACTTCTCTTACTAAACTCACAGTGACAACATTAAATTCTCAAAAAGATTATCCAGTTATGGTTTTCTTAATAGTGGAATTTTATGGGGGTAGAAAATTAATACTTAAAAGTCAAATGAAAAATAATATCAAAACGTCTATCTACAAATTTTGCAGACATACAAACAGTATGTGCTGGCAAATGAGGAATGACAATTTTCAGACATGGTGGCAAATGAAAGGTAAATGTAAAAGGATGGAAAGATAAAAGGATATTAAGAAAAAGCCTATAAGAAAGGAAAATTTATTTTTGTTGGGGAATGGGTGTCAATATCAAAGACAGATAAAAGACTAGCTTTTTTAAAAATGTAAAATGTAGCAAATGTTTCTTCAAATATGTCAACATCTATGCCATGTAGTGAGATGTGCCATGTGACCAGAATATTCCAACTCTATTGTCCAGATATTGAAGCTACCAGTCCTTATTCTTGCCTGTTTGTTATGTGGAAAGTAGACTTCCACTAAGCACATAGGCATACATGACATAAAAGAAGTTATTGTCACCACATATTTACTTTATGAAACACTGTTTAACACACACCACCTTTCACCCTCAAGGTAAATTAACTGGCTAGAGGAAAAGAAAACAGAAACAAAACAAACCACACAAACCACACAAAACACAAACAAAACAAAAATCCCAACAACTCTAAAAATATATAATGACAGTATATGTGAAATCGGACATTCACAAACTAGGGCTGGGCTGCTCTTGTATTTCACAGTAATCTCAAAGTGGCTCACTTAATTTTCTAGAAAATTTCTTCACTTATGTGAGTATTTCCAAGCAGAAACATACTCATTTTCCAGGGAAAGTTAAAGGATATGTAATAAAATCCAGACTTTTTTCTGAAAGGAAACTGGCTCGTTTTTAGACTGAAAATATGCCTTGCATTAGGGAAGTGTGATCATTCTCAATTTTGTGATTTCCACAAAGCAAAAACTCTAAACTCCCAAATCCTATTTGTGAAACAGAAAGAATAGGACTTTCCATACTGGATCAAACCAGAGTCCTGGGTAGCTCAATATCCTGTTTGCCATTACGCAAGAGAGCAGATTCAGAAGAAAGCATGAGAACTTCTCCAGGAGCACGTTTCATACAATCTACCCACCCCCCGATAACTTCTAAGGGTAATTCTAGCTTCTAAAGTCAGAAAATGATATAAGCTCTTAAATTAGGAGCTTTTGTATAAGATTCCGAATTTTTCCTATAACTTGCAAGATATATTGAAGGTGTTTTTGTATGCTTCTGCTATCATAAGATTTTAAGTCACCCTTGATTAATTTATTAGTCATGAAGTGTGTGCAGACACATACATTAAGATTTGTAAGAAAAAGTTGCCAGAAATCACTCTAATAATCTCAATACCTGCAACCAATTAAAACACCCGACTCATTTCTGTTGACGGTGCTGAAATGTTCAGAGAGAAAAAAAAAAAAAGGAGAAAAATGAAAAAAAAAAAAGGGGGGGGAGAAAAGCATTACCTGGTCAGCAGTTAAGCAATTAAAACAACCTCTATGAAGTGGGGGGCGCAGCTTTGTGATGCACAGACGTGTGTGGGGATGGGGAGCAGTGCTGGAGCGCTGTGCCGTAGGGCAGGAGAGAGCGCCTGCTTGGCAGGACAGGGAGGTGGTGTGTCGCTGCTGAGAGAGCTGAAAAACAGCAGTGACCAGCAGTGAAGCATTAAGCACCACGGTCTACCTGCAAGTGGCCTGAAGCTAATGTGTAATGGCAGCTGAGAGCAGCTCCGCACAACTTTCTCAGCCTCCCTAAGTAATTGGTAACCTCTGAACCCCGCTCACATGAGTAGCTGGGGGGAGCTGCTCCCAGATAGGCAGAGAGGTCAAGCCAAAGCCTGATTGTCTGGACCTTCAAACATGTGACCTTCTTCCTCAAAACCTTTTTTTCTCACACCTAAAGATCACGCCACTGGCCTCCAGAGCTGCACTTTGATCGGTGCTCAGAGGGCTTTGTTTAGTTTACGTACTGAGCCCAATCAAATGTCCTTGAACTGTTACAGTATCAGCTTTTCCCGGGTCCTTTAAATTTAGGCAAAGAGAAACTAGCCCGTCTTAGCAAACTTCTACTTTACTTAGTGCTGATCTTGGGCTTTTGCAAAACTGACAGTATCACTAATCTAATCCTGATGTCCGCAATGAGGTTTAACACTTGCAACAACCAAGTGAAATTTAACTGAAGCAATTTACTGAGCTTTTAGGTCCAACATTTTTCTGGGGCATATTCAGCTTTTATATTGAATATGACAGAATGTCCTGATTAGCCCAGTGTTGTGAAAAGTGGAATCAAAGCCTTATTTCAGGCAGCTACCAGGTACTACAGCATTCCTAATCACACTTAGCATTTCATCAAGCATGCAATAAAGTTTTGCCAGGCCTTTTGAGAAGCCAAACTGAGTCTCTGTTTTTAAAAAAATAATTAAACCTCCCCAAAAGAATGGATGCCAATAGCCATTTCATTTTTATGAGTTTTAAATAATTTTATTTGGACAAACATCCAATTGTTCCAGTTGCAGCACATATTGGTAATTTCATCTCTATTTCCACTACCAGCATTTTCTGGAAATAGACCTCACTCTCTGATCATGCTCCTATTTTCCAGATAAGATTTTGTTACTTGTTTTTCTTTGCCAGAAACTCTATTGTTGCCAAGCATCCCTGACTCTGGATCATGTTAAATATCTCATTTTAAGATGGTGGTTTGAAGGCAATTACTGCTGTTTCCTTCCTACCTGTTCACCCGGTCTACTATCAGTTTCTTTTCTTGCATTTCAATTTCTGCTTTGGTGGAAAAAATTTTCAAAGCAGGCCACTAATAAACTGGCAACGGTCCTGCTCACAGTGGTATTAAGAATAACTATTCTGGCATTCTCTGATATTAAATTTCACATGGCAATCACTGGCAAGCCCTAAAATTGTTGCAACTTTTACCAGGACGAAAGGACATCCCAGTACTCCAAAAATTTCGTACTCACTTAACCTAGTCAAATTCTTTTACAGTTTAGAAAGCCAGCTGCCTTGCAGTGACCGTCAATTTTATTGTACAAATCAATTTGTCTCCACTGACGGAAAATAATTGCAAAGCAAACAAATTATCCATGCTACATTGAACCCTATTCACTCTGGGGACGCTGAGCTTACAGCTTGAGAAGATTTTTCTCTGCCTGTCTCAGTAGAGCTTGCTGTTAAAAAAACCTGAACAAAACATTAAAAAATTGTACTGCCTTTACTTTTACTGCTGGCAGAGATTTTCAGTATATTAATTTTGCATTTGTCTAGGCATTAAGATGCCATTATGTGGAACTTTCCTGAGTATACTCAAACCCTCAGTCTATCATATGGCTTTATATACTAAATTTTTAGTACAAAGAGCACTGTTATTGAAAGTGAAGGATTTGGGAGTGCTTGAAGGCTTACAAAGTCACTTAGGATCTTATGTAAAAGCACAGTCCAGCAGCTCTCTATATAGGCCAATATCCACAGAGGGATTTAAACCTCTGAATAGACTGTAGGGTTGGAGTGCATTTGCTCAAATTTCACTCCTCAAAACCACCAAGCTCTTTTCATCTGCCACTGGAAAATTTTACATTCTGTCAACATGCGTAATGCCCCACCAGTTCTGCTCCTGCCAATCTCCAAAACACCTCCACTCAGGGTGAGGGTCTGGCTGCCCTGCTTGGAAGGTGGAGAACATCAGCCTGGACTCTACCAGGTGTGGGTGCAGGTGTCATGCAAACACGTCCCACTAACTAGGGTTCCCCAGTAAAGGTGGACAGCCCCTGCAGCTGGTCCCAGCTGGACTGTCCTTACTTGAGCAATGACACATTCCTTATATCTCCCTCTGGCATAACAGTTATTTAAGTGCTTTGATGAAACATAGATCAAAGCGAACCCTTCCTCAGGAAGACTCTCAGACCTAAGTTTCATCCACTCCTTCATGTCCCTGTGAAGCCTTCTCGAGCACAGGGTAGTACTCGCTGTAGCAGTTTCAGTCAGATCCAGGGAGGGTTTGACTAGGCCAACACCAAATTCCAGTAAGACTGGAAAAATTGGGACCTTCCTGTAGGGAAAGGTCTGTTTGTAAGTCAGAAGGAGAGGGGATGCACTTCATCCATCTGGGAAAGTCACAGAGCTGCTGGAAGAAATACCTTGTGCTTTCATCAGTCCCTAAGGAGCTGGGAAAGTCCATGATTAAAACTTTCTTACATTTGACAATCAAGGCCATATTATCTACAGATCATGAACGCCAGCTCATAGCCCTAACTGAAGATGTCCAGCTTCAGACCATACAGGCTTTACATGTTCTTGCCTTAAATTCATTGTGTAGAGAGCTCAGTGCCAGGTTTGCAGAGCCATCAAATATAATGGATAAAAAAAAATGCAGTGGGGAAAAAAAGAAATAATTTATATATACACACAAGCAATTTTTTTTTTTTACTGCCACCTGTTTGATTTCAGGTGCTGAAGGTGAATATCCCTCTAATTTTAAATATTTCCTCATTTTGTGATTCCAGCTCTGTGGGTCTGTTTATAACCAAGTCAGTGGTATGGCAAAAAAACAATCCCAAGATACTTGCATTGGGTTGTGATAGCCGTAAATTTCAAAAGGACAATGGGATCACCTTAACTATTTTTAAATAAAAATGAGTGCTATATAAACAGGACTTTTTTATTTCTGATTATTCCAGTCTGTCCCAAAGATCACCTGGGTGGTAACTTCTTGTCCCAGTAAACCAGTCATTCCAAATGTAACCATTTTATTTCACTGCCTCAGCATTTCAAATAGAGATGCCACCTAGGTAAGAGATGTAGCAGTTAAGGTACACCTTTTCCCAAAGATGACACTGAATGGGATTCATTCAATATTTGATGAATACATAGCTTCCTTTTTCAGGTGGGGTTTCTATTTCTAAGAAATGAGTCGTGTGGTGTCACTCTAAGTAAATATTAAATCCTACTGGGTTTTCTGCTTTTCTTTATCATTTAGTGGAAGATTTTAGCAAAATTTATCTACTTGTATTAATGCAAATTTATCAGGGGTAGGTTGGAAGAGATCTCAGATTTTCTAAATTTTGGAAATAGGCACTCATTATTAAAAAAAAAGCTGTAAATGTGGATCCACTGAGGAATTGGTTATGGTAAAAACCTTGCTTCTTTCTTGAGACCATAAAACCTACATGAAAGAGAAGCCTTAGGAAAGTTCTAAATGCACAAAATGAGGCACGGACTGTATTAGAGCTTCCTTCTTCTTAGGTGTCAAAGCCAACAAACCTTTAGACAAACAGCAGTGAGAGGCCAGACTTCCTCAGTTCCAATGTTCATCAACCACCTCAAGCTACTTACCAGACATGAAAGAAAAAGAGAGGCCAAGAAGTCAGTGAAGGGAGTTACAAAATACTTGGTAGCATACAGCCTAAATTCTTTAATGACATTTTTAGTAAATGTTCTTGCTGCCAAATGTGGTTTGCTTCACCATCAGATCTGTCTCCATTAATAATGCATAACGCCACTTCAAAATTATTCATGTAAAGAACTTTCCTAATAGCAGACATCAGCTTTGTGCACTGCTACAGAAGCCAGTAGAATTTGCTTTTTGTGAATGTATAGAGCCCTTTATCTGAACATTTGCAATTCCAAAGACCACTAAGAAATATGAGAATTCCCGACAGAAATCCATCCCGAGAGAGGCTAAACTCAAATCCCTGGAGACACATTTCCATGATTCTGACCTGGGAAGAACGTTGCCCAATCTAGTCTGTGATGAGAAAATAATTGAAAGAGGGACAAATTTCTCACTGACCTCCTCTTCCCCCACTAAGCTCACATTCTTCACCTCCACTTCATAACTTTTCATGGAACCAGAAGAACAACACGTATTTTCTCCATATGTTTCTGCTCAAACTCTAGTTCCATTTACAGAGAGGTTAACTTTCCAAATAAGAAGGGGCAAGAGTATAAGCTCCACATTTGTATAAGAAATAAGGGGCAAGAATATAAGCCTTCAGATGTTTGCAGCAGTAGAAAGTCTGACAAAAACCCAGATATATTTTCCAGAAAAAACTTTTCATGAGATTTCCAGGGCACTCCTCATCTCCTGAAATAAAGTGAAATATTTTTGCCTATCTTGATTATGTGTCACTTTATTCTGCTTCCTGTTGAAATTTTGGGAAGTTTTGGAAATTAACATCTGGGAGGGAAAAAAAAAATCCTAAAGGGTTTGTTTCACACACTCATTAGCATCCCAGGAAAGGTCCATGAAAACCTTTATTATTACTGTAAGCTAATTCTAAATATCATTATATAAAATTATAGGTTAAATATCTCAGAATAAATATGGGCTTCTACTAGGCATTTTAGAAGAATTTCTATTCAAGCATCAGACATTTCTCTCTCTCTCTTTTTGCATCTCATTATCTGCTAAATACTAGAAACATTAATTAGGTGGTTATCATAACATCATTATGTAAAAGGAACCAAGATGAGCACTACACTCAATCATGTATAAAGTAAACAAACCGCAACCAGGCAGATGGCACATTTGGGACCTGACTCTGCCCTGTGAAGTCATTTACTGTTCTAAAACTGGAAGAGCAATGTCTGCATGGTCTTTTTCATTAGTTTAGGAAAAAACATATTAAAACCACCTTTTTGCTCAAATGTGTACAATCCTGCATGTGGTGGTCATGTTTCACAGCTCTATACATAAATTTATGAAGTACAGCTTTCAGATCTACACTGATTTAACATTCAGGTAACTCCTTCACCTTTAATGTGTTTCCTCCCAGTCCCCACCTACTGCTCTGAAGGATAAGGAAACCTATTGCACTCACTTAAATATTTAATTAATTGTACTTTAAGTCCATGGTATAACCATGCACTGCTACTGGGAAGGCAAAAGGAAACACTATATTATGATAATATTGATTCATTTAACCAGAATAAAATGAAGGAAAGGTCAAACTGGGGCAAAGGTGGATCAAGGAAATAGATAATACATCCCGGGCAGTTAACTGTGGTGATTCAGCTACCAACAACTGCAGAAAGGGCATGGAAAGAGACTCTTCAATGTTCACTAAAGTGTGCCATTACTCTGGCGTCATCAGACTGCCTCGGGTTGGGTTCTGTCCCCTAGGCAATCATCACAATTAATTGGGCATGCAATTTATCATAGACTAATTAAGTGGCTTCTACTGCATTTATCACTGCTTGTAAAGTGAAGGGACTCATTCTGGCTTTTTATTTGTATCACTGGCAATGCTGTTTAAGGCACGAGTTCATCACTTGTAGATTGGTATTAGCTTCCCAGCAACTGAGCACTCTTGCACCCAGAAGGGAACAACACTTCACCCCACTCGTCTGGGGCAGATGTGTTTGCATTTACAAGAGTATTAGACTGGTCTCTGCAGAAAAAGACCTTGACACACATGGATTTGTGGGAACTTGTGTATGCGTTTCATGTCCATGCAAATATCTGTACATGTCACTGACTTTTGGTCAATTGAAATCAAAATTTGGGAGAGGGAGAAAGATCTCAAAAGAAAGAAGTCCTACTAAGGCTCCCATTGAGAAGGTGACTTTACAGTGAGTTTATCCCTGTTTGGACATGGGGGATCTTTTTGGTGCTCTGCCTTGGGACACAAATCAATAGGACACCAGGCATCCTTGGTTCCTATGTTCACAGATTTATGTGTACTCACCACTGCTTCTCTGTGCTGTTACAGCTTTCTGCTGCCACCAGGATATTTACTTTACTCATACTGCTCTGGGATTCATTTTGCAGTCATTAAAGAAGATGGTAATTTCAAAGGAAACCTGTAAGCCAGACTCCATAGAGCTTCATCACTTTTAAAGACAGGGCAGATCAGTGGTACCTGTAAATTTGTGGGGGGGTATGGTTGCTTCTGAGAGGTGGGTTTTTTTACCACAAACCTTTTTTGCACAAGTTCTGCTGGTTTATTACTACACATATTGCTAGTTATGCCAAGAGATTTCGCATTTGGCTGCCTTTGCTGGTGCAGCACATCCTACAATGCTGAGCCAGTGTAGACATCCCAGTCTCCCCACCACTGAGGAAATAAGAATTGAGCCAACTTCTCGGCCCACCACTCCAAGGTCAGTGTTGATGTGGACAGTCAGATACTTGAAAAGCTCCAGGAAAATATATACAATATTTTTAAATATTCCAGAATTTATTCTATGTGGGATTGTCTAGAGAGGAATGAAATGCATAAGGTGATGATGACCAGGGGAATTTAAATATAAATGATAAGAGTAAAAAAAATGGTTCAGCGTTGTTTCTGTAATTGGCATAAGGAGCCAATCTATTCTCCAGCAAGATAAGACAGCTTAGCTACTTCATTCGATTATTAGGGCATGTTAGCCAATACTTATGAGTTCTTATAATGACTACTCCCATATGTCTCTAAGGGTTGTGTGGTCTCTTTTCTTAGTCTGCACACTGAAACTTAGCTTTACACACAGAAAATCAAGATTGCAAAAGCATTTTTGCAATCTTGGAGACATTTCCTATTTGGTCCTCAGCTCCTCATTGTATTTCCCACTCACTTAACCACAACATTTATTTTTATAAACCAAACTGTCAAGAGCATGCCTGCACCACCCTTTTGCATCTCGAACATGGATTAAATGGCAGAAAACTGTCCTGTGTTATGTCAGCTTCAAATCTCTGCATTTACGTCCCCATTCAAATAGATTATCACTCATTGTTAAGAGTGGAGGATGTATTTTATGGTATAGCTATGTTCCAAATACTATGTTGAGTGATGATAAGTTACCAAGTTAGCTTTAAGCCAAGTACATGTGGGCACTGGCAATTGTCGAGGCAAAGCTGCACTGAAATCTTCAAAGCTTTTGTTCTCCCTCACTTTTTTGATGTGCCACAAGTTTGTCACTTTTGCAGGAGCAGAAGAGCTGAATGGATGTTAGCAAGGGGAGGAGGAAAGCAGAAGAGTCCTTGATCTTTACTCAAGATGTGTCTTTTAAGAAATAAAAGTTATCACAAAACCTAGTGTAGCCTGAAAAACTTTCTCAGAGTCTAGGAGCCAATATATATCTGCTTCATGTCTACCCTTTGCCCAAATTCAATGGTCCATTCCTACTCAAGAAAGCATTCAGACTGATTCAATGAGGGGCAAGTGGCCAGTTCCAAGCAGAGGGATTTCTGCATCACAATTTTTGAAAGCTCTCCCTAGTCTCAGCAGTGGGGCTTAGGTTTATTTAGGTAGTAAATTACAACATCATCTGAATAAAGCTAAGAACATTAAAATGTCTGCAAACTATGATAATCACTCTCTCAGAGTAGAATTGAAGCAAAGTACTTGACAAGAGTTTAACACGAAGGTTAACATTAAACAGCTCATGAAGACATCCACAACTATATAATATTTTGAGGGGTTATATTAAAGGAGACACTGGTTTTTATGTGCGAAAACTGTATGCCTTTATATAAACTCACAGGTTAAGATTACCACCACTATGCTTTGTTGCATTTCTTCCCATAATGGAGAATTTCTGAGAAATCCCTGAACAGACAGATCTTTCAGAAGACTGAATGTACCATATCATGTTGCTGTTGTTTTTCATCCATGAAGTAGGCAGAGTCTGCGTAAGAGGAGATGGAGGGAGAAGAAGCAGGGAAAGCACTGCCAAGCAGGATGAAGCTGTCTGAGAGCATGTATGGGTGATGTTATTGAACAGTAATCTTTAATGAAGTCATCCCTCCTCCTTTAAACATATTCAAGCAGTAGTAAGATACATTTGAAACTGGAATTCTCTTCTGGATTATGTAGAAAGTTACACAGCTGTTTGTGATAGTGCCCACAAACTTAAAGGCTAAGATCTTCTATAGAGCAGACATTTTAGGTCAGATGATCAGAAGGACTCCATAAGGCCATGTTTTATTAAAAAAATACCCATAAGAAATATCAAGTAACTTACCCAGAATGGCTTGATAATTAGAAAATAGCCCAGTGGGAAGGAATATATGAGTCCAAAGCACTTTTTATGGAGGAAGAGCTGAGGATCTATCAGTCATACTTTAAACACTGGGCTATTGAAGGCTCTACCTTCTCTAACTGGATTTTGAGTGCAAGTTGACACAGCAACTGCAGTTTTTCTGATGAGCTATGTGAGTGCTGACTGGACCAAGCCTTTCATGGGACGTAGTCAGGAGAAAATCCAATTTGTAAATCCCAGCAGAGAATGAAACAGGAGCTGTACCCCTGAGCACACCATGACTGATGCTTTTGAGCAAGCCGACAAGTGGACATTTGAGTGAGCATTATTAATGTCAGAAGTATCCCGCTTACTTTTGATACACAGATTGGAGTAGTTGAGCAAGGGTTCTGAGATTTTAAAATCTGGACTTGTCCAATTTCTGTGCCTAAAATGACAGGGACTTCTGGTGAGAAATGGGTTTTCCCATGTCCTCTACACAAATAGGACAAATGTTTTCTTAGTGAATTCAACTGACTGAAGTGATTTATTTCCTAGAGACAGAACTGCATTCAGTTTTTTAGGTATGTTTCTCTGCTCTCCACTAATTTCTTAACAGTGAAAAATAAAAATTTTGTCAAAACAAACTTCTCATTTCCTGGTTACCTACTGGAGGGCAGAAGTGTTGCCTTGAGCACTACATTAGCCACACAACAATGCTGCTTTAACTGCCGTGTCTCTCTGTTTTGTTTGCTTCCTGGTAGCTCCAACCACTAAGACTTCCTGCTGCTTTAACTTGCTCAGATCTCACCTTTGATTTCATTAGTAATTCTGTTATTGAAGGCTTGTACCTTGTGAACTGACAAAGTTTGGTATTTCATATTAATAAAAGCAGCAGAACCAACTAAATCACTTGTACTGATATTCTAGTGCTATTTTTTGGCAGAAAACTCACATATTCACATTTTGGAAACATCAATATTTCATTCAGTTTAGTTGATAAGAAATTAATGAAAAAAAATACCTTAGGTTTTGTGACACATCTGTTTTTGAAGCCTTTATTATTTGACTTGAAATGAGGCATATGTATTGAGAAAAAAGAACCAAATTAAATAAAGGCAATATTAATTTGATGGTTGAAATATCCTTCTGATTACAATACAAAATAATAAGTTGCATATTATGTAACTTATAATGCATTATTTTTTATATATGCATTCTATAAAAATGTCATGTATGTGTTTGTGAATGTGTGTGTACATATACGTGTGTGTGAGTGTATGTGTATGAATTAAGAGATGTTCTAAATGAGCATTCTAAATTTTGAGTTCTAGTTTGGGACATTTTTAATTTAAAACATATAAAGTCCCTTTTCCCATCTAGCTTTTCCTTTAGAGGATTGTCTGTGTGGGTGAGAAAAAGAGTAAACCATATTGTGGGTTAATAAGGGCTCAAGGTATTTCTGAAAGACCAAGGAACTTGCATCATGGGCCCGGGGATGCAGAGGCACCGGAGGAACGTGCCTCAGCTCTGTCCCAGCCCTGGTACTGGGACATAATGCCATCCCAGCGCCGAGTCCTGGCAAGAGGCTCTTTTGTTTGTTCAGTTGAGCACAGATACAACCATCTGGCTTTATTTTACTCCCCACAAAGTGCTGGTGATAGATCAGTTCAATTTAAACATCTCTGCTTGGGGAAAGTGGCTAAGGCTATGTTCAGCAGCACTTTGCAGTGCTGGAAATGTGAACCAAATGCAGTCACATCACACAACCTTTGTCTGCCTAAAGTTGCTAATGTCCATAAAAACACCATCCTCCTTTAAAGGCAAAGGCTCCCTGACCGTGGATTGTCCCACCTGTCTGGGGAGGATTAGTTGCCAGTCTCAGGGAGCACTGCACTGATGTGACCACTGATGTGATCCAGACCAGCATTTCCTGCATTCATCTCTACTGAACTGACTGTCTCAGCAGAGGGTACGATTTGCAGATAGTCCAGCAAGAATTCACCTGTGAACACAGTCATATCATTGCAGAAGTGCATTTTTTCTTCCTCCCTGAGGCAAATAGTGTTTGGATCAGTTAATTCACTTCCCGTGAGCAGCTGGCCCCCAGCCCTGTCCACACCAGCCTGCTCTCAGAAGACCACCATGTCCGCGGGCTACTCATGACCTGCCCAGACTTCTTATGGTCAAAATGAGCCAGCCTGGGTAAGAAGTCTGTGCCAACTTGGTTCTTGTAAGAAAGGCTGAGGGATGATAAAACTATAATAAGACTATCCATGTCTGATAATCCTTATTATTAAATGGATTTACTTCATACAGTCGTATCACCCAGTCCTTCAGTATTTAAGTTCTTGTTTTTAGAAGTCACCTTCTCCCTTGGTTGTATTCATGTACAAAAATATGTTGCCAGTATTCCTGTCTTCAAACATGTACATGATCTATCTCCCAGATATTTAGTCTTTTTACATGTTTTGGGTTTTTAGTAGATTTATGAACTACTTTATAATTACATTTGTGACTGACATTAAAGTTGACTGAGACATCTAAGGTATGACTTAATAATGCTCATTTTAAAAGTGAATTATATAGTTCAAATACATATTTAACTAAGATATTATTGCAGACATAAAATGCTACTTAATGTCAGTGTAAGAGCTATGCTGTCTTATTTTTGTTTCAGTTAGTGGTATGTTATTTTCTATTGATGGATACTTGTCTGTGATTTTTATCTATGAAACTTTATTTTCTGATGACAAATGTTATCTTTATTCCTGTTAAAGATGATTAAAGCAGTGAATTCTGAAGTAGTTTTTTATTAATCTAACTTACATGGTTTTCACCAGTCTACTCACTGTTAATTATGTATTGTCTGCATTGTCTGCACAGCTGTTACACGTGTAGCTTTAGCAGAAACCATAATTTTAAAAGGGATCACTGCTATTGCACTTTATTGTACTTTAAGATTTTTATCACATTATACAAAATAACTAATTAACCAAAATTACTAATGAGGTAGAAAAGAACAAGCCTGTTTTTCAGACAGTTCCTAAAAGGGAAGTAATAGAAATTAGAAAGATCTTCCTTAGAATGGAACTGATTGCAAGCTGTAAAATAAAGTTTCCATTCTGCAGGAAACAGGTATTTCAGAATTGTGCTTCTGTATGAATCATGAAAAAGGTAAATATCCTGACTTCACCAGAAAGGAATTGACTTTTTCTCATCAATTTCACTGAATTACTTTTTTTCCAACAAACAAACAAAAGTCCTAAAAATGCATTATCAGATTCAGCACAGAGCAATGCTGGTAGTAATTGCACAAAAATAAAGAATATGTATCATTTTGTAGAAGGAGAAAACTGAAAAGGATGCATGTGCATTACATTAGTAAGTGCACAAAAACATTCAAATTCTATTTTGAAAGAAGGAAATTTAAAACAATATCAGCATCCACTACCACTATTCTTTTAACTCTATTGTTGGAAGGTGATATAACTCCTTAGATTAATATTTCACTTCTAAGTCTCTTCTCCCATAATTTAAAATAATCTCTGATAAAGATTAGTTACAGATATATACTGATGGCTTTTTGTTCTTGTTGTTCTTGCCTTCTTTTGAAGTAAGAACCTATGTACTGAAATTATATGTATTTCAAACTTATAAATATATACATGTAAATTTATTAAAATATTTAAAAAATCCTACATCCTTTTACACAATTCACTTCTACACAGACACTGCAGTAGCAAACACCTGCCAAAAATTCTGTCTTAAAAAAAATATTTATTTTCCTGTTCAATGACATGACCGCACCTTGCCAGCTGGCCTTATGCACTATTAACATCTCTGAACAAGTTGGGTAAGTGATGTTGTGCTTCCAAACTCTGCTCATAAAGGTATTTTGTGCCAGTCCTGGTATTACAATGAGATTCCTGCTGACAATGTGCTGCAGAGTTGCTCAACCTTTTATGCCACCATGGCCACACTAACACTAGTGTGACACTGGGGGCCTCTGGGAGCCAGACTGCTATTCATCACACTCTCATTTAAACAGACCTGGACACAGAAACAACATGACCACCAAAAAGCTGCTGCAGAGAAACCCTTCTGGTGTCCCCTAAACACAATGGATGGCTGGAGGCAGCTTACCTTCTCACAGAGGTCTGGCTGCCCCACCAAGGAAATCAAGGTGAAGCCCTTTGGCAGCACGACTTGAGACTACATGACATCAGGAAAGACAAATGTCAACAGGGATCTCTCCTCCAAGATGCTGCAAAAACAAGGACAGCAGGAGAAGTATACTGCTACCTCCCCATCCACTCCTTTTATGTTATGGAAGCCTCAAAAGGCAGATCTTACACAGCAAAGGAAAAGAGCATATCTGACAGGAGATATGTAAAGAGGTGTACCAGCTTCAGCTCACATTTCCATCCAAGACACTCCAACGGCTCCAATCCCTGTTGTTCTTCATCTCCTAAAGGCTGAATCTCCAGTGCTTCACTGCTGTGGGGTGAATACCCTCCCATCACAGAGATCTTCCAGTCTGTCTGCAGGCATCACCGCAGAGACATACAGGCTTCTCTCACTTTGATGGCTGCTTTTGTAACTGCTAAAGACATCTCTGACTTGTTTTTCAATTGCAGTGCAATACTAGTGATGGTCACAAAGAAATGGCACTGGCTTGGCAAACTGTTCGACAGCTGGTTCGCAGGACTTTGGAACAGACTGCAATATTATTTTGGACTGCTTCCCTTTAGCTTCCAGACTGAGGCACGAAGAGGAGAAAAACTGCATAAACACTCTGAGAAATGATAGCAGGAAGAGCTTCTATTAGTCAGTCATTTTGACACTTAAAGTTTTGTTTTCAGCAGTTAGCTTAGAACACCTTTCTCTTCTTTTCTGTCTTTAGGAGAATAAAGATATTCCTTCCTATACATGGGTGGCCCAAGGCTGGAAGATCATTTTGTTACAGGAGACAAAGATGCCAACAGCTGCAAACTTTTATGCCTTTGTTTATTATTGCTATTTTTGATCTAAAAAGTTTTTATGAATGGAACAAACAGACTCAAATCTTCTTTGTATGACTCATGCACACAGCTTGTGATTTAACTGCTGATACTTGTATGTGTTCTTGGCTTTTTTTCTGCCATATAATGAAAGAGAAATTATGCATAAGACTTAGGGAGAGCTTTCACTTTTCTCTTTATGCTTGTAGTGCTGTTAGTTAGATTTGCATGCTTTGACTTGTTGGGAAGATTCATTGCTGGCAGGGCAATGAGGTCTGGACAGCTGTCAGGTCAGAACATTTATTAGTGTGATTGCACAGAAAAAGTTTGGCTCCATGGTAGAGAAGATCCCTCTGCAACAAATGTGGAGACTGGGGAATTAATTATTAAGGAGGATGTTGCAAAAACATACATCAATACTGTTCAATATGTGGTTGGAAGGTAATTGAAAAAAATTATGTAGACTCTGACTTAAAAGGAGAGGGAGTCTGATGAACGCACAGTGTAATTTCTGACGGCACTGTCTGGCTGCTGAACCTGTCACAATCCAAAGTAGCACTGGAAAAAGACCAAGCCCAGTCTCTAAGGCAGGGTTTAAAAACAATGGAGTCTGCCAGAGAACCTCAGTTAGTTCTCACTTTTTCCCTATGCTACTTCAGCTGTAGGAGGGCATGTTTCATAGGAGCATTTTAGTCCTTCTTACTATTAAGCAAGGATTTAATATGCTCCTAAATTTATGTTCCATTACACTACACATGAGCATCTTCCAGTGAGGTACATGAGAGAGCTGATCACTATGTTCATTTTCAGGTATTAATTACAGAGCTGCCTACAGCTGATTAAGTGTTATCACAGCTTACAAACCTTTTAACCAACTTATAGTTCTGGGGTGGATTGTTTTGGGTTATCTTTTCTTTTTTTTTTTTTTAAAACAAAACTATCCGGTATTAAAGACACATTACTTGATTTAAATAAATATTGAAGAAGATTTGTGTAATTCAGTTCAGGATACAAAGCCAAGACAATACTTTCTCTCCTATATATATATATATAACTAAATCTACATTAATATCAAATAAAAATGGAAAGATGATACTAATTTTGTTAGCATTGTTATTTGGCTGGTTTTGACCAATTCCCTTTCCTCCCCTCCCCTCCCCTCCCCTCTCTTTTCTTTTTTTTTCTCAAAGTACCAATAAGTATGTCCTAAACCTCATTTAAAATCAAATAGACTTTCGAGAGCCACCCAGGTCATTCTGTCAGTCTTTTCCACCTCCAAGGAACTGAAAACTGAAGATTTACTCTTAGGAAAAAAATGAAATATTTCCAGAAGACTGAGGCATACCTTTCCTCAAGAACTTTACAGTTACTTCAATGCAGTTTAATACTTCCCATCTATACAGGCTGTTTTGTGTGAACTGGCAGAAGTCTGATCTTATCTTTCTCTCTACTGGACACCTCTTTTTATGGGTGAGGTAGAGAGGGAAGTTATTTTTGTTCTCTCATGCCATTTTCACGTTAGTGGTATAGTAGTACAGCAAACTACTTTTTCAGACTGTCTCAAACATAAAATATCTTTACAATCTACTCAGTAAATCATATTTCCCAAGTCTTGACTGCCATCTGCTATTTCAAATCAGGACTCCAGAAAGGAAGGGGATTTTCTGCATGGTCATTCTGTTTTTGTGTTTAAGGGGGCTTGGGTTTACTGTGATTACTTGAAAAAATTTCTAAATAGCCCTGTGAAAATCTAGGAAATACTTAGAGAAAACATCTTTCTAAGTGTGCAAGGCCTTATTAGATGCCTAAAAAGTGCAGCTAATAGTCAGCAATTTGGCATATTGTTCTGATTTTGTTAGGTGCACCACTGTCTCACAGGAAGCTGGCTTTGAAAAAAATGACCACAGAAAACAGTAGTAATACCTATTACTGGAAATAAAGTCTGGAAGTGTATCTCTTGCTCAATTTTCCTTGGCATATTTAGGGTTCAGAGTTTCTTTAACTTGGCAAGCCTGGACAAGGAACACTTATCCATGTGCACGCAGTACATTCACTCCCATATAATTACATTATAAATACTTGTTAATGCTATGAAATAATTTTCTTTCATTTTAACATAGTCTGCACTCCTGCAGACATTCAAGCACATGAATAACAGACTCCTAACTTCAATCAGATTACAACTGGGAATAAGGTACTTAGCCATGTGCAGCATCTGGTTGCAGAATTAAGATCATTCATCTCTTGGGTCTTCTTAGGCAATTATAGTATGAGATATGTGCACATGGACTATGGGATTCATGAAATGTGGGCTGCTTTACCTGAGATGAGCAAAAAAGTTTTTAGAAATCGAAGGGCAATCCACACAGCTCATCCAGCAGCTCCTGCAGAAAGTACATCAGCTGCAAAAATCACCCTGTTCACACACTGTGGCATTTAGATGGGGAAATACAGTCCTTATGTAGAGTTCATTAACCCTTCAAGTCCAAAGGAAGTGGAGGCCTCTGACTTTCATCAAAAATAAGGGCTTTTTTTATTTTATTTTTTTTTAGATCACCCTAAAAATATATTACATCTAATATCTGAGAGAGGACATCTTGCAAGACTACTATTCACTGAGGTTTACCCAACTATCTTGAAAGGAAATTTGTGCTTTCTTTGATGCCAAAGAGTTTCATTAGCAAGTACATAGACTCAGAATAATGCATGATATTAAGAACCTTAGTGTAACATGTCACACTTTAACCTAAATTCCTCAAAAATTATCTCATGTATTCTTCTATGTCATAGGATGTATTTCCAACAGTAAAGGAATTTGTCAGTATTTTGCTATAATACATTAGAAACCTATTTTTAAATTTAAAAAAGCTTTTAAAAATTAAGAAAAGAAAACCTCTCAAGATGTTGAACTGTTATTAAACGAAGTTTTGAACTAAACTTAATACACTAATGTAAAAAGGGAAAAGAGTTTTCTGAATGTTTCTGAAAAGTTGTTTTTAGTATGTAATCATTAATGTGTTAAAACATGTACAAACGTGCATTAAAGGATCAGGAATATTTTCCTGCAGGTACTTAGGACCTAAAAAATAATGAATGTGATGATTAACTACATGGGAAGAAGCACAGAGCATTACCAAGAAAAAAACTGCATAAAATCTGGCCTTTGGATGGACGTGCACCATTTTTTTTTAATATACAAAAAACGACTTGAATATGCTCAGTTGTGTGTGAAGAGAAAACAAAAGAAGTGAGCGCGCTTGAGTTAACACTATATTTTCAAATGAAACATTTAAATATTGCCAAAAGCAGTGAGGGTGTCTGGAACCTGGTGGGCGGGCAGCAGAGTGAGCTGAGCAGAGCATCGTGATGCCCTTCAGCGCTGCTTGAGCAGCCACAGAGGTTTGTGCAGGTCTAGAGAGCTGAAGTAAGACCACCACCAGGGCTTCTCCCTGCCTGCTGGTGACCCACCCCGAGCCTCGGGCTGCCCATGTTGGGCATGAGGGTCATAAAGTTCCAGTGGGTCATAGGGGTCGTACATGTTCTCCATGGAGCGGCGGAGGAGCTTGTTTGGCCAGGCCTCCGCGGGTCGCAACACAAAATCGACTCGCCCAGCCTGTTTCATCTTGGCAGGAATGGTGACCCTCTTCATCACCCGGCTGTATCCCGGCGCCTGGGCACTGATTATGTATGTCCCTGGAGGCAGGAGTCGCCAGTAGTCTCCATCAGCAGCTTAGGAAAGGTAAAGGCACAACAAAACTTGATTTTCAGTCTTGCACCTTTTGTAGTTACACACTCACATACCCATGCACACACAGGTAACACAAGCATCTCCTAGCCAGACTAGGAAAGGATCTCAGATTTTGAAAAATGTTTGAATGCAAACTCTAGATAACTGAAAGAGATTCCACCTGTGAAAACCTGGCCTTTGGGGGCTAATGGAGCAAAATTCACATAACAAAATGTCAGTAACTGCTGTTCCTGTATCACAGAGAAGAGAAACTTTCCTTCATTCTGCTTTCCCAAGGGTACAAAGAATAACTCCCAAAGAAATTAATTTAAAACTATGTGAAACTTAAGAAAGTGAAATCAGAATCCAGGCTGCAATATATATATTTAGCATGTCTAAGGAGCTAAGAAATCCCTGCTTTTATTAAATTACATTCAATTACTTTGCAGACATTCTAGCACATAAGACTATGGAGTTGGATCTGCAGCTGGTATAAATTGCCATTAGTGTAAAATGGGTGTAAATTTCCTCCAGCTGAAGGTTAGAGCCTGCAGGCAAAAGCAGGGATTTTTAAAACAGAAAAATTTATTCTTCATTTTATATTTCCTTTATTTTGAGTGTTAAGTCTCCTAGCTCAGGAAATGCTGCATTAATGCTATTTTCTCATGGAATTTCTTAGTCTTTTTTTAACAGTGAAATCAAAAAGCTTTCAAATCATATGACATTCTTAACCCCACCTAACTCAAGAGCAAATACTCCTTTTTTCTTCAGTGTAAACACATTTTTATTTAATTCTTAATCCTTTAAAGGTTCACTGCCAATGGGAAGCCATTGTCTGGGAAGAAGTTTGAAAAAGACCCTAATTCATGCCAGAGTCTCCCACCAGCCTCAAGAATCTGCATCATCTCCACTATTGTATCCCCTCTAATGCTGGTTCTTTTTGAAGCTGGAAAGCATCCATTACATTATGAGCCATTCTGGCTTTCCAAATTGATTCAACAACTATCATTAGAGCAAAATGTTGCCATTCATGTCTTCTGTTCTGCACTCCTACAGCCTACCCTCTTCTCACTGAAATCAATAATAAAAAGAGAGCATTGATTTCAGTGACAGCCTAAAAGCTCAGAACTTTATGACTGTGAAAATTAACAGTTGCATATTCCTCAATGCATGTTTACTAGTTGGTCGCAGGTATAAAGTGAACATAATTCAATATTCTAGGGGTTTTTTGCATTTGATATAACTATTGTCCAAAAATTGCATATATTTATGCATTTCCACACGAACAAAAAAAAAAGTTTGAAGACCTTTCAATTCCTGCAATTATTCTAGCTGTTAAAGTCAGAGTGGATCCTACTCGTCTACAACTCATGTTCACAATATCTCAACTAACTCACTCCATCAGGGCTCTGCACCTCCACATGCTGAGGCACAGCCCCTGAGCAGAGCTATTGCCATATTCTCCCAGACATCAGCTTTGGTGGACTGCAGTCAATTCCAGGTGAAGTTTTTCACAGCAAGAATTCTGTCATCCCAGAGACATGTCAAACTCAACAGCCAGCTTGACATGTCTTTCTTGTTATTCTAGAAGCAAACCCACAGTCGAGCCTTCAGTTATCTGTTAAGGTGCCATTTCTATCAAACATGACAGGATTTTTGTGGGTTAAGCTCTCAGTACTTTCCCTCTGCATCAGAAAAAATCTTAAACTAAAAATATTACCTGTGGTGACATCATGCTGAATGCCCCTCACTGAAATACGAGCATTTTTTATGGGGTTGCCAAACTTATCGGACACAATTCCTTTTATGCCCCGATGAACCTGGTAAAGGCAAAACAAAATTACATGGGAGTCACTTACTACAGTATCACTTCTTCACCTTCTATAAGAAAACCCCTGTAGAAAGGAAACAACTGTCAAAAGGATCAACCTATTATATAGGCTCTCAGCTGCTAGAGACCCTTCAAATTACATTCCCTATTTGGGGAGCTCTAAGAGGGCTGAGAGAAAGGCATAATGGAACCAGGGCTTTTTTGGGGGGAGGTATGTGGCTCTGCATTGAGAGGCCCTTCTCTGCACATATCACTGCCACTTCATGATCTGACCACAATATTTCAAGACTGTCTCTCGATGTCTGCCCTAGACCCAGAACCACAAAGAAATGAAAAGGCTTTAAAAGCCAATCCAATGCTCTGTACACAATGAGAAGACATCATTTTAGGTACTTGAGACTCATCACCTCTTTGCTGCCTACACTTCACTACCTGTCAGAATGTCATGACAGCAGTGTGTATGACATTCTCTTTCCCTTTTCTACAAGCACAGTACTGAGCTGCTTGAGCTGTTGAGAAATGTGCTTGGTGACAAACTAAAGAATAATGTGAATTCTGTCATACAAGGAGGTGCAAAAACAGCTCACTATATCTGAAGCTCAATAAAATAGAAGAAAACCACAGGTATTTAAACATCAAACCTCTTAAGGTTCTCTTTTTACAATGCTCCAAAATGAAAATATTTTATATTTGGAAGTCTATATAACCTTTTTCAGTAAAAAATAGTTCCATTTTTTTTTCTCTGAACTGCTATGATCAACTTGAGCTGTTCTTTGCTTCACTTCTCCTTATTTGTCTTCCTCTCATTTTCCCCTCCCCAGTATCCTTTGTCACAAAAGAAGAATAGAAAAAAATCACAAAGCATCAAAACAATGGGGAAAATATATTTGTTTTCATGATGGAATATAAAGATATTTTAAAATCAACATTAAAATATCTAACTTTAGTTTATAATATGAAGTTTGAAAAAAAATGTTTAGTCTAGTGGAAGCAGTTTTTTATTTAAGGTGAGGCTGTGCTGTCACTTCTCTTGCTAATTGGCCATTCTGTACTGAGTGGAGCAATTCACTGGAAGGTTTAGGAACAGCTCAATATAAGGATTTGAAAACTGGCCCTTATGATGAAGCACTGCAATTTGCTTTTCAGCATGGACTTGAGGATTTATCTTATGGGTAGTGGATAAATCTGGTCAGAAGAGTCATCTTGGATCCAAATTTAATTCACAGTGTAGACATACTCAAACTAGTATGACCTCATCCAACTTCAATAATAATTTTGTGATTACAACATGCTGGGATAAAAATGACAAAATTGAAATTTCTTTAATAATGTTGTTTTGGTTTTCTTTACTAAGTGTACTATTATTTGTTTTTTCTCAAGTTGGTGCCACATGAGTTTGGGAGAGTGTTTTGATATTAATTCTGCTGGGGTGGAGGGATCGGTGCTTAGGAAAATGAATTCTACTTCTGTGTGTTAAGCCAAGTAGATTTGTACACACACCAAACTGCCTGGTATATATCAGAATAAGAAAAGTTTGAATTGGTTATGGCAGACTTAATCCTTATCAGGGGTAATGCAGTCATCCTTATCTACAAAGTTGTTTTGCTTACTGTCCTGCATTTACTCAAAAAGCTTTCCCGGCACAGACTTCTACAGTATCTCACACTATAAAATCTTTACATCTTGAAGACTTCAATTGCAATATATATGGATTTAACCCAGCTCCATTTGGATTCACTAAAACTCATTTTCGTTAGACAGCTGTAAAACGAAATGAGCTTGGTGGTCTGTACTGTAGACTTTATTGAATGATAATACTTACCACAAGTAGCAAGAGGTTGCTTAGAAAGGCCATAAAAACACTCCTAACAATTTTAAATTACTGTGTACTCTATCAAAATAAGGCATGACAGAAAGCTAATCTGCTAATGGCCGAGAGAAAGATGACCAACTTCTGTTTCTGTGCTCACTTACTTATTGTCAGTGAGGTATTTGTTTTTGCTGAGCTTAAACTTATTATTAAAAATTAATTTTAAATGGCATGTTTTAATGCTCAGAGACACACAGTTGTTCCTTTAGAAAATTTGGCTTCAGATCTTTAAAAACTATTTCCATAAAGAAATAGAAATGGGAAGGGTGTAAATGGCATTTCTAGCAAGATTTTAGCTGAGTCTAAATCCTGCTGTGGGACAGTAGGATTTGGGACTCAAATACAGAATATGGAAAGGAAAAGGTTTCAGGAAGTTCTCTGGAGAGCAGATCTTGTTGCTTTACTCTTCAAGAGGAAGGTTGATTCACACTTTTCTGAATATGTGGGTCTTCTCTAGCTTTAATTTTTTGACAGTTGATATATAATGTTGCCCAAAGCATAATTCCCTTTCTCACTGTTTTCAAGGCCTTTACAGTCCCCAATCTCAACTATTCCTGCAGTAAAGGCAAAATATTTTCTGTATGTCCTGCCAGACAAATGGAGGCACTGAGGACCCTGGTGGAGTGTGGTGATTGATTCAGCACTACCTCGATAGCTAACTGGGGAAACAGTAAAGAAGCAAATATTGACAAAGAATGAAAACAAAAAACTGTAAGCATAAAGGTCTGTAAAAGCAGAGTCATACCATTTCCATGTAATTCAGAAGGGCACCTTTGTTTTCATGCCAGATTGTAAAGAGTTCTTCCTCCAAAGGAAACTTTTCACATCCTACCTCCACAGTAACTTCAAAGCAATTTGTGTGAAGGTAATTAAAATCTGCCATACCTATAGGTTTAAAAAGAAAAAGAGAAGCTTATGAACAAGTCTCATAGAATTTAATAGGAGCTTTGCTCTTGCAGTCAGCTGAGTGCTGTCCCAGTGGGTGTGGATTATTACATTGGAAAGAGTGTATGCTAATATATAAAAAGTATTCAACAAATTCAGAATTCCACAATTTGTTTCAACTACAAATTAACTAATGACAATGACATTTCTTTGAGGCAAAAAATATAATTTTAAATTATTATTCTCCTGACCAAGATGTAGCGATAGAGCAATAAGGATTGGTTAATCACAGTAATTGGATAATCGGCTGTATCAGAGGTGATTGCCAGGGGTCACCAGAACACAAATGACCTTTTGCCATTATTATGTTCAAAACTGTTTCTGTACAAAAGACATTGGATATAATTTTGGGAAGAATGTAAGCCAAAGATACTTAAACCTAATTCTCACTCATGCCCCAAAGCATTCTAAATGCCTAGTTTCAACATAATTATTTGGGGATCCAGCTGAGTCCTATTTGAAAACACAATTGAAACACTGCTGAAAATTTATGAACACTGATATTTCATCCCTGCCAGTATTGCAGGAATCCTAAGGAAAACGAAATACTATTATTGGACAACTCAAATTAGCAACCAAAACACAAATGAATGGGATGTTGGTCTCTGTTGTAATTTTCCCTGAAAAAAGAATTTATTTAAAAAGATTGAAAAAGCAGCTGCTTGCATAGTCTGCAAGATGGGTTCAAACTCATGCCATTAAGGAATGAGAGCAGAGCATTAAGCATTTATTACTACATTTCAGGTTTGAAAAACAAAATTATATTATATATCTAAACAAATTTGACCTTTGCATACCTTATTGAGATTCCTCAGGTCACAATGGGGCTGAATACATCCCATACTATCTGAATATAAATGTTACCAAAATACATTTTGTTACTTAAGTCCCCTACAAGTTACAATTTGCAGGGGTATGACCTTAAGCAAACTGAAATGAATAAAATTATTTTGTTCAAACCCTTATGTCTCAGAAAGGTCACACAGAGGTTTTACCTCACTTGATATGATGGTAAAGTGGTTTTACCTCCAGTGAAGCTGTACCACTCAGCACCATTTATGATACCTCCACGTTTTACAAAGTTTCCACCACAACGTAGTTCAGATTTGTCCGAGATGACGGGGTGTGCATCTGCGTAGGCTTTAGCCAGCATTTTAAATACCTGTGAGAAATGGTTTTGAAATACATTTGCTTTTACAAACTGTAAATGATGTCACTGCTGCCAGTAACTATTGCTGTTGGGAGCCCAGACAAAGACACCCTGGGCTCTCGAGGCTGAAGGAGGCAATGAATTGCTGTGCAAGGAAGTTTTCATTTTTTACTAGGAAGTTTTCATTTGTCTTCTTCTGTAATCCAATATATTTAGCCAGAGATGACATTTTAAATACCAGTGGATTTTGTGATACTTGGCTTCAGTCTATCTTCTGGGGCAGGAGCAGAGGGCTTGTTTGGGTTTATTTCAGGTTCCCAGGTTTAAAAGTTAAAATTAGCTCTCCATGTTATCATAGAACCCTAAAGTGGGTTGGGTTAGAATGGATATTAAAGATCATTTATTTCCAGTGCCCCTGCCATGGGCAGGGACATTTCCCACTAGATCAGGTTGCTCACAGCCTCATCCAAACTGGTCTTGAACATTTGCAGAGAAGGGGCACCCACAACTTTTCTGGAAAACTTGTTCTAGTGTCTCACCACCCTCACACTGAAAAATTTATTCCTTATATCTAATCTAAATCTACCCTCTTTCAGTCTGAAGCAATTTCTCTTGTTCTATCACTACCTGTCCTCATAAAAAAGTCCCTCTCTGTCTTTCTTACAGACCTCCTTTAGGTTATGCTTTAGATTTTGCTATTTTTACCATTTTAAAAGTATTTATATCATCTTCAGCCCAATTAGATCTTCACGTTGACTGCTGCTGTTTAAAATAAACGGTGTCAATTTGCTTTACACTTGTCACTCACAGAGGAAAACCTGACAGTTTGATCTCAATGACAGTTGCTTCTTTGTGGGGTAGAAACCATTCCTAAAAAGTGAATGAAAGGATGTGGTAATGTAAAATGTCACCACTGATTTCTTAAGAGTGTTGATACTGATGAAGAGCAGAGCAGTCACCCCACAGAAAGGAACAGTGACAGTACGTGTAGTGAAGACAGAAGAAACAGCGGTGATCTGCAGAAACCATTTATTTGAATTGTGTTCTAGACCTCCTTCTCCAATGTTTATTTCAACTTTGTACAAAAATCTCTGCTCTCCTCTTTGTTTATTTGAACCTCATCTGTAAAGGCTGTACTTTCAGATTTCAACACTGAAACTACAGCAGTTATCAGACGGTACTTGATCCTACTATTCATCATCAAGGGTTTCATTGCATATTGCTTAAGATAACGTGTGCAAGACGTTGGGTGGCTAAAATCCTAGTTTTAGAATAATCCTAAAAGTTTACCCTTCATCTTTTCATCAAGGATAAAGACTAAAATGACCAATTGCACATTGATTAAAATTTGTGATTGTTTCTAATAATCACAGAGCTGAGTGAGTTACGAGATCAGATAGGTCACCAGGGAAAGGTGGAAAGAGAGTGTAATGTAACTGTAAAGACAATTTACCAAAATATTTCTGATGATCAGACACTAAAACTTCTAACTTAAAATCAAATGCTTCTGCAGCTCCTTTGAGTTTCTGCGTTTCTAAGTATTGCTCAGCCCAGAAAATGAAATGTCCTTCAAAATTCTGCTGAAAAGAAGTGGATGTTAATTAAATATGTTAATTTCTACTGGTATTTGGGTCATGGTTCTGAACCTTCATTGGAAGGTATTTGCTAAAAAGTTTCGAAGGTGCCTATGTGACTTAGGAGTATGTTCCCAACCTTTTGCAAAGACATCTGCAGATGTGCTGTTTCCAGTGACCAAGTCTTCTCTTGTTTCACAGCAAGAGGCATAAGGCTTTTGCCTGGTCACTAGTACAAGTGAATGAAGACAAGTGGTAGTGAGAAGAGAAAGTGAGAATTCCAAAAGCAAGTGAAATCCACTTAAAAAAAAAAAAATCACTTTTTTTGAAAAAAATTTAGAAGTTCCTGGATAACAAGAAATTTCTTATCATTTAGCAGCTAATATATGACTAGTCACGTACCTCAAAAAATTTAAATGTCTAAGTGCAATACTGTGGAACAAAATGCGAAAAAACACAGAGGAATTCTCATGAATTTGGTAGCATGATGCTTCATTTGGGAAAATGAGGTCAGTGCTGTTATGTTGGACAGCACTTTTACCCCACTAATTGTCTCAAGTTGGGTTTTTCAGGGGGACAAAAGGGAGTGTTTCAACTCCCCAAAGGGAGAGGACTTGACTTGTTGTGGGTCTTTCTGCTCTGGTGAGCAGAGGCATCGATGCAGCTTCTTGTGTAACACAAAGTGAGGGCCTGCTAAAAACATCCATCTCCACAAAAGCCAAAATATGGGGAGGTTTTGAATAGGTGGGCTGAAAACCAGAAGCAGGAATGTGAGTGTAAGGACATGGTTCAGCTTTTAGACTCCTCGGTCTCAGCAGGTACCAGCTCAGGCTGTGATGCAGGGTATAGAGGCCTGAAATCTGCAGTGTCTTGCAAGAGGTGTCAAGAGGATCCTGTGCTACCACACACACCGAGATGGACATGGGGAGGTACCCATATGCACCCATATGCATTTTCAAACAGGGCAACCTGGTTTGAATATATTTGAATATATATATTTGAATTTATATATTTGAATTCATAAATTATAAACTGGGGATCAATTTCACTATCTGCACTGCAGCATTTCACGCTGGGCTGCAAGTTTCCTCTTGCATAGCAAATGGGACAGGTCAGAAGTCAGAAAAAATGTTATGGCTAATGTATGGCAGCTAAACCAAACTGTGTTTTGGGATGCAGGTTCCCTGGCGGCAGCAGCTGCAGATGACAATACTTAAATGCAAATCACTTCACAGACACAGGTTTTACAACTTTCTGTGCAAAATTTGAAGTGATACTGATAGTGCTATTAAGGTTCCTGTGCTGAGTCATTTGAAAAACTGGGTTTAATTGGGGAAATCCCCAGCCCTACTCTGTGTGTTTTAAACTTTCACATTTCTAGCCAACTTCCCAGACTTTGCAGCCACTGACTGTGCAGCAGTCACCAGTAGGAGGTTCCTTGTCTTACAGTGTTGCAAACCAGAGACCCATTAGGGCTGTGCACTGCACTGGGATGGAGCCCTGTATCTGTGTGACTGTATCCCTTCACTCAAAATGCACATGCTGCCCCTGAGTGGAGATGATGGAGGGACTGCTGTCCCTCCATTTCACAGGTGAGCTGCTTGATATGGCCATATGGCCATATTCCTTCACCATTTGTGCTTAAGCCAGGATAGCCCTAGCCCAGGCAATGGGGTATAAATGCACAGGTTCATGATTTCCTCTAGTTCTCAATAAGATCTTCTGTAGCATTCATTAGCATCCACTAGATATTTCTTACATAGGCTTTTTACTGTGCAATGCCTGGTTAATTTTACAGCTAAATCATTTTCATGCGTGCATAGTCAAGTAGGCATTGTACAGCTCAGAAGAAATGGATTGATACAGAAAATGTTTAACAGTGATAAATATTTTATATTTAACATGTACTAGTGAGAACTGTCAGTTTAGAAGTCAGCCCAGAGATATGCTCAAAGGTAATGGATGCTTCAAGTCAAAGATCAACTTCTGACTCTTTTCAAGTGCTGTTTGTTATATAAAGAACCACTTTTCTTAAGAGACCAGGAACACTTTTAGCATGCACTAGAAGGCTGAGAAGCTAGCTGTTCTCCTAGTGGGCATGTCGGCAATGAATACTAGATTGAGGAAACCAAAGGGAAATAGGGAAGATGGCAAAAAATTTCACAGAAGATTTACAGTGTGTCCCAAATGGGGAACTTTCCAGGGACAAGAGGGGGAAACCATTCCGGTTCAACTGACCTGAAATAAATGTTACAAGGCTGCCACCATATGGCATACAGTTTTGTTTTTGCCCGTCTATAGATTTCAACAGACAATAACAGTTGGTCAAGCTTGTTCCTTTTCTTCTGGAAATCACTGGTAAAAATATCACAGCCTACTCCCCTTAAAAATGAAACGCCTGGATTTTCCTAAGCCATGCTTTATGAAGTCATGTTTGGCCTCACAGAAGATGGGTAAATCTTTCCAGACTAAGCTGACAATGTGTAAACTACCCTATATTTTAAAGCACATTAAATGAGTATAGAAATCTAAATCACATAATATTCTAAGTTGGAAGGAACCCATGAGCTCACAGAGTTCAGCTCTTAAGTGAATGGACTATATGGGAATCAAACCTGCAATCTTGGCTTGTTCTAACCAACTGAGCTAATCTCATATTACATGTATGTGTATACACTTGCATCATGTATATAAACATATGTTTCATTACATATTTAATATTTAATACATACATATATATACATATATATAAACACATACATATGTACAAAATCTAAATCATTTAGTTTGCTATTTGTTAAAAGAAAATGTTTCCTCATGGAACCCGCACAAGTATGTTCATAGTACAAGAACAATATTACCTTCTCATCAGGTGTAGGGGAGAATATTTTTTCTTCCATAGGATGCCTTGAATAGTCATAAGGATAGGTCACAACCAGCTCACCCCCATGGAGGCTGGCAGAGAGCACAAACGGGATGGACCTCAACCACTTCATGACTGCTTTTGTCTCTGGGGCCACCTGAAATCCAGGAGAAAAAAAAACTAGCGGTGACTAGCCATGCAACTCCAAAGGGATTTGATCCTGGGATGGATGAAGCCCAGTAGAAAATGGAGTGTGTCAAAAGGAGTACGTTGAGGCTCTTTGGCTCTTCCACCCCAAAGGTCAATAAGAGGAGAAAGTCAGTTTGCTCACGGGAACCGATGGGATACACTGTTCACTGTGGAAAAAAAATGAAGAATAAAGAGAAATTTGGGCAGAAGAATAACTTTTCATTACAATGACAACTTCAGCAGTTCAAAGTGATGACGGCAGCATTTTAGGCTGCAAAACTTGTGGTGTTTTACCACTACTAGCAAACCAAATTCCTTGTCTAACTTCATTTCTGAATCAGCAGGATTGACTGTGGATGGATAAACTGGAGTGGGGGGGGGGGATCAATTTGTAATTCTCATCACTTGTTGGAAATACATTTGCTATCCTTTGGTCTAAGTTCATCTGCAAATAAAAGAAAACTATTGGATACAAAACACAGCAATGCCTGCAGTTTACTTGCAGTGAACTGCAGCAGATGAGTCGCAAGTTTTTGGTTTGTTTCTTTCTTTCTTGCTTTTGACAGTCCCTTCTCAGAAACACAGCCCAAGGGATAGGGCACCGAATTCCGGAAGATGCTCAGTCACCCATTCTTTCCCGGAATGCAAGAGGCTCCTTCACCCCGTTTCTGAGGAGTAATTTCAGGGCCGTGTTCCCGAGTTCGTTCATTCTCAGGGATAACAGTGTCATCTGGTGGCTGGTCCCTGCAAGCCCAGACTCACGCCAGAGCCCCTGGAGAGTTAAGATTCTTTTCCTTGCAGTTAAGCGAAGTTACCAGGGGATAAACTGGTGAGGGCAGAGGCTGCTCATCTGGACTCTGCACACGGACATGTATGCAGGTTTTATAAAAACTATAAAGTTTTGTTACGATGGACTTAGTCCAGGATCTGTTTAGGGCTGCTAACATTGCATATTACCCTTTCATTTGAGTTCCCCAGCTGTCAGAAAACCAGAGAACCAGGGCTCCAGAATGCCTAAGAACTAGTAACAGTGAATTAAGTCATTTATGTGCAGAGAAAAAACTACACAAAACAAACAAACAAGCAAAACCTAACTGAATAAACTCTCTAAAGACCTCTACATTAGCAGTGTGCAATAATACTAATTCCTGTTTGCTTTGGATTAGTCCCTAGTCTGCTGTTGGTAAATCACATCTTTGGGGATGCAGTGGATAGCACAAACCCACGTGTGGAGCAGAGAAAAACACTGTGAAGCAAAAGTGCACCGTGATGTATTATAGCTCTAGCAAAGAGGCAGAAAGCAAAGGACAAAGCTCTTTCTAAATATTTTACCTGCAGTGATTTCAGTATCATCCTGCCCTGTCCTAACTTAAGCAGTAGACTACCTTCCTTCACATGCCATAGTTATTAACTGAGTCCTTCTAGTTTTCAGGTTTCCTTAAAATGCCATTCTGAAGCTGTTGAGCTGAACAAGTGCCTCTAGCCACTGTAGCTGTGGAAGGCTGTACCTCGTACTTGGGAAGAAATAGAAACCTGAGCATTCCCACTGCTGTAAGGTGAAATATTATTAGTAGTTTGTGGATAGCATATAGATACAAGCCAGTTTGTGCCACTCATTCTCAGGAGAAGAGGTTCATTTTATTTTTCAGCATAGTGGTAGCCTCTGAATCTGTGTCAAACCCTTTCAACTTCGGCATTATAGAGGCAACTTAAAAAAAGAGATGCAATAGATAAAGTCTGATCAACTCAAGAACACACAGAATGCACTTTGCACACCAGAAACCTAACCAGGTTTTTTTTGCATAATTGGATTAATTAAACACAGAATTTCCAGGAAGGGCATGACAGGAAAAACATTTTTAAAAAGGCAGATAAAGGGCCTCCTAAAGGAAAGCACAAATGTTCTGCACTTTTTGCAGTCTCACATACCCACTCACAGAACACAGAGGTGGGAGAAGAAAACAGTCATGGACTTCCTGGCAAGATCCTGGCAGTGTCCAAAGAATGCTATCTGCAGCAAAGTGTTTGTTTTTCTGGTCCCTGTACAGCGCCATAGGATGATCTGACTGTGATCTTTATCCCAAGATAATTTGGGACTGAACCAGCCACTCACACATTAACCCTGGAAGTGCTTCATTCATCCTTTGAGACCATTTCTTCTGAAGAGCAGAATACCCCAGGTGGCTTGTAAGGGGCTGCAAATGTCAATGCACACCCCATGTATCCCTGTTTGGGAATTCATGGAGTGGCTGAGCTCCTGCCGTCAAGTTCACACCCTCCAAGCCCCATAGCAGCAGCACTCCCCAGGAGGATGTTGTCCCAAAATCTCCTCAGCTCCTTGCCCTGCTGCAGCTGCCCCAGCATCCACTGCCCAGCCAAGTAGGGCGTGCTTGACAGAGCATCAGCCCTGCTTTCAAACAGCACTCTTGGGCCTTGATAAGAAGATTTTTCAGTTGCTTCTGCAATTCAGTGAGCAAGCATGAAACACACAGTTTTATTTTAGAGCTCCTAATTTCAGCCCTTCATCCTGATTAGGCAACTCACTTAGTAGATACCTGCATAAGCACCAAGACAGTGCTATCTCACAAAACCAATGTCTTATTGAAGTGAATGTTGTGGAAAATCAGGAGTTTCAATGCCACTATTTTTATCCTAATAGCATTTCAGTGACATCATGTACAGAATGATTAAGGCTTTGAAATGTGCACATCCTAGTTCAGCTCCACCGGATGATAGCAGATGCTATCTATGTCACTCTGGCCTTTGACTATTCATAGACTTTTCCTTTAATGTGGTTTTTGTGGGTTTTGAATTTATTTTTTTTTCACCAGAGCTCTTGCTTTTAAGTTATATGAGATCAATTTTAAAATATCCATCTCACAAGAACAATTTGGGGCACAATTAGAAAACAGCTACATTATTTCTGCATAAGTACAGAGAATGACCATTGCCATTTTTAAACCTAAATCTCATTTTTGTAGATTATACTACAATTAGTCACTGTCTCCATGGCTTTCAAAGATTTCCTTTTTCCCTTTTAGAAGCGGCCAGACTCATTCTCCTAAAGACCATGCCAGCCTCCACTGGCACAGACTTTTAAATTCTGTTTGAATCAAGCCAATTGAACTGACTTTATTTCTGATGAAGCATGAAGTCTCTCAGTCTGAGCTCTCAGACCACTTATTACAATAATTCGTAATAGTGGAGAACAACAAGTACTGTACAGCAAGGGTTATGGGGAGCAGAAGCTCTCCTGAGCTTAGGGGATTGGCTGAGAGCTTGCTTTCTGTTTTCTGATCTTTATACAGTGCCCTGCAATATTTAGATAATTACTTTAATAAGGCAGGTAACAAACACTATTAAGTAAATGAAAGCTGAGAGGCTGGTATTGAAACATTCAATCTAATGCTCCTGCATGCGCAAATCTGACTGCTATGAGAGCCATGGGTTCATCTGCCTGGAAGAACTGAGGGTCATTATGGGAGAGCTGATTTGGCTGTCCTGTGATACCACCAGCAGAGGAGGGGGGCATGAGGCTACGAGACCACTTACTGCCAGGTTTGTGAACCATATAAAACTACAGCATGGAGATTTTGTGGTGCCATCAAGGCCCCAAGCAATTTGGTTTCCTCACTTGTTCTGCAAAGCATATGGATTTGGACATGCTTTGGGTGTTGTTTAGGTCACAATCAACTTTGGGGTCAGGATAGCACCTAGAAGTTTCCTAAGCTTTGGTGCTCTGAGGAATGAATCCTTGGATGATCACGTTATTTCTTCTTTAAAAACAAGAAAATGTTTTCAGGAGAAGCAATGTAATTATAACCTCAGGTCTTCACTCACTGAGGCAGAGCTCAGGCAGGGGGTGTTGTGTGCCAAGGCTCCCTGTTCCGTTGTCTGTGGTGACACACAACCCAGTGTGACCAGCACTGCAGCTGAGGCAGAGCTGTGGTGGTGACTGTGAGAGAATGTTAGGCTGTCTCCATCCATCCTTCTATAAGCTGTGATGTTACACAGCATCTAAGAAAGCTAAATATGTGGTTATAAAAATTACTTCTTCAAGTGGCTGCCTACCATTGACCATCTCACAGATTAGCAGAAGGACTAGGACCAAAGAGTGAGGGAGGAGGTTAGAACAGAAAATCCAGAGAGTTACATGGACTTTGCACAGTGTGAGACAAGATCACAATTTTCATGGGGCTCTGGCCAAAAGGGGAGTGAAGGCACATTTGTCCTTCCTCAGTGTTGCCTGGGTCTTCAGCCCTGCACCTCAGGACACAGAGAGAGTGTGAGTGCATAGCTGGAGGGAGGTCTCCAACTTTTGCTTCTCATGCTGAGCAGGGAAAGAGTGTGAAGAGTCCTCCCCCTGAGGAAGAAAGAGCACCAGAGACAACATGTGATGAACAATCCGCAGCCACCATTCCCTGCGCCCTGCACCACTGAGGGCAAGGAGGCATATAGAATTCAGGTATATAATCAAGCCTCAGAAGGGAGAGATAGGAAAGAAAATGTTTTTAAAGTGTCATTGCTCTGATTTGATTTATAATAAATAAAATAAATATAACTTATTTCCCCAAGTCGATACTGCTTTGGCCATGATGATAATTGCTGAGTAGGAATGTCTGAGTGGGAATGTCCTGAGTGTCTCCCTGTCTTTATTTCAATCCATGAGCTTTTAGTTATATTTTCTCTCCTCTGTCCAGCTGAGGAGGGGAGTGATAGAGTGGTTTTGGTGGACACCTGGAATCCAGGTAGGCACAACTTACCATAGTGGTGAATCAAAATCTCAGACTTTTCTCCAAAAATCCTTTTCTCGGTTTTTTGTCTGTTTTCATTTGACCTCAAGCTCTGCTTCTCAGCTCTCAATCCTTCTTTTCCATCTAAGGTTCTGTACTCCACTTGTATTTACCAGTTCACTGTTATCTGTCATTATTCAGTCAAAAGTTGAAAACTTTCAAGCTTGTGACCTTATACTCATGTAGAAATTTAGTGACATGAGCTGGGATCTGTATGATTACATACATAAAATAGAATAAACCTCTTCAACTTAGTTATGTCAAAAATCAGTGATCTAATACATTGTGTGTTACCACAGCTCTCACAGCATTATCCTGAGGAAGTGAGGTGCTTTTATCCAGATTTCACTACTGTGGAATGGGGTACCAGAATATTGGAGCATCATTAGGAATGTCTTTAGGATTTAGTCCTGGCTTTATATAAGACCACCTGCAGCAGAGTAGGAGCCTGAAGTGTGGTCTCTCAAATCTTCTACTAAGACACCAATTGCTGAAACAATCTTGTTCCCCACGTATCTGAGGCTTTGTGCTAGCAATAAAAAATTGAATTAGAATAAAGTGGCTTTAAAAGCAGAAGAAAAACAGAGCTCCCAATGTGAGAACTACTGATTTAGCTTCCTGTGATTCTGCTTTCAAGGGGAACTAAATTCCATTAAGAATTGCTAGTGTTGGGGGCTGCTGGGCTGCCAGTGATACAGGTAGCAGTGAGTTTCACATTCCTGGACATAACAAAACACAGAGCTTAGTGATGGTGAGTGTGAGACCCTGTGGAACTGTCTCCATCCTGCTCCCATTCTGAAGCAAGAACATTCCCTTCCAGCACCACTGCAGCTTGACAGGCTGTTTCCATTGCTCTATCTGGTTACAGTCATTTACAAACATCCTTTTTTATGGATGCTGATGCCATACAACTTCACGTGAAGCCTCCGTACATTTTCCAAGGCAGAAACCACTATTGCATCAAATCTGTGTAGAGCTCAGTGCAATGACAGTCAAATCCATAAAGTCCTAACATGCACCACAGTTTAAATCACTAATGATGAATCATTACACACTCGTGGCCCCCTCATAACAGTCATTATTCTTAATCTAAAATAGCAAAGTTCAAATTATTCACAAATTTTCTGAATTATTTGTGATACCTGCCTCTTTGTCCAGACCTACACCACGATTTTCATGCAATTCTGAGCCTGTCCGGTTGAGTCCTACTTATAGAATTTCATTACCAGCAAATAATTTCAGACCACGCATTCTCAGTTTCTTAATTCCTGAATTGCTCTGTAGTATATATGATTTATAAAATCTGTAATTCATACCTTACCCCACCAGTAGGACTGTGGAATGGGGATGTGGTCCAGACGGGCCCCATGAATCCCAGCCCTTCTGTAAGCCTCAGATGTCAAATCTGGGAAATTTCTGTTCAGGTCCAAGTTCTGAGCTGTCTGTCGTCCAATGACCCATCCATTGTAACCAGCTCCCTAATTTGTAACACAGAAGGCAACCTCAGAATAACCTCCTGTCTCAAAATAGCACTTTGTGGAAATTCTTTAGAATGCCATCTTAATCAAAGGAAAGTTTTAAAAGAAGAAAACTGAAAATGTCTATATTGGTAAAAAAACACACTTATTAATCACTTTTTGTCCCCATGAATATTAATGCACTAACTAGCATTCAGGAAGCATTTCAGTCACAGTGATGTGACTCATGAGAGGAACACAGCAGCCCCTTGCTCAGCACAGAGCAGCATGCAGAGTGTGTTAGAGGAGAAAAAGAAAATAGAGCTGAAGCCCCAAGACAGGATCAGGCAGAGTGCAATAACCCCAGACTCATCCAACAGACAGAACTCACCACATGAGTAACACAGAAAAAGAAAGGTCTAGTTTCATGCTAATGGTGGTAATGAAAACAGTGAGGTGAAAGGAAGAATGTCAAGTAACATATAATAGATTTTTTCTTTTCACAAATTTCCTTAGAAATGGGTTGATCTCTGAAAACTGCCATTATGAAACTGACAATACAGAAAATATTCACAGTTCATTATACCCACACTTCGAAAAGAGGGGGGACATTATTCCATGGTATTAAACTACATTTCCTTATAAAACAATTTAAGTCATTACAGTGAGTCAGTAGGCATTTTGTTCTAGAACTGACTGCAGAGAGTGCTAAATGTGTGAAAAAGTAACACAGTCATTCCCACATCATCTCATGCAGGCAGCACAAATGACAAATATGGCTCTGATTTCCTCTTATTTCTGTTCACATCATCTTTGGAAAGCAACCCACCACCAAACCCACCTGGGATTCTGGCTGCCGATTTTAATGCTCTCTCCTTTATGCCAGTCTCCCCTCCCAGTTTGCCCTTTCCCATGGGGAATTCTAGAAACATGAAGGCCTGAACAACTCCTTATACAAAAACCCTTTACCTCTTCTGCAGCCAGTTCATACCCGTCAGGGTTGAGTGAAGGCAGGAGATGAATTCTGGTGTTATTAATCAAGGTCTGGATGCGAGGGTTCCCAAGAAGATACTCTGAACACAGATACTGTGCAAGGTATATTAGAAGTTCCTTCCCCACAACTTCATTTCCGTGCATATTGCCAATGTACTTAAATTCTGGCTTGACTGTGGAATATGAAGTAATGAGATGCTTTAATTTGATTATACCTGGGAGGATTCCAAAAGCAAAGTAACCCAAATAGCTTACTGATGAGTCAGAAAGTTTTATTTACACTAATTTCATGCACGCTTTCCTGTAAATAGCAAACCAGTTCCAGGTGAACTTCCCTCCATTACACATCAGTTCAGCAACAGTTGAAATACTGTGAAATAAAGTTAAGTCCAGTCTACCAGGATCCCAAACCATAAGAGGCAGTCATGGCTCTTAGCTTTTGCTGGACTCATCATTAATTGTAAACAAAGAACGCTGCAAACAAAAATGTCAGGCCATGGCTGGGAAGGAACAAAATATACCCCTGTCACTCTCACTTACCTTGGATGTCTTCAATTTTGTTACAGATCCTAGAAAAGACCTGCAGATGTGTAATATATTACCCTTCTATTTGGAACAGAAATTGGGTTGTGCATAAAAGGTGGCTTTCAGGCTAAATAGCCTTGGAATAAGACTATTAGAAACACATAATTTCACAAATCCCTGCAGTTATTCTCTCAGTTTCCATCCTTCCTTAGAGACTAATGGAAAGTAGAAAATAGTTGCACTTTGGAGACACCCTTTCCTGTCTATCCCTTCATCTTTGCCTTTGGTCCTCACCAGCCTTGAGCACTAGACACTGGAGGGGGGCCTGGCACAGAGATATTATACCACTTGCTCAGGCTGGCAAAATCTCCAGCTCTGGAGCTATTTCTACCTCCTTTTATGCTGTCCTGAGCAGCATGAAGCAACAGATTTAGAAGGAAATGGTAGGTAATGTGTTAAACTACCATCTTTTATCATGCCATATCACAGTTTTCATTTAAAAGTCTGACTCATGGGCTTTGCATTTTCCTGGCAAATGGACTATGAGCTTAAAAAGACACCTGCACCTTCTTTTCTTTAAAAAAGAGAGGAAGTATGATAGGCCAGGAAAATGTAGTGTAGATCTTTGCTCTGTGAAAGACATCTGCCAGGACCTGATCAAGTTTAAAGGCACCTCAAAACACCTCTACACCATGCAAGGCAGCTACCAGTCTTTGACGTCTTCTGTGCATCCCCTGCAGTACAGCACACAGAAGACAGAGTAGCCTGATCTGAGATGATAATCTCAATAAAGTATTAAGTCAGATGTAGTTCAGTTCTGCCACACTGCTGATGCTATGTTTATGCTGGAGCTTTTCTGGTGAGAAGAAACGTAAGACCCTTAGTATGCAGCACTGCTCATAGCAGTCCACCAGATTTAGTCAGGTATGGTTTTTGATCTGAGAGCTGGTAATTGGAAAACAATACCTAATACTCTCCAAGAAAATTATTTGAATTTTGAAGAATTTATAACATTTAAAAATCTGACCCTTGCTGTCTCAAGTGATGAATCTACAAAATAGACATCACCACTGTTCCCCTCTGCAGAAAGGATTGCGAGGATTCATATCCTAATATATTTATCTCCTATGTATAGTATAACAGCATCTATTCAGGTGCTGTGATACCATAAATTCCTGGTATGACCCACCTGTTACACTGAGAGGTACTGCACTGACCTGAATCTCTATTAAGGAGGATTGTTTTCTGTGCTGGATTGTCCGTTTTATATAACAATGTCCTTCCGTATCTGAGGCCTTCTCAGAAGATGTATATATTTTAGGACCATGTTTAGACTAGGGACAGGTATTACTTTTAAGAAGTGTGGGGGGTTTCATGGTACACTGATAAATAAGACTGAGGAAGTGTTAGGGAGGGTAAGTCAGTAACAGAAAACTATCCCTACTTTGTACACTGGATGCAAATAAGAGCCACGTCACTGCAACCAAGTACATGGTCATGCATCTAGCAAAAACGAATGCCAACCATGGTCATACACACAGGTCATAACAGTAAGAAATTGCTATTGAGTTGTAATTGCTATAGTAAATGATTATCACTGTAATTCAGAAATACAAGCAAGGAGAAATGCTTTTGAATCAATGCTTTTTACAGTTTAAGTGATGTTCAATTCAAAGGACCAGTTTGCACTTGGATAAAATGGTCTCCCCTTAGGCAACCTGATCAACACTGATATAACTCACGCAGTTCATGGTGTCCAGGCTTGGTTGAAAACTCAATCACAAAAAGATCCTTCCCTTCAAAACTGCGACCTATGCTGTAAGTTGTTGCAATATGGGAGCACTTGGAAGCAGTCTTCTTCAACGTGCTCACCATTTGGGAATACGAATGGTGTTTGAACTGAATAAAAGTTGCTGGCAAGTCTGAAGGCAAATCTTCCTCAACATCTACTTCTCCTGTAAAGAAAAATTGTAGCACAGTGTTTAAGACCACGGTACTCAGAGAATTGTATGAAAACCTGCACCTCTTTTGCAAAATACCTTTGTAAGTTGAAGAATTATAGAAAATAGAGCCACAATCAAAACCTTAAATGTATAGAGTACATCCTACAGTGTTTATTGTGGTATATTTTGTTTGCAAAATCCTACTAATGCATATGCACACTGATAAATATTTTGACAGCCTCCAGTTTTTATTTGGCCTTTGGCATGCTGGCACATTTTAGTCACAAGCTGTACAGATTTTTCCCTTTGAATTTGGTGGATCAAATTTATTTTTTTTATGAGATTCATCTGTCTTCAGCTATCTGGATCTTCTTCATCCAAACAAAAATCTGTGACAATCATTAATAAGAATATTTTAATGAGCTGTTAAGCTTGTCAAGCAGTCAGGAATTTATGAGTGCATTAAAGTTTCAGTTTTAAAATACAATATTTCAAATATATAGACAGCTATCACACAGGGCAGGGCTTATCTAAATGCATCTAAACATCTTGCTCTGAGCTGTCTGTCTTGATCTCTTTGTAAATGAAGGAGAGGAACAGATACTTCTAGAGCACAGTTTAATTAAGCGTTTAAAATAGGTGGAACAAAATGAATTACACAGGTGTCTTTAAAGACAACAAGATGACAAGTGAAGAGGTTTAATGCCATAGATATGTCAGGCTGAGTGAGATGAGACCCTTTTCATCTAGAAAAGACGTGTTGGCACAGGTTCCTTCCTTACCTCTCAGCTTTGCCAGCGGATCAAAACATCCCTCTTCTTCCCCAGCAAAAAAGCGATCACAGTCTAAGAAGTAGGGCCAAGCCATGTCAATTGCATCAAAGGCAGGGAGACAATTTTTTTTGAGGTTTTCACAAACATGCCTGCAGGGCTTTATAACTTTGTCCTTTTCACACTGTGGGGCCAGCACTGAGCAGCCCAGGAGCCTCAGGTCTGGATTACATTCTCCCTGGAGCAAGTTGTGCAGCACACTGATGAGCAGGTACTCAGAGCTGTACTCAATCACTTCTCGAGACTTCTGATCCAGAAAATTAGGATATGCCATTTGAGTATAGGCAACATCAGTACAAGAACTTAAGGCAATATCCACGCATTTTGCTATGAAAAGAAGACGAACAGAGGAAAAATAGCTTGCTTCACAGTTATTCTGAATAGTTCCAAGACAATATAACAAATACCCCATGTAATGAACTTATTTCTTTTGTTCTCAGATAGGCTGGAAGCAGTTTGCAATACTCTCAAATGAATTTCTAAAACAACATATAGAAAGATAATGAGAAGCATGCTTGGTCTGGAGACTGATTGCAAAGTTTGATGCAGGTAGATGTCATTCAGAATTCAAATGGCATCTGACAATTTGATGAGGCACTAGGGTTTATCTGATTGATAACCACTGTTTCTAAATAAGATGTATTTTGTTCATTCAATACTTAAAAAAAAAAAGACAAATCCCCACACAGAAAACACCAGAGTACTGAGCCCACATGGGATTGCATTTAAAACACAGTTTGAAAACCATCAAAGTTAAAAACCATCAACATTAATAAAGTCTGGTTTCCAAATGAGAGGCTGACACATACTCATAGAATCACAGAATGGTCTGGGACCTGAAAGATTACCTAGTCCCAACCCTCATTCCAGGGGCAGAGACACCTTCCACTAGACCAGGTTGCTCAGAGCCCCATCCAGCCTGGCCTTGAACACTTCCAAGGATGGGTCAGCCACAACTTCTCTGCACAGCCTGATCCAGTGCCTAACCACTTTCATAGTGAGACTACAATATTCCTAATATATTATCTAAACCTGCCCTCTTTCAGCTTGATGCCATTCTCCCTTGTCCTATCACTACCTGCCTTTGTCAAAAGTCCCTCTCCAGACCTCTTATAGGCCTCCTTCATGCTGGCAGACTGCTCTAAGGTCTGCCTGGAGCCTTCTCTTCTCCCAGCTGAACAACCCCAACTCTCTCAGCCTGTTTTCATGGACTGCAACTCTGAGTGCGAACATCCATCCAATTCCTTGTCCACTTAGTGGTCCGCCCATCCAATTTACTTTCCAATTAAATTTTATTTTATATAAATTACTAATACAATTTAAGCTTATTAAGCTCCTAACAGAGAAAAATCCTCTGTTGAGGTGTGAATTTGCTGTTGCCTAACATGGGAAAAGCTCAGATTCCTGAATAAAACTGTATTTGTGATATCACTCTTCTCCCTGTCCTTGCCTTTCTGTGTGGATTCACTGGTGAAGTGTGAGATTGCATAGATTTTCTTTTCTTTAATGGGGAGTGTACCAGTAAGATAACTTTCTTCTCTGTTTGGCTCCACAAAATTTGTAGAGTTTAATACCTCTGAAACTGCAGGCCCTGTGTGAAGTTTGATTGAAATTGCCCAAAGAGATCAAAAGTTCTTCTGAGACTTAACCAAAGGCAAGCAGACCCATAAGTGTGATTACATGTATATTCTCAAAAACCTAATACTTTTAAAGAAACCAGGTTAGGAGGTCTTAGGAAGGATAAGTGTTGGTGATACCTTCAACACACTCAGAGGTGTAAAGGGAGTAATAGAAATCCATCTCTTCATAAAATTACTGGCTATGATAGTAATGAGTCCCAAATTTGAGCCTCCTTCTCCTGATAATGGCTCTGGTTGATAACAAATACCATTGTCACAGCAGCAGAATACTACATTGAGTGAAAAAGTACATTTCTTTTGTAACGAGATCTACTATAGCACCAACATTAGAATTCTTGTCAAGATATAATGAAGAAATAGTTAAGCTTTTGAGAGTTTCCAAGAGAGCAAGCAAAAATACATCATACCTTTCTGTACTGTTTGGCATTGACCTGCAAATAAAGAGGAAAAGAAAAATCATTACAGGGCAGGTATACATAGTACCTTCCTTGTGCTAGGAATTGTCCAATCTGGCATCCCCACAGAGGATGGGGAAGCTCTGTGTCCTGAGGTCCAGACATAGCAGGGACAAGCACATATTCCCAGCAGGCACATATTACATAAATACACAAATTAAAAAGAGTACAGGAAAACACAAAACATCATCCTGTTCTCCTTTCTAGCTAAACAGGATTAAAGACCACTGGTGAAAAAGAAGTACAGGTGAATCCCTCCAGTAGCTCAGCATAGACACACTGGAACCTGAGCATCTAGGCTCAGTTTCCCAGTAGCTGGCCCCTGAATACATCCATCTACCAGCTGCCTCATGTGCTGACACACATGCTGGTCCCTCTGGTAGCTGGTCCAGACCTAGGATCTCACTGGTAGCCAAGACCCAGACACTGTGATCTTCCTAACAGGTGGCTGGGACCTCCTGATTCCTAAAGTATCCAACTCTGAGGCCCTCCGGTCTCATCAGTATCTAGCCCAGGATGGCAGTCTCTCAAATATCCAACTCCCAAATATTTTGTCACATCCACAACTAATGCAGCTTGGTGTTTGCTAGCAATGGCACAGACTGACAAACACAAGACACACGCTCTCTGGTCTCTCCAGCTGCTGTGCCTCAGGTACACAAGTCTTCTGACAGTTGTCTCACACCAGTTGCTGGCATGAGGAACCTCATACACCCCCATCCACACACAGAAAAAGAGATACCCTCACCCAGGCAAAAGTTGGAAATGAAGTTTAATAGGAAGACAGAAAAGACTGCAGGATTAGGTACAGGGCATAGCAGGCAAGCTCACTGACCAGCCAGTCCTTGATCCACTTTAAAAAGGAAGAACTTGACAACGTATCTGAAATGTGATTGTCTAAGAAATCAGGCCAATGCTTGAAAAAGATGTTGAGCTGCTCAGCGCTGACAACTAGACAATATTCCTAGAGATGCTTAAAAGCTCTTAAGTTCAGTGCCTCAGAGACTTCACTAATCAAAATGTAGGTCTTTATTAATCTGGTTTAGTGTAAAACTCCATATAAGTCCTTCTGTACATAACTAGGAGTTTTATCAATCTCCCCTAAAAAATCTGTTGGTCCCACATGATGTTGTGCATAACTTTCTTGCAAAGCAATTCAGCCTTTGGTAGATAGGAGGAGACTACTTCTTCCCCTTCCTACTTCGTCCTGTCTCTAGTCACTGCATTTTATCATACATATCATAATAATATCTTAAAACTAATTATTTCCCTCCCCAGCTACTCTCATGAAAAGGCTTTTCCAAAAGCTCACTCTTCTAATTGGTAGAAATTGCCTTGTAATTTCCTATTTGAAAGTATTTGTGGCCAGTTTATATCCATGTGGTGCTGTGCCAGCATGGTCCTTTAGCTTAAATAACTCTCTACACTCCCTGATGCATTCCTTCCCCCAGTGTTTGCAAAGAACAATCAGATCTCCTCAGCTTCCCATTTACTATTTCAAATAAACAAAGCTCTCTTGATTCTGAAGGAACATGGTTTGATGACCCAGAAGAGGCCTCTTTTACTCCTGTAGCAAATGATTCTACATTGTCCTTCTCCAATACTGACAACTAAAGAAAAATATTGCTACCAAGGTATTGGAGTTGTTTTCACCAGTGCCTCACAGGAGCTAAGCCACTGAGTGCAAGGTTTTTCAACACCAACAGGTTCACTTTCCTTGTGATGTATTTGGGATCTGGCTCTGCTGCTATTTCTCCTAGCTCTCACTATGGGAACAAACACCTAGCTTCTTGCTCAGTGAACTGAGCATTTGTCCTTGTAACACCAAATTCATTATGTTTTCTTTTTTTACTGCTAAAGAGAGTTTAAATTTCTGCTCCTGGCATATTTGTTTAAATGTAATCATCTGCATATGTGTTGCTAATGAGCTGATTGTTCTTTAGCCAAAAAAAAGTCATTGTAATGAAAACCAAATTAACCCTGGGATTTTATCTTGGAGGGGGACATTGAATTGGAAATTAGTCTGGTTCTATATTATTAATTGTAATTGAGCCACATTACCTCATAAAATAAATGAGGCATTAGAACTAGCAGAAACAGTCCATCTCCAACACCAACAAGTTCTGGTAAGCAGCAAGCTGGAAAAAATTATATCCATACAAACTCCTTTCCTGGCTCAGTACATTATGCTAATTGCATTAAATAATACCTGGTTCGTCAACAGTGCCTTCCGTTATAGGATTTCAGTGTTTCCCCTAGCTAGGCGCAATCCCCTCCGTGAGTTAGTTATTAAGGTCAAGGCATTTCTAAAAAAGCTTTGTCTCAGCCAGATATTGCATGTAATGTTACATCTGGGGATAATCAAGAAATAACATTTTGTACAATGCTAGCTGGGAAAGAGAAAGGAGTATCTCTTGCTAGGAAGAGCTCCAGTAATTAATCCTGCTGATAAAATTGCATGTCACCACCTCCTGAATCTGGATAGTCTTATATCCTAATGCCATTACACTCACATTTTAGATGCCTTGGACACAAGTCTGGAGGCAGCCAAATGTTTCATACAGAGGGGAAAACATGACTTGGATGGGACTGGCTTGAGTTCAGCCACATCCCAGTGCTCAAAGTGACACTATCTCTGTTTATCACCAGAGTCATTAGCAATGAATCCCCTTTGTTACCTTGAAGGGTGGATGAGAAATATTTGACACTTTTTTTTCTCTCCTGGGCAGAAAATGAATGTAGTGTAACTATTATTTTCGACTAGAGGGTGATGTGTGCTGAGCACAGTCCTTCATGGGGCATTTGGGGAGTATGAATGGTCTTTATACAACAGCTCACATTTCCTCAAAGGTAAGAGGAATTTTCCCCTCTGCTGGCTCCAGTACCAAACTACAAATGTCCTTTTTGTTTGTTTCTCTGACATGCAATTATCAAATAATGAAACTGAGGCATACACAGTCTTCCCATTTGCTTTTGTTGTGCAGGAGTGTTATAGCCATCAGTCAGTTTGATATGTGGCACAAGCCCATTCTCAATGGTGTCTCAGGATTCCAGGATTCTGCTTATTCAGCTGGAGCAAAAAGGTGTTCTGGCAACATGCTGGAACAAGCAGAGGAAACCGAAGGGGAAATGCAGCAGGCGGGGTCTGGGCATGGTGCCGCTGCTTCTCCCTGCTCCAGCTCTCTGAGCTGGAGCAGACTTGCTGCTCTTAGCAGATGCCTCTTTCTGCCCTGCTGGCCAGAAGAGAGGCATCAGGAAGAATGGACAGCGATGGAAGAGACATGTGAAATTTCACTAAGTCATCAGCTCTCCCTGGGTTCATCAGAGGACTGGATCCTTTTGGGAGCAGGAGGAGATGTTAGCACAGGAGAGGTAAAGGCCCCTCTGGTTTCAGACTCTCTGCTACCTGATTTCTACACTTGTATGTTTTTACCATACTTACATGGGGAGAGGCAATCTATTAATCATCATAGCTATTACTCGTTAACAAAGACGCTGACTGAAGAGGATAAATCTATTTTTCAGGTGAGGAACCCAAACCCATATAAATCTTTTCCATGGCAACTGAAGTTATTCATCTCAGTATGTGAAAAGCAGAGGTGAATATGCAACACCCCTGCCTAGAGGATAAAGCTTTTCTACTACTTGTGACCCAGGATGCCCCTTACAAAATCAACGCTATCAAGACTCACTCATTGACTAGCAGAACAGGCTCCTTGCTCCTGGGTCCTACACTTAGATCTACACCCAAAATTAGAACTAAGTCTCACACTTCTGCAGCATACCATGCTGTTTTCTCTGTCTCTCCTTGCTAGAGATATTCATGCAACCTCTTCTGCTGTCAGAGGCCACCTCTCCCCATCACGCAAGCTGCCATATACATCAGCCACAGCCGTCTTGTAAACACCTAGGAGTGAAACAGCTTGAGATTTCAAGTTATCAAGAGTCAATATACATAAAAACAAGGGAGAAAAGGTCTGGTTTATAGCAAACCTTGCTTTATAGCCTGTCTTAAACACGTATGTGTGCTGATGTGGTGTTTGGACTTTCCCAATGTTTCCTAATGCCAATGCTTACATATGTTTTGGAGCGTGCAGCTCCACAAGGGCCAAAGATAATTCTCTAGTATATGTGCTTATATAAATATGTGTGGATACATGTAGCTTGGCCAGAGTGTGCCTGCCTAGAGAGCCAGCAGCAGGAACCTCTCCAAGGCCAGCTCCCAAGCTGCAGCTGTACACTGTTCCTGCAGCCCTGCACCACAGGCCTGGGTCTCTGCACACAGAAAGCACCAGAAAATCCCCATCTCCACCCTTTATAGCTCATTTTCTCTAAACTCTGGCAATGTCAGAAGAGTTCAGCCACTTCCTTTCTCATTTTCAGAAGAGAAAACAGCAGATAATGATCTACAGAGAGATTCTCAGGTCTCCCAATTCACTTGGCAGGTTTCAGTCACTGCTTCTTCTGTGCTTACGAGTCTAAACCTCTTCCATTTTTTGGGCAGAGGCTCCCCTGGGCTCAAAGGAAGACAGTGTCACCTCCTCTCAAAGTCCCATCCACAGACAGGTTGGTACAGAGAGACCTTTTTCTTCCTGACCCAGAACAGCCTTTTCAATATTTTATGTTTATTTTTGTACTCAAGCTATTCCACCAGAGCTACAAAAGTCCTTTCAGTAGCACAGCTTCTATTTAAGATTATGGATAAAATAACTTATTGAAGAGGAGAAAAGCCATTTCAAGCTTTCTGAGCCCTCTCTATAATATACGCTTATGGTTTCAATTTGCAAAGGCAAGCTTGAAAATCTACAATGCAGCACATACATATTTTACTGCCAAGCTTACATTTTTTCCCCTTGATGATTCAGCACTGAAAGAAGCAAGCTGCTGTGATTAACCCTAACCCAGACAACAGAGCTCAACAGCTACTTCCAGTGCCATGGCCTGGCCACTTGCCTTTACAAGAGCAAAGCCAACAGGAGACTCATGCAACTGATGATATAGAATAAGCCCAAGAGCCATTCTTAAATCTAAAATATCTAAATCATTCAGTGACGCAGACTGGTAGGAGGTCCACAGGTCTTCACAACATAAATTATCTCATCTTGTACGATCTGTACAGACCAGCACACTTCCTACCAGCTTTCTGGACTTCTTATGATACTTTTTTAAAAATAGAAAACATATGTATTCATTTTAGTCTGTTTATAGTAAAAAGCTCTTCTTTTCCAAACACAGCATTTCAGTTCCTTATTATATTTGTCTTACTCTCCTTGCTGTTCTACATGGTTCATTAAGTCAGTCTTTCAATGATAATCTGCCTTGTAACACTAAAGAGACAAAACTTAATATCAGTAGTAAGATGCAAATGCTGCCTGTACCATTTTGAAAAACATTGGAACAGGACCTTCAAACGGCAAGGCACAGACTGTTTCCAGAACCAGCTCCTAGCTACAGCACGAGGGCAAGAACAGAACGAGATCCATTATATAATACTAAAATGGAGCAGAACCATCAGGAGGAGGGTGAAGGAAGAGTAGAGATGTAAGGGGACTAGTGGCAGAGGAATGAGAGAGCTGAGAAGTTTAGATGGGGAAAATGGTCAAGCAGAAAGCTCAGAGGGAAAGGCAGCTACACATTCAAGGCACACATGCAAGAGCAGAACTGGAGAATATCCACAGCCACAGAGAAAGAATTCCAGGAAAACTGGAGGAGAGAGGAGTGCTGGCAAAAAGCAGCCACGTGGTTAACTCCATTTTCTGGATACATCAAGTCTTTTGTGAGCAGAGGACTGAATTCCTGTTATTAATCTTCCACTTTGGCAATTGCAGCAACTACCCAGAGAAGCAATGTGTTTGCAACAGGCAGAAGCAGTGTGCAGAAGCAACATGTAGCCCTGCTTTAGCCCTGCTCCCTCACATGAAGAAGCCTCAAAGCACCTGAAAGGGATTAATGCCTCATCTGCTTTCACTTTGCAGAGCAAGATCTCAGCAGGAAGACTCAAGCCAGTGTTTGTTACTAATCACCCTTTTTTCTAACCCACCTGCTGCCTGGCATTTGGTTAAATACTCATTTTTATTGAACTACTAAAGGTGTTGCCAAAGCAATGGCTGAGAAAGTGCTGACGCTTTTCCATGGATGATGGGAGCTCACAATCTGCAGGACCACAGGTTCAAATCTGTACAGATGCAGACCAAGACCTGCCATGCAGCACGGCGCAAAGACAGCCTCAGTGGGGGCCAGTAATTCTCCCTTGTTTCTAGTTTTTCAGAAGCAACTCAAACAAGTCTGCAGTTGCAGGCACCTAAAAGAACTGATGAAGAGTATTTCTGCCTGCCTGTCTGTCCCCACCACCTGCCTTGGTGCCTCTTTTGACCAAATCCCTAGTGTCACCCAAACTATGACCAGTGAATGCTGCAGCAGAGAGTCCTTCAGGAGTTGAAAATCCTCAACAGAAACATAATTCTCAAATTAAAATACACTAAGTGTCCTTTTCTCGCCTCAGTTGAGATCTTTTCCAATTTGCAAGGCAAAAATTACCCATTGGGAAAACAAAATGCAACAAAGACAATGACAACAAAATGGGCCAGGAGTTGACAAACTGGCTGAAGGCTTACTGATCTGCACGTGTGGCTAGACTGCTGCTGAACAAGGATTTTCTGTGTGCCAGCATGATCTGGAGACACACAGAGATCATCTCTCAGTGCTGGTCAGCAAGGAATCAGCTCACATATGAGGGATGATGATGTTAAAACAACAGCTGCAGTGAGAAGGTGCAATAGGTCAGGAAATCTTACAGCTATCATCTAAGGGATCAAATATCTTGCCAGGGTGCCTGGAGAAGGATGAAAACACTTATTGATTTGGTGATCTGGAGTTGTGCTGCCTCCATAGCTTTACTTTGTGCCCATACACTCATTATAGCTCACTTCCCACTGTCTAAGGATGTAGTATTCACCAAATGCTTTAGCCACCAACCTACCACAGTCAGAAGCTTTGCTTTGAGTAAGCCCAACCCTGTAGAATGTCATGGGAAAGAGGATCATGTCTGAAAAACTGAGGGGTTTTTCTGTTCTACTACAACCTTTTCAAAACTTTTGCCAAAACATCATTCCACCCTCTTTAAACAGTCTATGCAGCTCCCTAGAATAACTCTGTCTATTCTTTAGTTTAGATGTATGAAAAATATGGTAATTAACATCACATCTGATTCTTTTGTAAGTAACTGAGTTTTAACCAAACGTGGTAATTTTATGTTACAAAAGATTGAAAGTTAATTCGACAACTTTGACTTAAATCTGTGTCTTAATCTCATACTGTCTCCTAGATAAGACTGTTCTGTTATAACCCTGTAAAACTGGGATGAAAATTAAATCAATGGAGTTACAACAGAATAAATTAAGGGATTAAAATTTCAGTATTATTTCTGCAGAGCACAGAGCAACCTTAAGTCCCTTAACTCCATTGATCTGTAACAGCTGCATCAAACTGGGAGGGTGATTCTGTCCAAGGAAAATTCAGTGGTCATAAAAACCCAGCAAAGAGACTGGGAACACAGCCCACCACCCTCAAACACTATGCTCACAATGTGTGACTCCTGCAAGGTACCTCCAAGCTCAGCCTTACCTCAGGCAATAACACCTGTAACATTTATCCAACATTTGGTCAAGGCTTGAGCAGGGAATGGCTCTCCCATGGTGTCAGCAGCCCAAAGGGGACCACGGTAGCTATCAGCCAGCCGGAATCCTCAAACACTGTGACTGTGTGAAGAGTAAGGCACTGTCTAAAAATGTTACAGGGGATCAGGAATTAGTGTTACTAAGTCTTGCTAAAAGCCTAGTTGTGCCTTAGGGCAGTGGGGTTTTGTTCAAGTTTTGTTTGGCTTCTATGTATCCACACCCTCACACTTAAAAGATGTCTGAACAAGTATTTTGAAGAAAACTTTGCCTTCAGATTAAAATCGTTCATAAACCATTTCAGCAGTAAAAGGATATACCTGTGTATTGTATTTTCAATATAAACTTACTTTTTCCGCATAAGTGGCTGTTTTTGATCCTATTTCCCATGTTGAATGTAGCTGAAGGTCAGTGTTGCTAAAATAATTGTGTAGAAATACTAGAGCCAATGGCGGGAATCCAGAGCAGCTCACATGATTCAGTGATGACAACTGGCTTTACAAGAGCTGGAATTTCTCATCTTGTGAGTGAGCATGATGTAAATTCTAGTTCTGCATTTTTTTGTTTTGACAAGACTTGGACACATTGATCGCGGGTCCAGCAGGCGAGATTCCTAGAGCCTGGGCTTTCCCACACGTGGCAGCACAGTCCTGTCATGTTCCGTGTCAGCACCTGCCTGTGCCAGCCACAGCAGGATGAGGGACCCAGCTGGCACCGCTGGCCTGGGCCAGAGAGGAGACTCCAGCCCACTGCCAGGTCACTCAGTGCAGTCACACTCACAGGAGCAGCAGCACCTGGAGAGGCTCTGCCGCTCACAGACACAAGTTTCACCAGGAAACCAAGCATCAGAAACATCCACAGCAGGTGAACAAATATGCTCAGGTCCCATGAAGCTGGGGGCAGTGTGAAGATTGTGGCAGGAAATAGCTTTTCCACTTCCCCCTTTACCTTAGCAAAAAACATAGCATGGTGTGGAGTTGGGAACTGTAGAGAAGAGGGGAAAGGTATAACATTTATATGGGAAGCCACTTTTTCTGACAGTGTGACTTTCTAGAAGAAATCAGCCTTACTGAATGCCATAGCTTAGAGAGGAGCCAGTGTCACAGAATATGTTCTGGGCTCCAGAAGAAGTACTGTACCAGTCCTCTGTCTCCCACCGTGGTGGTTTTTCACTCCTCATCTCTTCCTCGTACCTCTCCACTCTGTCCCATCTCCAGTGGTTAAAGTCAGAGACCCCCAGGATGGGGCAATGTCTGACTCAGGAGCAGAGCAAGCCAAAATGATAGGAAACACCAAGGTGCTCAGGAGAGGAGGAGACCCAAAAGTGACAGGTATGCCAACCAGGGCAATCTTGGGAGCAGCACTCCAGCTGTTCACCTACCTCCACAGCTTCAGGTCAAACAGCTCCAGTCCTCTGGACTCCTGCCTGGAGAACAGAAGACTCAGGGAGGGAACCTGAAAGGAGATTGTAACGAGGTGGGGACTCTCTCTTCTCTCAGGTAACAAGGAAAAGGACAAGAGAAAATGGCCTCAAGTTGTGCCAGGGGGGATTTAGATTGGATATCACGAAAAATTTCTTCACAGAGTTTTCAAGCATTGAAACAGGCTGCCCAGGGAAGGGATTGAGTCATCATCCCTGGAGGTGTTTAGAATATGTGTAGATGTGGTACTTAGGGACATGGTTTAGTGCCGAACACAGCTGTGCTGGGTTAATGGTTGGACTCGAAGGCTTTAGCGGTCTTTTTCAGCTGTGATGATTCCATGGTTCTTTCGCCTGGCAAGCTGTGCCACGTGCCCGAAACACCCTCTCAATGCTCGGGCAGGGACCGGGAGCGTGGCAATAGGCTCGGGCATCCCTGCTGCGTTTAAACGCCAGCCTGGCTCCGGTGCCTCCGTCTGTACGAGCCGAGGAGCCCACACGGTGGCACCACAGACGGCGGCGCGGTCCCGGACGGTGGCGGCGGCGTTGCCCGGGGCCACCCGGGACCACCCGGGGCCACCCGGCCCCACCTGGCCCCGGGGCGGTCCGGGGCCAGGTCGAGCCTCGGGCATCGCCGCCCCGCGCTCCCTGTGAGCCCAGGGGGTTCGCAACCCGGCCTGAGCATCGGTGTACCCCCGCCCCAGAGCTCCCCAATAAAGCACTCCCCGAATACAACCGATCTGGAAAGGAAAGGCTTTATGGCTGTTGTTAAGGGCTTTGACGCTGCCCCATCCCTGGAAGCGTTCAAGGACAAGGTGGATGCGTCTTGTCTAGGGGAAGGTGTCCTTGCCTCTGGCAGGAGGGTTGGAAATAGATGACCTTTAAGGTCCTTTCCAACCCAAACCATTCTATGATTCCATGAATCTATTCAACCTTAGCCTGACCCCGGTGGCATTGCAACTGCAGAGCTGCCTCAGCTGCAAGGAAAGTCACCTGTTTGAAGGCATGTGGTCTCAGCCTGCTTTTATGTGGTTTTGGGTTTTGTTGTCCATTATGATAAAGTACTTCATTTAACTAATTAGCTCTGGAATGCATCGGTCAGCAACAGAGACAAACGCAACTTGAATAAAAGAGGAACCTCTGCTATTAGCTCCTCTCAGGGGAAACATGCTGAGCTGTGGTTTTCTCACCCAAACTATAGGCTAAGAGGTCAGTTAAACTCATCAGTGCCTGAAAGTGCTGCCTCACAAGGGGACAATGTCGCATCCTATCATTGGTGTAGACAGTGGCTTACTGACTCCCCAGGGATATGGGACACAGCTAGGGAGAAAGGATCTGCACTCTCTCAGTGCCATGGTTCCCAGCTTCTGCTCAAAAAGCTCCCCACACAGTGTGTGATGTCTGTGCCATACTGTAGAGCTGGATTATGGTAATCATTTCCTTACTTTTCTAAACATAAGAGCACAAAGCATTTTGAAAGGATCTCGGTATTGTAAATCATGTTTCATTTTGGCTTCTTATTAAAAAAAAAAAAAAAGAAGCAACATGAGTCAAATGAGTCACTGCAGAACAAATATCACTGAGAATACCAGGCAGCCTGCAGAAAGCAGCTCCAGCCTTGCCGGGAGTCAGGCCATGGCACTGGTTCCTGCTGTCCTCTCCTGCAAGAGCAGCTCCAGGCTGGTCTCCTCTTGCAGGGCACCACAGGTCTGACCATTGAGATGCACCAAGATCTACACAAGGGATCCCAAAATAGGGGGGAAAATCCCACTATTACAGCTGAAGGCATAACCTACTGCCCTGACCATTGAAAAGAGACCCCTACAAGGTCTGTTTGTGAACATTGCCACAGTCCTTTTTCTTTTCATGTGGCCTGTCATGACCTTACCCATCCTTTAGAAAAGGAAGAACTTCAATAAATCTAGCACATCTCTCAATGTCCAAGCTGCCATTTTATTGCCTGATCCAACAGTCCTCCAGTGTGAAGTGTTCCCCTTCTTCATGTGGCACACAATGTGGTGATGTTGACAGCTCCTTTTCCGTACCTTTACCCATCCTTCTAGCAGCATTTTCAGCTATCCAGTCGCATCAGATCCAAGGTATTTTTCCACTGCTTGCCCTTCTGCAAGCCCTCCCCCCTAAAGACAGCACAGTTGCCAACACATTCAAAACACTCTACCACAGCAGAGTTACCCCTCAGTGATCCATACACTTGTGGTTGTTAGGATTAATATCCCATGGCAAAACTTTGATCAGCTGGAACTGGAGTAGAATCATACCTCACAGAGAAAGGGCATGCTGCAAACCACACAGCCTCTTTCTGTAATTGGCTGTAAATACTCTACAACACTTCTCTTTGTGCAGCTTTATCCCAAAATAAAATCCCTTTAGGCTGCGGTAGACCTCACTTTGATGTTCGTGGGAACAGCACTCTCAAATTATATGCAGTACATGGCACATGGACTGCACTGTGTAGCAGTTCAATGCCAGTGACAGTCTATGGCTTATATTTAAGCACTGAAATATAGCCGCATTTTTTTGGGCAACATTAAGGTCAGTTTCAGGTTAACTTATCTCTTCCTGTAATCTTATAAAATAAAATTTTTCTGACTCATTTTGAGTTTAAACCCCCTGAAAATAGTTGTTCTGGAATAGACCTTGTCACTACACTGAAATTCATGTCTCCACTGTGTACACATAAATGAAATTTTAATTAAACACACTTGATAAAAAACATCATGTATTTTTAAATGGCACTGATAATATTTTTTATTAGTCATCTGGTTACTGAATCAGAATTTTTCAATTAATTTAGCAGCATATTCCTATTTAATCTTTATTCTAAAGGGTAAATCTGCTTTTCCAGCCAATCAACTCATACAAATTCCATATTGCTTATAGCAAGCTAAAACACACCCTTACAGCTGTCAGATCCCAATAAATCTCATATTTTGGACTTGAAATAAGTGACCTAAAGCTAAATGTAAGGGAAAGCTTTTTTTTCTTAAGCAGAAAAGCATACAGAAGGTCAAAAGTTCATCTTTTTGCAATCTGACTACCACATTCCTAGAAGGCAAGGCCAGAGATGAGGCAGATCTGCATTCCCCATGACAGTGAGGGGGATCCTAACAACCGGGAAGTCCATAAAGTGACAGAGAGACCTATCTACAGGCAGTCTTAAAGGCAGTGATGGGTAATCATTATATTCCCTTACATCACAGCCTTGTTTTTCTGTTGCAGAGCCACACACCTCCTGCCTTCCCATCCACACTTCCCAAGCACAACCCCAGTTTCATCTAGCAGTGTGCAGCTTTCCAAAGAGCTGATCCCCCTCATCTCTAGAGGAGAGTGACAACTCCCATCTCCCTCTCCTTTACTCTGCTTATCTCCATGAGAACGAAGAAGAGAAGAAGGGGAACTTTCGGGGTGATTAGCCTTACCTAGGGTCTCCTGGCCGGTTTCACAGTGCGGGGCTGGCTTGGTGGCCCTAAGCAGCCCGCCGAGGAGGAGCAGCAGCCTCAGGACCATGCTGGAGCCCCTTAGGCAAGCAGCACAGTGATGTGGCACTCACTGTCTAATGGAGTGACTCCTCTCTTGGAGCCTCAGCGCGGCTCTGGCTCTCCAAGCTGCAGAGGAAATCAGTGCACTGCAAGGGCATGCCCACGTCTCACAGTGTGTGCAGTCCAGGCGTCAGATTTCAGCTAGCATTTGAGCTTGGAAAGCAAAAGGCTTTGAGACACAGAGGGAGGAGGAATGAGCTCCCCCTCCCCTCTGCCTCCTGACCGTCTCCCTCTTGCAGCTTGGTTTACAATTTCATAAACAGTTTGAACAAAGGGGGGGTCCCTGCAGGGTTGTTGTGCCCGACTGCTCCTCTGCTGCGGGTCCGACGCCCTTGGTTTCATCCCAGCAGCTTTCCTAAGGGACAGAGGAGCTTCACTAAAGCGTGTCTCACTGAAGCCAAGAGCAACTGCCTGGAGAGAGTGGGAGGGGGGGAAAAGAGAGAAAGAAAAGCAAACAATTGAAAGCAACTTTCCTCCCAAAGAATAGTATTTCATCACACACTTAACTAACTTTAAAACATAACATGACAGCTAAGGGACTCTAAGCTGCATCCTCTCTGACACAGCAAGAATGGGAACCCACAGAATAGCCACCAGGATCCCTCTCTGTATGCTCCTCCTGGGCATGTTACTTAAGATCCAGTTTACAGAAGCAACCTTGGAGGGATGCCAGTATTTTCTGTCTATTCTTAAAAAAGAATAATTTCACAAAAATGTAGATAAGATCCCAGAACAGCATTACAAGCTTTAACTGGATGGTAAATCTGTATTAAGTTCTTTGTAAATTGATTCTTTTATTATCATGTTTGAGGGGTTCTGTTGGATTTTTTTTTTTTTTTAGAGAGATATGTATTGTATGTTTTTATTTCTACGCAACAGGTATGGTGGAGTCAGCTTACCTTAGGTAGGATGTGAACTCCTCATTTCTTACCTATACATCAAAAAATATCCTGTATGATGGGGGGGGGGGAAGGAATTTTTCTTCAAAATTCTAGAACAGAACAAAGCATCCTATCTTTTCAGGCAGTGCATGTTCCTTTGAGGACAGTTACCTGCTTACACAAGAGCAGAGAATCTGTCCTTGAAGAGCACTCTGGCTCCTGCTGATCAGTATCAGATCAGTAAGGAGTTATGGTGCTATATGATAATGTAATCACACAAGCCCCCCCTAGAGAAACCACTAAAGAGGCTGGAAGGGCAGGAGAGAGCTGTATGTGTCTTGAAAAGCAACTGATGTTTCATCTTATTTGGAAGAAGTGCACTGGGAAGCTCAGGAGTAAAGTATGTCTCCTGCTTCCAGGCTCTGCAAAGAAGGATGGGTTTTAGTCTCCAGGATTTCCTTCTAGATCTGGAGACTGCAGAGTCTGCTCTGGGAGTAAACAGTACCAAAGCCTATTATGGTTCAAAGAACAAACTTCCAAGGACAAGAACACTATTTAACTGCTTTTTTTTTTTTTTTTCTTTTCTTTTTACCCTGATCAAACAGCAGCATGTCTAGAGTCTCAGGGAAAGAAAAAAAAATTACCAACCCAGCTCTGTAAGTGTGGTCTCCAAGGGCAGGAATATGTCATCTTCTGCCCAGCTCCCCTGCAGCCTGCTCTGAACACCAATCTGCCACATTTGTACCTGATGTGCTCAGGTACAGCTGTGGGTGCATCTGAGCCCAAGGCTTGCTGTGCACCCAGGCTGTGTATTTGGTATTACAGGGAATAAAAGAGGCTGCCCAGATCTAACCAAAGTGATGTGGATGAATTCTTCACAGCAAAAAAGGCTGCAAACATTATACGTGCAAACAAGCTGACCCTAAGCCCCTGGAAATGCTGACATCTGTGTTGCAGTTTTCTGCAGCCACATACTTTGGGGCTGCATATCTTGAAACACCAGCAAATACAAGACCCTTTTACCAGGACTGCCCAAAACATTTTGCAAACCACTGACACCTGCTTTCACCAGTGCTATTATCCCTACTGAGATCCGCTGTGTTCATACTGTGCTTCATATTTAGTCTCAATTACTAATGAGACAAAGTCACATCACACTGGGAATACTGATTTGGTGTCATTTGGAAACGCTCATTTGTTCTTTCCCTGAATTAAATGATTGTGCCACACCTTATATCATTTCTTGCTGTCAAAATTATTGTATCCATCTAGTATTACTCGTAGCGTGTCTGTGCATTGATTTTCACACACATTCCAGTTCAGTCAGCCTTTGGGCCATTGTATCATATTCCGCAGAATCAAATGGAAACAGTGTAAGGACTCTTCAGTATAAAGAATAAACAAGTAATGAGGAAAGTGATAAATTAAACCCACAGATGCTCAGGAATTAAAGAGCAGGTGGTGAAAGAGACATTAACAGGGACACTGGTTACTGTCTCATGGGCCAATAAAGGAAAAATTTGGTCATGGCCTTAAATAGGGTCAGGGTGAACTTTGTCACTGATAAGAAACATAAAATGTGATTGCCTTTTGTATTATAGAATATTAGAAGTGACTTTAGGGACCATGCAAAATTTATGATGGTCTGATCAGGGGAAGGAGCAAAAGGAAGAACCAGAGTGGATGAGGGAGCCTCAGGAGTTGGAAAATCAGAGAGGAGTGGAATAAAGGGAGTGGCTGCACGTAGGGAGGCTGCTGGGCTGTATGCTTTTATGACCCAGTCCTGTGTCTGGTCACTGCAATCTAGTCTATTTTCATATTAAATCCTTATTCCCATCCTGCCCCACTATGTAATCTCTCTCTCTGACCTAGGTATGTGTGCTGAAAGATCAAAGTGCCTTCAACCAGAGAGATTAAGGTGTAAGCTGCAAACTCGAAGTGTCAGCCGCTGGAGAGACCTGGATGTGTTAGGATTTCTCAAGTGAATATAACCCTGTATTCATGTGTGCATGTGTGTAGTTTGCTAGCAAACTTTAGTCCGGATTAGCAGGCAAACAGAAGACTTCTCTGGAAAGACTGAAGGTGTGGATCAGTGACCTAGTAAAGGGCCCAGATTGAAGATATGACGTGAGAGCTTGTGCTGATATTTGAGGAATCTGTGAATATAAGCATACATGTGAACCCAGAGAGTGGGAGCATGTGGGTTTTCAGCAGTGAACCTCAATTCTGAACAGCCAGAGAGGAGCAACAGGACTGGGCTCTCTGTACTTAGGCTTACGTGAGTGCTATTCTTGCACCATACATGCGTTCGTACATGTGTGTGTGCCACTGTGGGGCTCATCCTCATTGCTGTCTGAACCTGCAATTGCGAGTAGCCGTAACTGCACCCACAGGTCCCGATTGCCTGGATCTGACACCCACAAACATCACATCCTTGACAAGCTCCACTGCACCAGCTAAATAAAACTCAACAGCTGACAAGCTCTAAGCTTCTTTGTTTCTCAGTTCCAAAGACCTTTCAATCAGGATGCCTATTTGCTACCAGGATAAAAAATTTACAACATAATTAGGACAGATAGGGGGCTAAGAATTACATTAAGATGATTAGCAACAAAGGTAAATGTATCAGTTTATCACCACCATCTACAAATGTTTCCCTGCTTGCATGCCCTAAGGCATGGAGAACAGAAGGTCTGGAAGGGTTATTTCACTTACTCTTAGCTTAGATTGCCTGCTCTTTTTCTTCTTTCTATGGGATTTCATCCCGGACTTTTCAGTGAGTATTTCTATGAAGGTTTGGCATGGTTGCCATCTCTGGGTTGCCCTGTAGACCCGCACCTTTCTGAGGGGAACAGTGGGTCAGCTACTGCTCTTCTCACTCATACAATATTTCCAGCATTTCTACCCTGTTTGACTATTTTTCAGCCCACTATTAGCACTCTGTATATCACTTGCCCTTCTAATATTTTGGTTTCATGCTGACATTATCTATATCAAATGATACTACTAGCAGGTATTGCACAGTTGCATGACCAAAACTAAAAGTATTAAAAGCAGCTAGGGAAGGGATGGTTGGGAATAGAGGGATTTCTCAACCTCTCTATTTTTATTTCTGGGTTTTAGTAAATCTTCTAGCCTTTCTAGGGAGCTGACAACAAGTTCTGTCTCATGCTTAAATATAATATTTTCCCCCAAGTTCTAAAAGAATCTTTAAAATGAACAAACAAACCCCAGAGTGCTAAGCAGATGTAATATCACCTGGCTTTCATCATTTGCACTTGAATCATTACAATAAATTTAAAGAATTTCACTAGCTCTTATTGCTGACTGTGTCTTTCCTGATCTGACCTTTCTGTTAGCCTACAGTCCACAGTACAGAAGCAATCCAGAAATCCTCAGACAAGGCTAAATACCAAAACTGTTTTATGTCCTTGGCAGGTACTCAAAATGGGATTAAACACAGCACATTTAACTTGGTTGCATTCTCATGATTCTTACTATTGTCAGAGAAATTTAGCAGAGGGATATATTAGACTCAGACTGGGTTTCATTACCTGGCTCTTTTTTATTTTGACTCTGATAGGAGTTGGTAGGAGGTTGAACAATAAATAGAAGCAGTGCTGTCTAGATAACTTCTGAAGGACAAACCAGATGAAAATGCTACTTCATGGCTTTTTATTCTCTCCCGTATTAGGTGAAGCTGGCAGACTGGTGTTTGGCAGCACATCACATCTGCTCCAGTACAAAGTCAGCAGGTGTGGTTTTAGTACTTTACAGTAGTTTAAATTAATCCAGAAGATGTTTTCATTTGCACAGCAGAAACTAATCCCCATTTTAGTCTCCATTTATTTTTTTCCCCCTTTATCAGTTTCTGTGAAACAGGGCAGAGAAGAGGACCTGCTCTCAAGACAGGGAGTAAATTAGCAACATACTGCAAAGCAATAGCAATAACTAAAAAAAACCCCAACCCTATTCTACCTATATTTGCAAGACCTTATTTCCCTGTGGCCTGATTGTGCTTATGCAACAGCAGAGATCTGAAAAAGGCCCACGAGACCTTCTCTCTCAGTTTCTAGCTGCTAAGTTAAAAAAGGAAAACAGACTTGTTCTCCAAACAAATATTTCTAATTCAAATTATCGTGCATGTGGATAAGAGAAATGGCTAATTTACTCTAAAGATACACAGACTATTCTGAGTTCTGCACTTGTTAAGAGAAACAGATATTTTGGGATGTTTCGCTGTGCCTTCTGGGACCATCTACGTTACTCTTGGGGAGCTTTTTTCTTGCTCACTGAGAATTTTTTCAGCAGTGCTTTTTATCTCAGCTTTCAATTTGTTCCCCTTATGACCCACAGGATTAAACAAGCCTTAAAAACTGCCACACATAAGCACTGAGAGCCGAAAATTTGATGGAGAGACTATAAAGACCACAAAAACAAGAGTTTTCCTGTTTTCCTACACTGTACCCTAAAGGTTTAGCATAGAATGGGTCATGGACTGCAACTGTTTACATGTCTCAAATATTTCAAAAATTCCCTGTAACCTCTACCATTTATTTTTGGTTATTATTGACCAAGTACATATTTGTACTAGATCACTAAGGGAGGAGGAATAATGCTCCAGTAGACCTCCTCAAAGTGAACCAGTCTAGCCATACTCCAAACATTAAATTTACTACAATGGCTTCAAAATTGGTCCTTAATTATTTTGCTTTTGTTTCTTTGTTTGTTTTGTCATTTTGACCTGTTTTGTCAATTTCTTTCCTCATAAGCTGGAAACAAAACCAAGGGATGAGTGGGTGAGTTTATTTCCCCCACTATTAATATTACCGTCACGCATATTTCTTTCCTTCCTGCTTAAATATAATAAATGTTTTAAAAATGCAGTTTTTGAAATATATTTAAATCATTTAAATTCAACACAGGTACTGTCAGTGATAACTGAATTCTGTTTTCATCTTCTGACTTGTCACAGAGTAACTAAGTCAATGACCCACAAAATTAATTGCTTATACTACTTCCAGTGATTCAGTGAGCTGATCCTATCACAATGCAGAAGAATGCAATTAAAACAGGACAAGGCCTTACCATCCTCAAAAGATCCAACTGAATACATGCCTTTCTTTTAGCCTACCCTTCATGTGGTCTCTGTGCTTGTTTGAGTTAATCAGCAAGAAATGAAACCACTCAAAAAGTTTCTTTTGATGACAGGAGAAAATGATATCTAGTTAAAATTCAGTCATGATCAAAGGCACAAGTGATACAAAAAACTGAAGAGAACCTGGCACCAGATGGTGGAATGAGACCACAAAGGGACAACAGTAATAAATATGATTCTATATCCAGGAGAACATGTGCAAAATAGCATGCACTGATCACCAAACCCTGCAATAAGCACACAATATTATTTAAATTTAATCATTAAAAAGATAGAGCTGACATAAGGACCTTGTTATCCTCTCAAAGGCTGCCTCTTATTACTCCCACATGTAAAGCAGCAAAGCGGGATTGCTGCTGGGGGGTTACTGGTAATGTATTTTGTGGTTTTAGTTCAAGATGGGGCTCAAAGGTGACTCTGCCATAAAGCAAGAAAAATAATACAAATAAGTCAGTGAATCATAGAACTGAATATATAACAACTACAAGAGAAAATGTGTGCTCAAAAAAGATCTGTGCTCAGAACTAAAGGTCTTTCTTTTCTTCTGATCACAGATGGAATATTAAAAATTAATGTAAATTCTACCAGAAAAGAACTTGACAGTCCTATTTTGAGACTCATTTCACTTCATCTCTTCTCCCTGTCTCACAGAACATTAATGCCAAAACATTCAAACGAAGTTCTCTAGGGTTTGCTTTGCACATTTGCAGAGGTGCTGGGAAGCATTTTGAAAAAGTGACTTGGAGCGCTTTAGTTTGTAGATACCCGATGGGGGAAACACTTAACAGACCCTGATGCTTTGAAGGCAGATTCTTGGCACTTTCCAAAATAAAATCAGGCCCTCCAAGGCTAACACTCCCCAGAAAACTGGGAGTTCAGCTCACATAGCAAGAACCATTTCAGATGATACTATCATGACAGCTCTGAAGATTTTAACTTCATTTTGAGAAATGAACTTATGAGTCAAATCCAGACCCAGGCCTCACTTGAAACAAGGAGAAATAGGCTGTTAAAGTAGTTAAAATAGAATGCTTTTAAAGGTGTATATAATCACTTCAAAATTACAAATTAGTATACTGAGATTCTACATCGCACTAAATATCAGGGCCATAACAATATTAAATTGTCTTAATACTTATTTTCTGTATCAAGGTTCCAACTCTTTAGAGTGACAGCCTATGAAAATAAATAGTCATTTAAAAGATAAGAAATTCTAGTTCAAATTTTATTTTCTTGTTTTCTTCAAATGATTTACAAAACATCTAGGAGTGTATCAAAGTATCTGTCAGTGGAAAATACGGAGACCAAATATAAAATAAGTGTAGGGCCTGTTTTTTCCAGACAATCCTTGGCAGTCAATATCTCTAGACTGTGATATTCAGGCATGCTCCACTCATGATGTTCAGATTAAAGATGTCCTGAATTGCCCACAAAGGACAATCGGTAAAGCTACTGGTTAGATAGCAAAGGTGGGGAGACCAGGTTAGAGGTTATCCTTGGGATCATGCAGGATCCCACGCAGCCAGCATTTCCAGCAACACAATATCCAGCCGTACAGGGGCACCACAAATAGCCTGCCTGCCCTACAGAGAACAAGCTGACCTCAGAGTTGTTCTCCCAGCTTTACCAACATCTATATGAATGTAACTCATGCCAGACACATATACAGCATCCTCTCTCCCTTATTTGTAAGTCATTAGTTTATAGATATGGATATCTATTTCAAATGTAAGTTGACCAAAATACTCTTTGGGGAGAAGTCAGAGACTGAAATGGCTTCAACACTGTTAATATCACCAAAAGCCTTTTGTCCACTGTACCAAACTGCAAAGGAACAGCTGCTCGGCCAGTGAAATCCACCCTTCCCTGAATATACCTCCTTATTTGGCCTGCAAAAGGACCTTGTGGTGTTTTTGTCCAACTATCCCAGGTGCAGAAGGGTGTGCCTACCTGAAACTACAAACAGATAAGGGAAGAGGCTGATAAAAGGCAGATCCCTCACAAGATCAAGACCATTACTTCAGCAGGACTGTGACCACTTCAACCAACAGACACCAAAGCTGCAACTACCAAGTTTCACTGCTGGATTCAGCAGCTCGTGACTATATATGTTTTTACATTTATACTTTCTTTTCCATATACATACATATACACATAGATATCTTTCTTTTTCTTATACATTTTCTTAAGTGTTATTTTTATGTTTTTATGTTGCTGTATTACTATAGATAATAACAAGCCAAATGGCTACATACTTGTTTTCCTTGGAAACTAAATTGTTTCCATATATGGTATATATATATACATATACATACATATATGTTTACAAACACTGATAATTCAGTGTCATTTCACTCTAACCCATCGGAAGGGATCTATTAACAAGAACCTGGGTTACCCTCCCCTTCTGGGTGTGTCATGGTGGTGGTATGTGACACTGTTTCAGGGCTGCCTCAGGTGGCTTGTCCCAGGGTTCACTGGAGAACTATAGACTCCTGCAGAGCACTGCTATTCTGCCATCCTTAAGTCATGTTATAGTTGTGCATCCAGTGACATTAGAAGTATGAGTGTTTCCATCTCAGGAAAACCATTAACAAATTGGAAGGAATTTGCAGAGAGGTAACAAATAGGATGTGGGTTTAAGCATTGACTCATCATGAGAAATAATTTGAGCTGCTGAATACGATTTTTTTCTTGGCCAAATAATGACTAATTGAATATTCAGGGATCTGAAAATACAACTTGTATAGGACACACCAAGACACAGTTATGTCTCAAGAGAACAAACACAGGGCAGTAGAAAGACTATAGGGTCTTAATTACTAGCCATAGGTTAAACTATGGAAACAATACCACACATGGGCTAAACTCTGGGACCAGCTCCATCAATCAGTCAAATCCTCCTCCCTGCTTTTCTAAATTGCCAGCATTCTGGATTAAAACATCCACCAGTGTAAATTAATTGAGTGCTACTGATATCATGATGTTGTACTGGTTAGAGACCAGAACTGCTGAGTTTTGAACAGGTATGAGATGTCTTATCATCCACATATCAACCTGAACTCTATGGGAGAGGTTTCTTCAGCCTACAAGGCTTCAGGACAAGATCCTTAGCAGCTCCACGACTGTCATCAGTCATTCTAGTCATACCATTAACAACCTGAGATACAGTGACACTGAGATCCCTATGACAACTGGGAATTTGCATTTTCCTAACTTCCCTCAACTGTTCAAATCACTGAGTTATCTTCTACTCTTTTACTATCATTAGAGAACAAAAAAGAACCAGTGGTTCACCAAAAAGATCAATTTTACTTGTCAAAATTTTGGTTAGTCAAGACCTTCCTTTAAAATACCAGTAAGCAGAACAAGTTTGGAGAACAGATATCCAGAGAAATTCCTGAGTTCTTTCATTTTCCTGCAGATTATTTTGCTAGATACAACTCTCAATCACTCTTTTTTCTCCTTGAAGTAAATTACATTGTACCAGAAGACAAGTCCAACCTCCATCTCTCCTTTGTGAGGAAGCCAGGGTGTCAGAGCAAGCTATTTACATACTCCACCTTATGTTGGTCCTCTTCAGCTTCCAGTTGCCAAGCAACAGCCACCCTCAAGACTTATCAAATCAATGTCATGGCAGTAGGGGAAATTACAAGGCTAAAGGTCCTGGGATCCATTTATCTGATTTTTTGCAGGTTCATATCATGTGCAACTAAAAATCAAAAGGTGGTTGACACTAACGGGCTGAACCTGAGATCATCAGCATTGGACATAGAGGTTTTGGACTGCCAGTGCAATTACAGACATTTGACCATTGCAGAACGAGCCTAGAGAAACCCACCATGCATCCACATGGGGTAGGTTGCATTTCATCCAATCTTCCCTTCAGAAGGTTTATTAGGACAGCAGGTGGGGAGTTTTGCTGAAGCTCCAACAGTAATAATTTTATTTTTATGAGGAACTCATGCTGAATACCTTGATTCATCCATAAATGGTTATCTGAAAGCAAGAATGTGACAATAGTCATATTATTACTATGTGCTACTGACTGCAGAAATTGGTAGGCTGTAATCCCAAGGGATAAAGTAGATTCAGTAAGATTCTTGGTTTGATTCCTTCACCTGCTTTCTTTGTTGAGCACAAAAAAAATTGAGGGGCACAGCTTTCTTCCTAGTTTATTTAATTTGCATTTTGCAATCCTGCTCAGCTGCACAAAATTAAAAACTGAAAAGCCTGTCAGAGGAAAACTGATTAAAAACAACAAGGAAACCTCAAGGGAAACCAAAATCACAGGGGAGAAAGAAAAAGAGATAAGAAAAAGGGAGAATACCATCACAATAGCCTAAGGGAATGCATAAGAGAAAGAAGGAGTCTGAATAGCCTGTGTTTCAGGTGACATGAGAAACCAGAGGGCAGGGAGAAACTTCATAAGGGTGATGAACGTGGAGAGAGTGCAGGAACTGACTGAGCTTCCAGCAGTTGCAAAGGGAGGACAGGCTAGCAGAGATGCAAAGAGCAAATGCTCTTCATATCTCTGTTCAGCTCTAAGGCCAGAGATGAAAATAATTGAGTAGGAGGGAATTTATGAACAGTGAGAATAAACAGGGGGTTTAAGAAGGGAGGAATATACACTGGGTTCTGGGTTTGAATCACTTTTCAGAACCACTGGCACAGTGCTCCTCTAGGTCTAAAGAAAAGTAGCTTAAAAGAGCCAAATTTGGTTGGCTGGAGTGATCGCACATGCTCAGCAAGCAAGAGGTATCCAACAGAGAGAGGACAGCAGGAGTATGCACAGAGGCATGATAAAGCTCAGGAGAAAGGGCTCAGAGGTGTAAACAGCTGTGAAAGGACTGGAGTGCAGGCTACTCTACAGCCATGCCATCTGCCTTTTCAGTCTGCTTGATATCTTTGTTGTCATTTGAATAAAAAAAACCTTAGTTAACATTTCCATTAATCTGGTTTGCTAGGATATACAAGAATCAAACACTTTTTTTTTATATGTTTAATTCAGTGAGTAGACTTCTTAACTGTGCTGGTCTTAAAGGATCTTTTAAAAAGATTTCTGAAAATTCAAACTTGGACTCTACCGATGAAAAATTTCCACCAAAATCTGCTTACCTCCACTTGAAGTCAGTGAAGTTAGTATCTTTCGCTGAACGTATTTTCTGCCTCAGTTATGCCTCTGCCCACAAAATGAGTAGGGTGTAGTACATAGATAGGATACAAGCAGCCTTCAGAAGAGAAGCAGAGGCATCATCCCTCCTTTGTGGTAAGTGTCCTACCTACTGAACTTCACCAGCATGTACACAGAGTCTGTTCTCTCTCATACACAGCATGTCAAATTCCTACCTAACTTCCAGCCTGGCCAAGGTGACACTCCCCAGGGAGAAGAGAGATCCCAGCCTGAGCTCTCACACCAAGAGAAGACCACAGAAGCTTCATCTAGAAAAGCACAAAAGAGTATACGTCACTCTTTTATTCATGCTGTTATTATGGCAAGCTCCTTAGGACAGGAAGAGGAGAATTCTATTGTTCTCCCAAAAATTCAGCTCCACTGTCAACTCTGAGGTATCCAAGAAGCATATTTTTAAATGCAAAAAATCAAGAAAGATTCAGGTTGACAGTATTTTTCTTCCATTCCTAAGTATCTTCTAAACCATGTTTCATACAATTTGATCGATTCCTGGCTGTGTGGTCTTTGTCTGTGGCTGAGGACTCCTGAAAACAGCAGTTCTAGTACTTCTCTGGATTTTAGTGAGCTAGTTAGAGTAAAAGGAAAATAAAATATTCAGTGTACTGTGTGAGAAGCCCAAAAGATATTTTAAATGTCTAAAGCAGACTTCATTAAGAATGATAAGACTAAGGGTCTGGCTGAAAAGCCAGATATCAAGCTGAAAGCCAGTCTGAGCTATGCATCTGAAAGGAGTGATCAGCAGTCTTTTGTAAAATAAAGGTCATGTAACATTTTGTTTTCCCATGATAAAGGAAAAATATGAAACAGAACACCTAAAACATGTTTAAATATTCTCATGAAGGTGCACATACAAACCACACAAATCCGATCTCCAGTCCCATGCCATGGAGCAAGGGCACTGAGCAATTTATTTGGTTTCAGAAAGCATTCTGAAAATGTGCGTCAGGGCTGACAGCTGCAAGGAAAGAGAACAGTGTTGGATACGTAAAGACAGGAATTATAAAAGTGAAAAGAAGGTGGTAATGAGTCTGACACTTATGGTCAGGCTTCATTGAAATACAGTTTGAATGCTAGGCCTTTGGTTGAAAAAAATCAAATTGAGAAAGTGAGTTAAGTATAACTACTCAAGTGTTAAGCATGACGAGCCTTCTTGGACAGCATTTGGAGATTTCAATCCTTTTGGTATAGGAAAAGAAACTTGGAAACTTAAGCATATGCTGAATAGTTTGCTCCAAATTTGCTGTATATTGCACATGCAAACAGCAGGATGCTGAAATGTATGAAACATGCACAACAAATAACTTAGGTTATGTCCCAAAAGAGATGTTTTGGGGTTTTTTTGGACATCTTTACAGTCCACAGTGGACTGCTCAACAACTTTCACTTGTGTGAAAATGGACACTGAAATGAAGATGTTTCAGGTGTGGTTTATAACATTTGAAGGAATTTAGTTAAAAAGTGGTGTCAGTGGACTGGAATGATCTGTAGTTCTCAACACTCAAAAATACCTTTAACCATATGGACCCTATGACATCTAACATACCTGCTTTGCAATATGTTTCATTTGCATAGAGAATGTATGAGAAGCCTGGCTGGGAGCAGCTCACGCATTGCTCACTTAAAGAAAAGAGCAGAAGCACCGAGTTTGCATCATGCACCCTCGTGTCCTGGCAAGGAAAATCTGACATTAAAGGGAGAAGAACCAGGAATATGCAGAAATTGGGACCAGTCATTTGGTCTGTTTCACATTCAGAAGCCACAGGGAAAAGCAGCTCCAGCTCAGAGAAGGAGTTGGCTGCATGTATTGTGCCAGGTGACATTTTGGTCCCCTAAGATTCTGGCACTGAAAGATACTCATATATTTACAACCTTTCTAAAGGTCATCTCTGCTGTGTCTCCAGCTGAGCCATTAAATATTAATTGGACTACTTTCCAAAAATAAAAAGCAAAACCTCTAATTTACTTGTGTAATTTACACCTCCCACAAACCAGGTGTTCTCCTGAACCAGACAGAACAAGCCATTTGCTCTTCACAATCCTGAAATATGCTTTGTGCTTTTGAGACAGACACACAGTCGCTTGTTCATTCTGTGTGCACAAGGGCATGTAATTATTTGGGGGGAAAAAATCACCCTAAATACAACAGAAAATATGCCTTCCAGGTGACACAGTGAAACCTTCCCACTCACACTACATAATTCTCTTCAGCTGGGGTTTCAGGCTTGATTTTTATTTTTATTTTTTTTAAAGCACTTTACCTATATGAGTTTGAATATCTTGTCACAGGTCATTTTGTTCAACAAGGCTCAATGCTTCTAAATTTCTCAAAGAGTTCAAATTTTAGCCCACAGTTGTAAAGAACATGATCACTTTCTGATCATATACAAGCACTTGCATTAAAGAACTTTTGTATTCTCACAGAGATTCATAGAATTATTTAAGTTGGAAAAGACCTTTGAGTTCATAGACTCCAACTGTGAACTTATTTAACCATGTAATAAGCCTAACATGGTAATTAGGTCTGAAATTTGAGTTCAATATCAGCATTACTCATGTTAAGACAAGGTAAATATGCATTCAGTAATCACTGAGCCACACAGATTATTTAGAGTAGTTTCTAGGTGCTGATTTACCCAGATGAATAACATGCTTGCTCTTCAGTGAGGCTAAGGAATTTGTGGAGTGAAAATTCACAGAATCTGAGGTCCTCATTGCTCAGCTGCCATCTAAGCTCAGAGAAATGAAAGTTCACAGTATCACACTACTCAAGAAAACTAGTTTTGCTTCTCGACTTGGAATGAAACACATCCACCCTGTCAGGATTTAGCAGGCTGGGTGCTAGTTCATACCTAAACCTTTTGGGAATCTGTAGTCTAAGAGATACTTTGGCTTTATTGCCTCAGAAACTCAGTCTGTCAGTCTCAGAGCTTAGCTGCAACAGAGGTGCTGGGCAAAAAAAAAAAAGTTCCTATTTTCTTTTGGAAGAGACAACTCTATCATATGGGAATGTCAGAGCACTCACCTAGGAAATGGGGCACACAGACTCTCTTTCTCTGAAAAGGCAGATTCAAAAGGCATACTGGATCTTGTCTGAAAATATCCAAATCATCAGGCTTGTAAATATTTTGGTGAAGGTGTGTTAAGAAAGAGAGTTAAAGTTCAATGTCTTCTCAGTTGCATGGGCTAATTCAAGGTTTGTTGTGCTGCAGAGTTGATACCCTGACTACCATTAGATGGATGATATCACCTAGGAAAGGTGCAGTTCTCAACTCCAGTCTCTGCTGACAAAATGCAAGTTTGGAGAAGAAAAGAGGACTTTGTCAATTTGAATTGCAACCAGGAGCTGAAAAACCACAGCCCAGGAGCTTTTTTTGGACCCTACTGCTCTGAAAAAACGAGGCTTCTCTTGCATGCTGTTTTAACAACTGGCCATCCTTTCCCCTGAGCAGCCACAGGTGGGTGGCAGCACCTTCTGCTAGGGAAATCTTAGGCAGTTCCTGCTGACCCCTCTGGCATTTCCACCTCTGAAATACACCTGCCAAGTATTTACCAGACTCTTAGGAAAACCTACTCCAGGTCACTGGGGAGGAACTACAGATGAAGTTTTGTAGAGCTTTACCTTCAAGTTGGCAAGTGTGTTAATGGCAAGAGGCCATTTTGGATATCGCACTTCAGCTTTGTTGAAAATCTGATCCAAACTAAACCCTACTGTCAGGACTGTGTCCCCTGTTTTATCTAAAATGTCAAAATGTCAGTAAGAGTGAATCCCTAACCTCTGGTGGATGCTTCCATCATGTAAGATATATGTAGCACTAAATCTACTGATACTTGTTGCACCATCCCAAAACAATGGGGGCAAAGTGTGGTTTCCCCCTATCTGCTCCTATCCCTGAGTAACTCACAGCATGGTGAATGAAGCAGCAAGCTAATGAGTTTTGCTTATATCAGGAAGCCAGGGGAATGAAAGAGGGATCTCTCACTGAACATTTCCCACTTGGTTAAGAAAGTAAAGGAAGCCCTTCTCTGGTGGGCAGTGGGTGCTGAGAAGAGAGAAAGGACAAATTTACCTGCACACTGAGCAGAGGGATATGCCTCTTGGTAATGCTAAACAAGGCAGTTAAACTCCATTGCAAATCAGCACTGGGAGCACTACAGCTCTCCTTGCCCTTCCTTAGTTTCTGGTCTGCAGCACGCTGTAGACCTTAGCTTCCTAATTCTCTGTGGAAATAAAATCTAAAAGATGTTCTGCAACACCCAGTGTAGGCTCAAATATTTTTTTTTTGGTTGGTTGGTTGGTTTGGTTTGGTTTTTTTTTTTTTTTCATCTAAACCTGTGCACCTCCAGAAATGTTCAATGCTTTGTAAGGTTGAGTGGTACTTTAAAGTGTACACTCTCAACTGGCATAAATGAGGTACATTCATTAACTTAATAGCAGACATAGCACTTAAACTATGTTCTAGTTTATACCTTTAAAATGCAGCTTGTAGTTTAATAGCTTTAAAAATTTATTACTGTAATAGCTTTAAAGTTTATTTTTCCCCCTCCTCCACCATTTTCTTTAATAATAAAGCTTTTTTTCATTTTTATGTCTTGGAGGTGACAATTTAATACACTTAACTATGTGTAACATATTCCTTTCTCAATGTGAGGACAATTTTGTTTAGGAAACCAAGTGTAAGCTAACAATTGTAGGTATCATTAGGTATCATGTTCATTCATGGGTAGATATTGTAGTCTATTACAACTCTTTGGCACAAAACTGACTAAAAAGTTACAGAAAATTTAGCATCCTTCCCATCCCCCCACAGAGTTATGCTGCAGTTTAAATGAAAGACTGAAACATCAGGTTTTTCTAGTGCCACAGAGGAGGGGGAGGCATGGGGAGACAGATAGGGAGATAGTAAAACTATGGAAAGATTCCATAGACAACTTTTTTTTTTTTTTCTGAAATACTGTATTTACACAAAATTGAAGAGAGTACAAATACTTTACTAAGAAGACAAAACCATTATAGTACATTCAGTTTAAACACAGGCAGAACTATAGATGCAAAGCACAGAGGCCTAAGGTACTTGCATTAAAAAACAAAAAAAGAAAAAAAGAAAAAAAAAGCACACATCATAAAGGCCCCAGGGATTAAAAGCAGGAGGTAAGAGAACATTGTATCTGTTTACGCAGTATCACCTTTCCTTGACTTCAGTGGGATTGAACAAGACACTCCTTCCTCATTGCAGATGGTGGGAAAAACCCTCTCAATGTGCTGACTGCTCAACACTGATTTTACAAAACAGTGAAGTGTGTACTTAATTTTCAGCATGGAAATAGAGCTGTTAACTTCAAAGGAAATGATATTTGTGCCTAATCACATGCTTATATGCTTAGTTTGACCAGAAATAACCTTTTCAATGCTTCACAGGGTCAAGTCCGTTGTTACATAAAAATAAGAGTTCTCTACTGTGTTTTATTTTTATTTTTCTTAAAATATATTTTAGAATTGCTTTAATTATCTCATTATGTACTCAATTAGAAAATAGTAGCTTATTGAATGCCATAGAATTTTTCAGTTTTAATAAATGTCTTATATAATCAAAGGAATATTGTTCAAAAATAATTGCCACATTTTCCAAAAGCCTGCTTAGATTTAAAAAGAAAAAAAAAGAGAAAAATACATATAATAATAAAGCAGCTTTATATTTCTGGGCATTTGGCAGCAGGTCTGTTATAATATCTCTCACACATCTCTTGTTATCAATTAAAATCATCAGATTAACTGATCATTATTAAAGAAAATGTTGTACAATATTACTACAATTCACCATATATAACCAATGCGTGAAATATTTTACACATTATATATCCCTTAAAAAGAATTAATATATTTTAGCCTTTCTTTTGAAAACAGCTTCTGAAGTAATATATCTCAAACACAGTGGCACTTCTACTCTCTGATTTTTTTTTTCTGAATAAAAGTTTGTTTGAATAGGACTACTAGCTCAGTGATGGAACTACAGTGCTATTTAACTAAATTCCATATATATCTTCATTACTGTTGCTGTAATTATTGTAATCACATACCACTGAAGTGCTAAATATTAGTAACTCAGATATGTGGACTTTGGTTATGCTTGATAGAACACTGGCATATCAAATATATGTACCACTTCCTAAAGGCTATGTTACAATCATGATGCCTAGTAATAAATAATAATAACAACAATCTCAGATTCAAAGTGCTGACTCACTTGAGGCACCGATACAATAAATCAATCAATTAAAAGGCTCATTTTTAATGTTCAAACCTAACAGAGCAGATCTCAGGCTGCCAAGTGACAAGTGCAGCACAGAAGACTCTGAACCTCTCCTTCCAATACAGGGATTCCTGTGGTCCCAGAAGACACTGGAGTATCACGTCTGATGTGGAACGCTCCAAGACATACCAAGTCTTCAGACATGAAATATTAAAAGCTCTCTAAGCTTCTCTAAAGCCCTGAAAGGCTCTCTTAAAACCCCTCAAGACAACTCCATTCAACCAGGGACAAGGCTTTGCCGTGTATTATGCTCGGCTGCAGAGCAGGGAAGAGCCTTTTGTGAAAGTCCATGATGAACTGTACCACATTAATGCAGCTTTCACACCCTGGAGACACTTTCACCACTGTCAGCGTGAGAGGGAAAAGGCAGCTTTCCAGCAGCAGCAAACACCTGTCTCAATCAAAGGGGAATGCTTTCATTTTGTTAGTTTGTTCTGTGCAAGCAGTAATCATTTTCAGTGTCAAGAGAACTGTTGTACCCCGATGAAGGATACAGGTCCCTCTTAAGTATCCTGTTGACGATGTTGATCAGAACTTTTTTGTACTGTTGACGCAAAAGTGAGTAAACAAATGGATCTGATGCAGCCTTACTGTAGGTGAGGCACTTGCTTATAATTCCCCAGTAGTAATTTATGGTAACAAAAGGAAGAAGCTCTATCAACCTGTGAAACATCAAAGAGAAATGGAAACACTTAAGTGTTAATATTCACACTGAGCCCAGTGCTCAACTCATGCTTCATGAAACATTCAAGTAACACTTATTTTCTTACAGTACACAGTCCCTGCAGGAGAAGGGCCCTGTACTTACTTACTCTTTGCATTCAATAAAGGTGAAGTGAACTTTCCTAGCAAAGCCACTGCGAGACGAAAACAATTCCCTCTATGGAAAGAGGGAAAAAGTGTGTTTTCAATGGTAATATTTCTGTGCACAAGAGAGAAGAAGAAAATGCTGCAGCTTATTGTTTACTTTCTGAATTTAGAGTTGTGCTGGTAAGTGGTAAAAATTTTGGTGACATAATTGACTACTTCTCTCCCATGGCAAGCTTGAGACAGACACATGTGACTCACAGTATCCAGACTCACTGAACTCAATGGCCTACGTAGAGCTGTCTAGTGACACTTGAGACATTTGGGTATAATCCCATCAGCATCAGGCTGCTACTCCTGGAAGCTGTGAGTCTGCTTTAGGTCCTGTGGCATATCTGCCAGCCTAGGTAAAGGATCTGGATACCATGCAGCATCTCATATGACACCAGATACCTCATTCAGATCACTGAATCCATCCCCTCAGACACAGACCAGTGAACCTTCATTATACCACTGCAGTGAATTATCACAGATGGAAAGAGGATTCATGTCAGACCATTGTAGTAAGACGAACAACCTCAGTATCTCAGTATCTCAGATTTGAGTGGCACCTACAGTCCCACAGTATGCTTAGGAGCACACCTCCATCTACTTACCCATTAAAGTTTTTGTGTGCACTTAGCTGACTGAGAGTTTGGCCAAGGAAAACAAGGAGACAACACTTTTATCATCATTATATGACCAGTCAGCTGCCTCCAGACCTGTGTCTCCCGTCCATGCTTCACGGATGATTAGTGGCCTCAGCACCTCAGTTGAGAGGGATGTATTAATCATGGGGGGAAAAACCACAACTAAGTTAAACAATTTTTCCACAGAAGTGAGAGCAATCCTTCAGACTGTTCAAGCAAATGTCTCGCCCAGCTCATCTGCAGTGGGTAAACTCTCCAGGAAGGCAGAAAGAACAGAGTGAGAAGTTTTTATTTTCTGTACATCTTTTATAAAACCTTTTGCAGGAGCAAGAATATAATACTTTGCTCTATTTATTCCAGAAGAAAAAAAAAAAAAGTACAGCGAGATAAAATAGCCCTCTGCTGTACCCTAAAACATCATTGTTTGAAGATGTAAGATCAGAAGCTTTCTCAAGGCTTGAAGAACCTTCTGTCCTCTTTCCAAAGGGTAGAGCTCCCAGCTTACAGGGTGTTCACTTTTGAAGTTGTTCCGATGCCTCCTCATAGAAAAGCTGACTTACCACCACTAGGACTGAACATTGCAACAAGTGACAGAAAAATTTCTTATTTGTATGAGTAAAAGTTAAATCATTCCTATGACAAGTGCATTTAAAAAAACAGATGACTTCTGTTTCAAGCTGCTTGGAAAATTTTCCAGTGAATTCAAAACAGAGAGAACAGGAAGACACAAATTGTGAGAAATAAGTGTACAATAAATTACACTTGCTACATAATTGCTTAGGTTTATCCCATCCTGTGTATCATCCTAATACAAGAATATAAAATTGATATTTACACAACTGATGTTTTTATAAAGACACTAAATAAGAATAGTAAGGTATCTTTCAGTCATGAAAAACAGATGCGTTACTATGTGTTCCCATTAATTCATTATGGGCCAAAACTTAATTGCACTGAAGCCAACAGACAAGAAGTTACACACATTTTAATAAGATAAAGGGTCTGGCCAAAACAAGTAAGCCTTAGAAATACCATTCTGAATGCGTCTTAGTATCATTTTCTTGTTTTCAGTGCTATTACAATAGAGATGAAATTCATCTGTTGGCTCTTAGTGAACAGACAAATACGTTGCTAATGAACCTAATCTCATTCAAATTTCTGAAATGAGGAACAAATACTGAGCTCACAACAGAACCTGAGTCACCAGGCCAAGAGCAAGAAAACAGGGAGAATGTCTTTTACATTGCCTCCCCAGAGATTTCTTCAGTGCCACCCCACTAAAAACCAGAATGGAGAAAGAATGGAGAAACAGGCATGGCAGCAAGTCCTCCAACTTCACCTCCATCACCATGTTTTACCTTGTGCTCTCTTGCTGCTGTCTTGTCTTTGGGGCAAAGAGCCTGTCAGGATGCCGTTCCCAAATACTGAATCAGCTCAGTCCTTGTGACTGAGACAGAAGCTGTATCTTGACATGCATTTCCATAAACCAGCCCTCAGCCTTCTCTGTAGTGACTCAGGAGGTACTCGTTTGTCACACACAGAAAATTCACCATCTCACATTTGCCAAATGCAAGATCTGAAGAAGGAAGTAACTTTTATTTTAGCAGTTTATGAGAAATACCTCCACTCTGAAAAATGTGGCCATGCTAGGAATTTGCTGAGCTTGTTCAGATGGAAAGAAGATGTCAAAATCCACTTTGCTCAACATAATTACATCCTGATTATGACAAAAGTGAATAGAAGATGACTCAAAATGTACTGCAGTGATCAATTAACCTTTTGACTCTGTGATGTAACGTTAAGATTTATAATAATCCTTACAACTGCAGAAAAAAGATGTGGTTATCCAGGCAATTAGTCAGAAATCTCTTTCAACATGTAAACTGGGACTGAAACAAATGTCACTCTAAAGATCAAAAAACATTGTCTGTTTTGTGCACTGGCCTTAATCTACTCCCCACTCATGTAAGAAAAGGGCAGTGACAATGACCATAAAAGGCCTAGATGTAAATGACTGTAAAGTCAGAGCACTAAAGCTGGCCAATTTCTGTGAGCTGGTGTGGCTGCAGACACTGGCAACTTGGTAGCAACCTTGAAGAAGCCCCTCACCAGGGGGTCTTTGCAGACTAGGGCACCTTTCTCAGCAGAAGTCAGTACTCTTCAAGACTGTCCTGAACACACTGTTAAGTGGGAAATAATTTTTTTTTAAATCACTTGCGAAAGACATAGCCCATTTTAGTTCAGGGATGAAAGGCTAAATCCTCAGGTGTTGCAATTCAGTACAATTACACTGGCTTCCAGCTCACTGAAATAATAAAAAAATAATAACCGTATATCGTATAAAGACTATACAAGTACATAACGACAATGGTGCTTAAGCTCTTAAAAAGGGGCAAAGCCCCAGGATGGATGCCTATAATTCTGTCCAGTTGAGGAGCATGGTGTTTCCTATACATTTTGATAGTCTAATTATTAGTTTTCCTGAGAAATAACTTTTACACCTCATCACAAGGCTGTGCTGCACCATTAGCAATATATTTACAGACATCAATGTCTCCAGATAGAAAGCTTATCTGACAAATTATCAGCCTGGGCAAATTTTAATTATGTCACTTCAGCTTCCAGTAGCAGCAAGCTTGGCCTTATGCATTTTAAAAAAAAAAATTACTTAAGCTAATCAGGAAAGTCTGTCCGCTTTCCTCTTTTTTTATTGCTCAGGTTGTGCTAACAAAGAAAGGGTGGTGAGTCTTTTAAACTGCTTTTATTTCCCACTGGCATGTAATTAATTCCTGGTACTTGTCCTAAAAGCCTCTTGCTCTTGGCAGAGGCACCCCGACCTGGCTGCAATGAGAGCCAGTGGCTGGCGGAGCTGCGCTCTAGGGCTGGGGGTGCGAGCCAGAGGGGTGTGCCAGTGTGTGTGTACGTGTGAGTGTGAGAGTGTGCTCTGCCCCTGAGAACCGGCGACGGGTGCCCCTTAGGCTCTGGCATCCCAAAATTAGATGCAGGCCCCCCCCGGCACCTGCCCACCACAGGGCATCCCGGTCCCGCAAAGTCCCCCACCCCAACAGGGGATACCAACCTGGTGATAATGTAAGGACCAAAACAGATCACGAACGACCCTATAAAAATACTGATTTTCTTGGTAGCCCGCTGCCTCCTCCGTTTCTGCTCGTTCAGACAGCGCTGCTTTACACTGCAAAGGGAAAAGGGCAGTAGAGGGGTTAAGGCAAGAAGGGAGGAGGCGAGACGTGAGCCTAAGGGAAAGGGGAAGGATCCTCTCCCGGTCCGAGAACCCCTGCGTCTGGCAAGGGAAGGGGAGGGAAAGGGACGACAGCCCCCGGGGAGAGGAGTGCAGCGCCAGTCTGGAGGAAGGGCAGACCCCGAGAGGACGAGGGCAGTCCCCCGCGGAAGAGAAGGGCAGCCCCGGTTTGGGGGAAGAGCAGCCCCCCGGGGGAGAGGAGGTCAGCCCCAGCCTGGCCGAGCCTCAGCACGATCGCACTCACCAAACAGTGTTTCCCCCTTAAACAGAGCTCAGTAAGTGGGAGCACCCGGCGAGCCGGATTAGCTTTCAAACAGAGAAGGCTACAAATTCACAAGCCACCGTTCCTGGCACTAAGCAGTATCTGAAACTAGAGAAACTAGAGGCAGAAGCGCTCGCCATGTGGCCGGGGCAGGCAGGAAGTGCTGGGGAGGCACTCCCCGGGAGGCTCTCTGCCCGGGGTACCTACCGCGAGAGCCCCGGGGCTGTGGATCCGAACACGCGCGCATTACCTGGGGTGGATATCCACCAGCAAAACCAGAGTCTGCATGGTGATAATGTCTATCCGCTTGCAGTGGAACCGGGCAACTTTCAACACCTTTAAATAGGTGAAACACAAGATCACCAGAGACAGCATGAAACTGGTGGAGTGAAAGACAATGGTGAACACTGTAAACCTTCTTCGCTCCGACTCTTCCTTCAGGTGTAAGGTGCAAGAGGCATAAACGCTGTTGTAATCTACCCATGAGTAAAACAAGGATACCAAGGGGAACGTGAGGGAGTGGAGCCACGAGTAGCCCATCAGTATCACAGCGTCCTTATACCGCATCTTGCTGGTGTAGCTTAAGGGGAACACCACGGCAATCCATTTGTCGATGCTGAGCGCTGCCATGCTCAGCATCGTGTTGGAAGTCAGGAAAGTTTCCAGGAAACCCACCGCTTTGCAGACGCAGCCCCCGAGGGGTTGCTGGTTCCTCAGGATGCCCAGTAGGGTAAAAGGCATGTTCAGGACGGTGAGGAGCAGGTTGCAGAAAGATAAGTTCACCAGGAAAACCCCGGCGACCTGCTTTCGGATCTCCGTACTGTAGACGAAGCATAGCAGCACCAGGAGGTTGGAGAGCAGAGAGACAACCAGCACCAGCACGAGGAGCAGCGCCAGCAGCACGCCTGCCAAGTCCATCTCTCAGCGGGTCGCCTGGAGCGGGCGAGGGCAGGAGAAAGGGGGTACCCGCGCCGGCACCGCAGCCTCGCCTGCCGCCCAGCGCGGCCGCCCGCGCATGGTGCCGGCGGAGGGGCAGGGGCCAGGGAGCAGCACCGGGGGCAGCGGGGCGCAGGGAGGCAGCGGGGGCCGGGCAGAGGGGTCGAAGGTGCGGAGAGAGGGCCGAGGGGAGGGGGGCTGCTCGGCCGGCCCGGGTAGAGGGGAGAAGACCCCAGGGGAAGCGGGGCCGGGGTTCTCTGACAGCGGAGCCAGGCAGCGGGGGAGCAGGGGCCGGGGGAGCGGGACTGGAGCCGAGGGTAGGGGCGCCGGGGCACGCAGTGACTGAGTCGGGAGACAGGGGGGAAGGTGGAGGTACCCGAGAATCAGAGCTGGGGGNCGCGGAGCCTCCCGCAGCGACTCATGCGCAGACGAGCGGCTGCGAGCCACAGGCTCATCCAGGGATCGCGGCGTCGGGCTGATCCACTCCCGGATCGCAGGCGAGAGCGGCAGCAAGCCTAACTTTTCGCTGATTTGCAGCTCCGGGAGGACCAGACCTGGAGAGGAGTTACTAGTAGTTTGATCCCTGCGCTGTGCTCAAGCACCCCCTGAGCTCACCGGCTGCATCCAGGGCTCCTGGAACCTGTCAAAAAGCTGGTGTCCGTACCCCTTGGCAGGTTTGCCTCCCTCCACCTGAGGGATTGCTTATCCTCTACCCCCCTTCAGCAGACTACCCTCTGGGTATTCACACTGTCACCCGATTGGCCAGCAGTGAGGGATGCTGCTTGGCTAGAGACTCCACTTTGCTTGGACTCACCAGCTGGCTGAACAAGTGCCCACATTTGGGTGATGCTGTCACATTCTGTGGAAAACTAAAGTGTCTCTACTATTTTCCATGCACACTGTTAACACGATAGTGCGATGGTAAGAAAGGCTTTTTCGGTTATCACATTGTGGCAAAAGCTGTAAAGACAGACATAAAAGAGGACAGAAATTCCCCTTCTGCAGTTGTCAGAAATGTTGATCATATGGCTTCTTCCCAAAGATGCCATAAATCTCTCTCATATATATATATATATATATATATAAAGAGAGAGAGAGAAAAGAAACCAGAGGGTTATGGTGCATAAAAACACTGGTATAGGAAAATACTGCCATGTCTAATCACTGTCACATTTTACAGTTGATCGCCAGAACTGACATGAAGAAAAAGGAAAAGAAAAGGTAGCTTTCCTACTATCCAAAATTACTATTAATATCCTAAGGAAATGCCATATTGTATATATTGTCCCTACAACGTAGCCTTGTCACGCAAGTGTGACCACTGTTGGATAACTGTACATAAAACTGCTTGAAAGAGCCTGAAGGCAATGTTGGTTTTGTTGGGGTTTGTTGTTTTTCTTTTTTTTTTCCCCAACAGCAGTTAGAAGTTTTGGATCAAGCCTTAATTGAAAAGTTTGCTATGCTAAATTATGTGACTTAAGGAAAGAGCAAAGCAACAAGACATGAGATGTGTTATTTGGAAGAGAACCAATATTGTATTACTCCTCATGATGGAAAGAAAATGAACATTTTCTTTGATCAGAAAGATGTAATTTCTAAAGTTAAAAAAGTGCAGATACATTTGACAGTGCTTATGCTTGACGAACAAAAATCCAATACATATCTGTATAAGCATTTGAGGAAAAAAATCTATAAAACATGACAATACCAGTTCTCTCAGAGTTCAATTGTTGCATTTCTATCATTAGAGAGTGAACATTGTTTGGGAAGGCTTAGGAAGAAATGAGGCATTGTGGGAGAACTTGGCTATATCTGTATAAAGCAAAGGTTCTGCAATTACTCCCTGTCTCACTGCAGCAATTCTTACGGTTCTGACTAGTCATAACCCATATATGACCTACCTGTCATTTAATAGTATCACAAGGTTATGGAGCTTTTATGTTAGCTATCTGGGATTAGAAGCTGTCTGTGTAGTGATGTCAGGTGGGATAGATGCTACATTATCACAGAGACAACCTAGATGTGCTGTTCTCTTACTGTGATAGCTACTCGAGAAGCTGTTTCCTGTTGGATCCAGACAGAAAGCAACTTCTGGCTCTTTCTTTCTCTCTTCTACACTTACATACAAAATTCCTCTCATAGAGCCTTTTCAAATGAAGAATGATTTGTTTCTAAAAAGGAATGAAGAAAGAATACATCAAAATAAGCCAAGAGAAAAAAAAAAAAAAGGTGGCAAAAAGCCAGAAAAAAATGATTCTGCTTTTTCACATGTACAGTGAGTTGTATGAGTAGTATGGTCCCCTGCAACAATATTCTGGGCTCAAAGAACCCAGTAGGGATGACATTGTTAGATTTCCCCTTTAATTTTCAGTGGAGCTTTGTCAATGTGACATGTTAAGTGCATACATATGATTTCCTGTCGGATGTGAGCCTTCTGCTGACCCTTTCCCATTTACAGTCAGCAACCCATAGCACCTCATACCAGACACCTTTTGGTCTGACATTTGAATACCCACTAACAGCTTATGAGGTTGAAAACAGTCACCTGTGAGAGACCAGAAGACTTAAACTTGCCATGGTGGGTTTGCAAAAGTGGGTACTGTCGCCACAGCCCCTGAAAACACATATACTCCTGTTATCTCTTTGCATATAAACAGACATATGTAAATCATTTCAAATGCTCACAGCAGTCATACTAAACACACATATTTTCTCAATCAATATCTCACATTATTTACTGTCATAATCAAGGATCCTGTCTTGATTGAAACTGGGGACTGTGGAGACCACTGCAATACAATTTAGAGAAAGAAAAAAAATAATGTTTTTGTCATTAATTATCCTTTAAGAGACATAGACTCTTTAGTTAACACAGATTTGGTAAGTACTTGAGACTTTTATTCTAATAGCTGCATCATTCATTAAATCTACATATTCATCTGTTCTAAATATTGACCACAGCTTATTTGATTTAATGGTTAATGGACTGTATTTATTGGAAAGGCATAGGAGACGTTTCAAATTCCTTTTTAGTCTCACTCCAGGAGAGATGTGTCATGCAAATTTCAACATAGATCACAACTGAGCATAATTTAGCCCTAATAAGTGTATTCTGCAATGGCTAGGAACACATTTAATTTGGTTCTAATTTTAAGAAAGCACCATGAAAGAAGGAGGTCTCAAACAAATTATATCAATTAATTTGCAAGTGCAGAGAAAAGCAACCCTTTTTCCCAGGTTCTCTTATGACAGGTGAAGAGAGGGAAATTAAATTATATTAACCAATATGGAGGAAATGGAATGACTCATGGAACTGATGTTAGGAAGAAAGCTTCTCGCTTCTAGGCCACTTGCTAAAAAGTAATCGATTTCAAAAGTGAGTAAGATTGATTAATACCCAAGAGATTTTTCAGTACATTCTGTCAACGGGTCTGCTACATGTAGTTCCTGAGAAGCACAGAGAAATATCTTCTCACTACCACAATGGCAGCAGATTATTATTATTGTCACATTAGTTTTAGCTAATGAAGCTTTAGTGAAGACAGAGTCCTTCAGTTCTTCAGCAGCAGCTTATTTTTTTTATTATTCCTTTGTTCTTTTTATCCTCTCTTTCTTTTCAGAGGCCTATTTTATTGGAATTTAGACTATAGGGTCTTTGAGCAAACAGGGCTTACTTGATAGACTAATACAAATTTTATTCTTTCCAGAACAATAAGACAAATAGTAAGTAAATAGTAGTATTGTGGCAACCAACATGTTGTCAGTCACTAAAGAAAAGATGCAAAGCCTGACTCATCAGTCTAATACAATTCTGCAAGACTGTTCCCATGGTGGAATTCCAGTAGGCACATTTACTATGGAATATAACTATGGAATAACTTTGTCCTTTCTTTCTAAAATGGAGTAAAGACAAACTCCACACATGTGTAAAGTTCACACATTCCTTGCAGGGGTTAAAATCAGCAGTAAAAAGTATGTGTATCTGTCTTAACTACCTGGGAAGGTAGAAGAGCAAAAGAAATATGAAGTTCAACCACACCACAGTTCCGCAGACTGAAATAGCTTCAAAATTGCTTAAATACTGTAATGGGGAGTCTCAAAGTTCAGCAGATCATTTTGCAATTGTATCAGAAGTGTACACTTGAAAAAATCTTTTGACTCATGTTTGTGTTTATGCAAACTAAACATATTCCTACAGTCTACAAAAATTGATCTCAATTTTATTTTGGAAGCTGAAGGGCAACAGAGCTGGTGAAGCATCTGTAGCACAAGTATTAGAAGGAGCTGATGGAGCTGGGGTTTTTTAGCCTGGAGAAAATAAGACTCATGGGGAAACTTCTCACTCTCTACAACTGAATGGAAGTTGAAGACAGCTGGGGGTCAATGTCTCCTCCCAGGGAACAAGTGACAGAACAAGAGGAAATGGCCTCAAGTTGCGCCAGGTGAGATTTAGTTTGGATATTAAGAAAAATTTCATCACCGAAAGGGTTGCCAAGAACTGAAATGGACTTCCCAGAGAAATGGCTGAGTCATCATCCACAAAGGTATTTAAAAGACCTTTAAATGTCCTTTAAATGTAGTTGTGGCACTCAGGGACATGGTTTAGTGGGGACTTGGCAGTCCTGGATTAGCAGTTGGACTTGATGATCTTGAGGGACATTTGCAACCTAAATGATTCTATGATTCTATTCTTGATGTTCTCACTGGAAATGGAAGCACAAATACTGACAGATTACAAACCAAAATATTCACAGAACTCAAATTCAGTGAAGTTTGTGTCAGGAGGTAAACAACACTAACTAGGTTTTACACCCAGCAGCTTTACAACTACAATGCAGGCTGAAATATTTATAGTGGAATACTGTTCCTTCAAGCATATAGCACAGGCAATTGAATCCTATCTTCCATAATTAGTGACAACTTCTTCAAAATATCCAAATTGTACCAATTTTTTCCCCAGACTGATTCTACAACAGAGTTACTCCTGATTTAATTCAATATTCAGGACTTGGGCTATAACCAGAATTTTATGTTTTATGAAGGTACAATACTTCTGCAGCTCCAGAAAAAAATAAAATGGTAAATGGAATCCTATTGAATCTCAGTGGAAGAGCACATATAGTCTTCTTCCATTTTGTCCACTTTTTAAAGTTCTGATATATCAATATATTCTTAGCCTGACCAGAATAAAGATTACATGCATTTTCTTGTTATTTTTCAATGCCTCACAAACACAGCGGTTCTTACTAGCAGTGCTGTACTACACCAGATTGTTATAAAACTTATCAAAGCTGCAGACATCAGGATGAAATTCCCAGGAGTCTTTTACTGGCATTTTTAACAAATGTGGCAATGTTTAGCCCTTCAAGGGGCCAGCAAACAATAAAGGACATTTTTCAGAAACTGCTGAGGCAATTTATTTACTGTTGCAGTGAAGTTCCAGGAGCCAACACATGAAAAAAAACCAGCATGTGTTCTTCTGCTGTACTGTAGAAATTCTCCTTTTTCTGCCTCAAAATCTCCCCTCACATTCTACAGAGACAGTTTGATTCTGCTTTCTCTGAGTCAGTGCAAATCCAAGATAAGTCCCTTAAAGCCACTGGGAAAACCAACGCAGTGGAAATGAAAGCAATCAAATATAAAGCTGCAGAAACAGTATGAAGCTTCTACGATGAGGCCATTTTGATTATAGTTATTTATTATAGAGGGCACTCTCAGAAAGCACATCAAGAAAAAAAATTAACCCCTCTGTGTGTAGTGGAAGGGCTGATCTGACAGAGATCAGTGCTGAGCTGCTCAGGGACAGAGATGCACGAAGCCCTTTGGATGGTTGCAGAGGAAGGAGTGTATTCACACAGATGAGAGCTCTGTCCTAAGCTGTTTGCTCAGGAGCAGTTTAAGCAGATGCTGAATCAAAAGAGCAGAGAGAGCTGGGCTTGTGGGATGGACAGGTCACCTTGGTTTGAACTCAAACATGAAATTTCTCTGGCACTGTGACATAATGCCTCTCAGCTCTTCAAATCCCCTCCTACGGGATAGACATAACTTACCTCCTCGTGAACATGCAGCACACCAGTCCCCATAATTCAGGGCAACAGCTCTGTGTTGTACAGAGTTCACCCTGCCCCAGCCCTTTGACCTTCACACATTATTCATTCTGAGGCAGGATCTTCCTTGAATATCTTCAGCAATAGTTTGCCTTTCCCTAAGCTCTCACTGCAGAGTGTTTCTTCACACCCTCACTAACAGGTACAGTTCCTGTCAGTGGAGGTAATCAACTGGCACCATCTGCTTTGAGGAGTAAATAGCTGAGATATTTTCTACAGCAATTCTGTAATATCTAGGCACTGTCCTCCCATCACACCCATCCCTTTACCCTGCCTACCCACCTATCCACCCACCCCCACATCCATCCGGAGGAACATGTTTTTGCAGAAAATACTCTGGCTCAGAGGCAACTTCACTCTGAGAAATGGAATTGGCAGGTAATAAATAGGCCTGTGCTATGCTGCTTTCATAGAAACACTCTGGTGCTAAGGCTTTAAATGTGAACACAGGTTATTATGAGTGCACAGCTATCTTGGAGCCTCTATTATCACACACCTTTCACTCTTTCACTGACTATTAAAAAAACCCCAACACCAAAAAGCCTCCCTTTTGATAGGGTAAAGAAAGAAAATCAAGAAACTGCTAAGACAAAATTGACACTGTATAATGCAAACTCTGCACATTGGCATAGCAGGGGTTCCCACAGTAAGCGAGTTGCTTAGGAACAATAATAACATGTAGCCCCAAATCATCCCCTCCCATTATGCAGGAAGAGAGATTCAGTCGCCCTCTAAAGCCATTGCTCCTACACCTCCTACAACTACGCTTGCTCACCTGCGTAGAAGACCACAGGAAGGGTTCTTTTACCCAAAACAATGTGCCGGAGTAACTTTGCAATGTGTCTGTGACAGCAGAGATTGAGTGATCCTTGGGCTGCACTTTTCTTTGGTTACTAAAGAGCATTTTCTCACGCTGCTTTCTCAAACCTCAGACCTACAGGATGATGGGAATGTAGTTCTTTCACAGATAGGGATAGAAGAAAATGCCGTGTGCTTCTTCTCTCCACAAGGGCTCTGGGAGATTGCCTACAGCCAAAGCTCTCTGTCGTACCTCGCTATGCACAGCTCCTCTGAAGTACCCTAACTCCTACCCTGTGAGCCCAGTGAAGATCAGTTATTCTCAGAACAACATTTTTTCCTCCTTATGTTGATGAGGTCCCTTGAGTTTTGTAACCTTTGCAATCTCTTTTGAGATGTGTTACAAATTAATAATTTATTCTGAATTTTCTTTTTTTTTTGGTAATTATATTCATTTTTGTGCCTCTTAAGGTCATTTAGAGTTTTGTCTCTTTTGTGGATAATTGTTTTCATTAACATAGCAGTAGTCTTGGAAACAGCTAAGCAGAGCTTTGTACCCATCATCTAGCTTCATGCAATGAGTTAAGCAAGTAAAAATACACTGTTATGTTCTCATACGCAGAGCTGTTCTGGGCAACTGGTGCATAGAGCTGCCGTGAGATCTCCCTGCCACTCCAATACACACTCAGCTTTTGGTATTTTGGATTCAGCAGTTCCAAAACAAAAGAAAAAATAATCTAAAAAATGCTTTTATTCCCCACAAAAATATGTTCCAGGATTTGGAAAAGTGCCCTTACCTGTTGAGTAATTCAGTTGCAAGTCTAAGACAGGAAAAGTTTGGGTTTAATTCTTTAATCTGCCAGAGTAATCTGGGGTAAAAATTCTGCCTGGTTTTAACCCAAACAGGGCATGAGCATGCAGAGGCCTGTTAACTAAATTCCTGGATAACAGAAGGGAATCTTTTTTATGGTTTAGTGAAGCATTTGGAAAGCTGTCCTGTTGTTATGACATTGAAGATAAACAAATGTAATGTTTTGAAATGTCTCACAAAGTTGTAACCTCATTACTCTGCACTTCTTTGTTCATCTTTATCCCAACTTCTACTCTTTCCACTTACTTGCAGAATTTACCCTGTCCCATCTCATATTTACATCATCCAATCTATGTGCAGGAGAGATTAAAATCTCTGACTTTTAGTCTTTGCCTATGAGCTGCCACCCTTGCGGGGGCCACTATGCATTACTCCTACAGAAACAACAAATACTTATACTTCTCAGACCTATTCAACTAACATGTGACATGCACAAATTCATTAAAACTCGCCTTCTATGGGCATGAGATATTGTCATCTTCGGTCACATGCCTGATCACTCAAGGTCAGTGATGGGAAGGAGGCGCCATACCAGGCGAGAAATGTGCCAGGTTAGGGGACAAGCTTTTGCACGGAGCACTTTGGCACCTCACTTGCTGGAGTTTGGGGATTAGGCTTTGAGTTCTGCATTAGATACAGGGCAGGGATGGACCTCAAACACAAATTGTGGTGGACTGAGAGTAAACTACATGAAGTACAGGCTCTGCTGCAGAGGAGTAATCGCTGTCCATGACAATGTGTTGACAAAACTAATTGTGGACCTCAGTAACCAGGGCATTTGTGAGCAGCATTTCTCACTACTTAAGAATGGATATATCTAGTAAAAATGTGTCAGAAACAGCTATTTAAGTTAATTTTATAAAGTTCTTTATGTTAGTTGAAATGTTGTGTGTGCTATTCCTTTGCAATTACATTGCATTATTGTTTTCAAAAGCAAGGTGTCTGATAAATTTAAATTGGTTCATGCAGAGCCTAGGAAGTTTTGGGTTGTTTTTTTTTTTTTTTATTAACTAATGTTAAAAATCAGTAATCAAAGTATATTAAGAAGATTTATAGATCACTAAACCTCTTAATCATAAGGTAACAGCTGTGGTAATTTATTCGGACATTCTGTCAGAAATGGCTCTCTCATTTGGACTACAGCATGAATAAAAATTCACCTTGATGTCAAAAAAATCCTATGCAGGGAGTCTGCTGGCTAATTGCTCTCACTGCTAACAAAGATATGGTTCATATCTGAGCTGGCCGTGTTCGGAATTTGCTTCAGCCAGGGTATGAGTTACACATTTCTCCACCAGGCTAGAGAGCCAGTTACCTAAACTCTGTTACTGTCAACTGACAGATTAAGTCCACCAATTTCCAGTACTTAATGTGAGCCCTCTCCAGTTCCACATGTGTCTTTAAGAGTGGAAATCACGATCAAGCACAGCCTTCCAGGTGCACTTACAATACCCACCACGCTGATTATGGAGCAAAATACTCCCTTATATGCTGAAGGCTTGTATTAAACAACATTTGTCTGCATCTGTGGCTGATTTCAAAGTTAACTGGAAATCCATGTTGCAGCACTTTCTTCCCCAAGTTCAGAGGGCTCCTTCTTATCAACAGAAGCTAAATCATGTTGCCCTACAGGTATTATTTTACAGTGGCTGTTTTAAAGCATATACTGCATAGTTATTTTTATTTAGCTGACTGATCTGGACCATAGGCTATAGACTACTCCTCTTTGTTACTTATATCCATTGTCTTTTTGAGGTAAAACTTCTATCAATGATCTTATGTTACCTCCCAAGTATTAAATATTACAAACCAAAACCAATTTCCCATGGTATTCTCTAGGAAATATAATAATATGATGGTATTTCTCAACTTAAAATTGCCTTTTATGTAAATTGATTTGTATAATAACTAGCTCACAAATAAAAACTGACAACCTTATTATGCTGTTGAAGAAAAAAAATCCAAAACAACAACCAAAATTTGTATTAAAGTAATGATTGAAATCTGGCCGTTTCTACATTCAGATTTTCCAAATTATATTTTTGAATATAAGTGATGTGCAGGATGATTTTGCAAGCTGTCAGGAGCAATCCTATAGCACAAACAAGAGCTGCAACTCATAAAACAATGTGTACTGTTTTAGAAGACTAACATTTTTAAGATAGTCTTAGTGAATGATGGAGGCATGTAGAAGCTTCCTGATCCATAAGCTTTATTCCCATTCCTCTTGAATTTGTGGCAAAACCAGTTTTGCCTCTTTTGATCTGATTAAATTCCTGATGATTCCAGGTAATTGCAAAACAATATGCAGATGATTCCAGGTAATTGCAAAACCATATGCAGATCCAAGAGGCAGTGCTTCCCCCTCTCTAACAGCCAGGTGATGGGCTTGTACCCATTCCCTCTTCTTCTTCCAGGTTCAGCTGTCTGCAGCTTTCCAGCATTGCTTGGTCCAGGAGCTCTGCTGAAGCCTCAGTTTCCTGGTTCCCAAAGGCACTCAGGAAGATTAAACTGGAGTGACTAAGCATGTACCATACTTTTCCAAATGGGTCTATAAAGACAAGGACAAACCATTATTTCTGGTTAAACAGATAGTAAGTTGCTTTGGTTTAAATAGCAAAAAGAAAAGATTCCATGAAAATCATGAAAAGAAATGTTTATAAACAAAATGTTGAATGTCAAAGAAGAATCTGTGCTAACTAGGAAAAAATAAGTGGTCCAGTTTAATGTTGTGTTGTTTTTGGTTTGGTTTAGTCTCTTATTTGCATTTTGTTTATCTTTCTGTAGGTTGGTATATACTTTTTTTTTTTTCCTTTTGCTTGCCTTTCCTGTGTCCTTGGATGATACAAGTAATAGAAAAAAACCCCCAAAAAATCAAGATTTTAAGTAGGGTTTTTTTCCCTTCTTAGAATATATATATATAGGGCCACACTCAGAATAAATTGCAACATCCCAGCATCTAGTTCTCTCATCATTGATTGCCTTTAATTATTCTCAATTTATAGCATTAGTGCTGCAAAGCAAGGGGTGTAATATTCAGAGTTCTTTTCAGCTGGCTAGGCATTAATGGATGATGATTAAAAAGAAAACCTTCCTGCCTTGCCAGTCCAGGCTAAAAGCAAATTGGTAATTTGGCCAATGCATGTGTTTATTGTCCATGCATCTGAAAAAACAAGTAGAAGTAGTAATGTTGCTATATAAATGTGTGTTGCATTAATTAGTAGACTAATCTATACACACCTTTTTGCTTTTTTCAGATTAAAATTCAGTTCCAAAACCGCTTCACAATCATTTTGTCAAGCTGAATACATTGGAGGGCTGTTTGCTATGAAACTGTGTGCAAATATCCTAATGCTTTTATCAACCAGATGGTTGAGATTTGAGTGGAAGATGGGGCAACAAACAGTCAGAAGATAAAAAATAAGGCCATACTAGATCAAGATACTCAATCGGCTATAGCATTTCTCATTAACTTAGTTTTGAACCCACCTGGTCCACTCCCTTCATGACAATGGAAACAGAGTGTGTAAAGTCATCAACCAGAAAGACTTCAAATTTTCACCTACATTTCTCACCTCTTTTAAATGGGAAGCAAAAGCATTCCCAACATCTATCAGTAAAAGCTTGCACTGAAACGCCTGCCAGTTCTTAACACAACTTTTTGATGGTAAAAGGCTGCATTCTTTGTAGTTTTTATGGAACTTCCAAGATACAGATGCAGCAACAAGTTTTTGTAAGTGGTGAAATAAGGTTAATCAGAGTGCAAATAAATAAAATGTCTTTTTTTAAGTCATCATGCTACACAGTTACCAATTATCAATGGTACCTATTTTTTTTTTGTGCAATATTTTGTAAATAACTCCTCTCACTGAAGAGGAACTCAGATTTACCACAAGCTGAAGATCTAATATTTGGGAGGCTCCTATGAAACAACTGACATATAGTAAGGTTGTGTCAGAGTAAAGCCACAGTGAAATGGTTGTAGAATGATTCTTAATCAACACACTCCTTAGTCCAGGGGTTATATTTACAAAATACACATTTTGAATGATAATGAAATTCTCAAGAATATTTATTTTTAAAATAAAAACAAAATGTTTGGTTTTACTCCTATGTTTTTCAGTGGATTTCATTGAGCCTGTAATTGAATAAAATGGCTCTAAATAAGGAGGAAAACGTCTGGTAACTCTTCATTCTTTAGAAAATTCTGCAGGTTTGGGTGCAGCAGTCAAGCACAGTTCAGTTTGTTTGTTTTACTTCTCTGAATTTCCTTGCATGCATTTCAGGTACTATGAGCACTGCAGCCTCAGGATATAGTCATCTAGGAGCTATATGGAAAAGGTATCTGTGTTACTCATTGCATCTCGGCAATGCCAAGAGGTGGCTCAGAACTTCACTATACAAATTGCTGTTCTACCACCACATAACAGAAGAACCTTTTGATTTTTTCATATTCCATAGGAGAAAGAAGATGACTTCAAGCAATAGCAGTGAAATATTTCTGGTCAGCGTGGTTGATAGGTAACATCACAACAAAATTAGTCCATTACATCATGATTTTGTAGACACATTCTGAAGTCACTGGCTTACTTTTTTTGTCAATAAATCATTACACTTTTCCAGTCTTTTGCCTCTCATTTCATTTTTTATTATTAGATTCCTTGGATGGCTTTTTCTTGTTTGTTTTTTTTCCTTTGTTTTCTTTGTTTAGTTTCATGTCCAAATTCATTTCATTTCTAATCTCTTGGCCTTGTATTTCTACTCTTTTTGGGACTTCTGATCTCTAGATCTCGAAAAGATTAATAAACCTGTGCAAAACTACATATATATACACACACTTCAGTGTTCCTAGATTTGCATCTCTCTTTTCAGCTAGTATTGAAGATGTTTATACTTTTAATATAATATAATGGGATGGTTATTGCAGTCCCTACAATATATGCCACTAGACACACATTCTCAACACCGGAGAAGGAGGACTTTTTATCACTGCCACATGTTTACAATCTGCCAGGCAGTTTTCAGCCCACATGAGTATGCTTCTATCCAAGCCAATCTGAATTAAATTAACAGTAAGATTTCATGAAGCCCACTGCCAAGTGCTTTACTGAACTCTAAATATGTAACATCCTCAATTTCCCCTTCTCAAATTTGTATTAGAATGGGTGATGAGGGAAATTTTCAGAGACATGCATATTGAAGTGTGGAACCCATTAACTTTCACTTGGAGTTTCACTGTGATTTACAAAGGCATTTAAGGACCAAGTTTGCATTGGTGTCCTATTGTGACTTGGAAAAAAAAACATGCTTGTATCAAAAAAAGAAACTGCATCTGCAGAGTGAATTATTCTTCCTAGCCTTTCTGTATTCAGTTCCTTCCCAGCTTTGCTTTAATAAGAAAACAGACTATCCACTGGATCCTGGAATAATTTCAACCCAAAATAATGTCTCATATCCTCTTAGGAGGAGAAGCAACCATTCTGGATTGAGTTTTTTCCCATCTGCTGTGCAAACAGGTAATAATCACTAGGATCCTTGTTTTGAACAAAAAAAATCTCATCAAAGGTGCTTTTGTCTCTGATCTGTAGTACCAGAGAAGATTTTCTAACTTCAGTGGTTCCTGCAGAGAAGATGAAGCAAACTGCACAGTAATCCCATGGGACTGATGTGTCAGTAGGAGATATGCTTCACAGCTAATTTCGAACAGCACAAATTAAAACAGGGTAAAATAATAAAATAATCCCCTGATAACAGAGTGCATATAAGGTCAGAGCTCTGACAGGGCACAACTATTTGGCTGACAACCACTGCTGTTCTTGCAGGAAGAGATCAAAAAGAAAAGAGTCTAGCAAGAGCAACTTTTAAGCCAGTCTGGCTTTTAAAATTACTATAACTACCTCCATGCAGTGGTTCATTATCAGCATGTAATTAAAGCAATGGACTTCACTTAGAGTTTCACCAAGTTCCCTTTACACCACCCTGGCAGCATGAAGAGGATAGGCCCTGTATACAAAGTACAAGGAATCACTTTCCATCTCTTTAACGTCCCAGAGCAGCAGAAAGTGGTTTTGGCATAAATGAGAAGCAACACCCACCTTCACATTGTCTTGGTTAAGAGAGAAGATACTGTGGAGATGCTAGTGGTGCTTAAAGATTCAGGTGGACACCTGTGTGTCCTAATGGACACCAAGCTGAACATGAACCAACAATGTGCCCCTGCTAAAAAGGAACTGAGGTCTCAGATAGGAAGGGAGAGAGATATTTAAAATTCTCTTCTGCCTGATTAGATTCAAGATTTAATTTCATAACTCACTAATCTGACCTGATCAATACTACATCTCAGGTGAAGTTTTCTTCCTTCACTTTCTCTTTAAAAGACCCCCACAAATAATAATATTTACTTTCAAGACTGATCAAAGGAGACAAAGGTTGAAATCTCTATTTATGCTTGTGAAATGTTTGTACCTTGGTCATCTGTACTCATGACCTACAATTAGAGGCTTTGTGGTCCCCATTTACAGGAGGATTCATATCTGTTTGATATGTCAATTGCTGCTGGATTTTATATGTGCTTAGTGCAGCAACCTTTCATTGCATTTTCCCATGGATTTCTTTTCTCAACACTATTTAATAATCCTTACATTTCAGCATTATGTTTCCTCTCTCAAGCTATTCTCCTCATTTTTCTCACATTCCTTACTGCAGTCTTTGAGATAAAAAAAAAACACAAATATTTTGTGAAACTTTCAAAAGCTGGCCTTTAGCTTCTCACAGGAATGGACCCAAGGCTGGGATTAAAACCAACAAACCCCAAAGTTATAGAAAGAGTTGGTATATATGAAATTGAATTTCATGAGAAGTCAGTGGACTTGAGATATATCAGTAAAGCACATCTTTCTGATAACTTCCTAAGGCAAAATTCCTGAAGCTTGCTCATTCGAGTCAGTGTTATAGATAAAAGCATATCTCAGAGGAAGCACTGGGTCACCAGTTTAGCTGTGTACTTCAGCAATGTAAACAAGGCACAAGAAGGCATGATTTCCTGCAGAAATAGTGTTGATGACCACATCTGAGAGAAACAGAAGAAATAAAAAAGAGAGTGAACAAAGTAGTCATAACATAGACAAAACACTGCTTGAAGATAGTTATTATACTGGTTCTGGCAACTTTTATACTAAATTACACTGGGCAGGGAGTCTGGTGTCTGCCCATTAGTCCTTTCCAAATCAGTTAAACTTTCAGTAACAGGAGTTTCTCCTTGGGTCAGACTGCCAGGTGTAGGTTAGTGGGGTTTCGTATTGCTGCGCAGTATAAAAAAGGACCTACTTACTGACATTGGTCATCATTGATTATCTTTATTGGTTAACTCCTGGTTGCCTCCACCTAACAAATTTCCTGTTGTTGCAAATGTCTAGGTGACATCCTTGAGGTCTCTGACCCTGCTCCTATGCTATGCTATGCTTCTGTGGCTGTGGCCCTCTCATGGTGAATTCATTTTTAAGATTAGGAAGAATGTTGTGACTGTAACATGTTTGAGGGGACAGGTATAGAAACTGTGTATTTATGGAAACTTCTGGACATCCCCTCCATACGTGCAATGGGCAGTGACTGCAGTGGTGCACACACGGAACATTTCATAAACCTGAACAGAACAGCATTCGCTTATCTCAGATGGTCTGATCTACACTACACACAAGTTCCTGACCTTTCACCCATCTAGTATTCACTGTGTTGGTCTCCAGGAAAAATGTTTTTGAAGTTCTGTATATATGTTATCCTCACAAGCCTGGACTCTCCTGTGTAATTCTTTGTACATTTTGCCATGTGATCACCAATCCAGGAAAGCGTTGCCTCCACTGAAAACATCTAGATTTTTGTAATTCAGGTGTTTGCTACTTTTATTTCTCCTTCTCTGTCTATTTACCTTGCTGTAATAATAAGCACAACCTTCTGTGCCTGACCATCTTTTGGCATCATCGGTTTCTATTAGCTGTGCACAGATTGAAAGTTTTAGAGCAGTTAAAAGACATTGGCAAGAATCATGCATACTTAAAAACAAGAATAGCAGACTTTTAAAAGCAATTGTTTGAAAAAGGGCATGTGAACAGGGAAAATAAATATGTACAGGTAAAACGTTCCTGCTTCTCTAATTTGACATTTTTCCCCTCCAAATTACTACCGATTTTCTCTTCCTTACACCAGATTTTAAAAGTTTGTTGATTTTCTATGTTCTAATACTAAAAGTTCTTGGGTTTTTCTTAATAATGCCAAATCATATGAGTGCGAGGATGTGCAAATAGACCCAAGCCAGCTGGATATGAAACTGTAGCAGTCAGAGTGCCTGGTGCTGTGCCTAATCGTGTAAGGAAGTTTTCCTTTGCTCCCAGCTGTGCAGGGAAACATGGCTGTGCTGACTGACCTATAGTCTACGGCAGAGCTACCTTCTGCCTGTCTTTCCTCGCTGAAGACATTAATTTAGGTTATCTCTCCTTACTCTCTTTAACAGAAATAATAAAATCTTAACTATGACCAAGACTTCTCTTTTATTTTTGTCTGAAACTGACCAAAAGTTATTAGATGGGACATTAGAGGCAAGTAGCATGAGAGCATTTCCTTTGGAGAACATAAAATGTTAAGGGAAAAAAAACCCAGGGAAAATTCCAGGAGTAGAGAATATGCATTGTTTTAAACATGCTAAAAAAATTCTTCATATTTTCATGGGTTTGCTCTTCCTTCCCCTGGTCTGGAGAAGGAACTCTGAAATTTGTCAGAGTCAGGAAAAAGTGTGGGTGGGAAGGATGAAAGAAATAATGACCCCCATGTGAATATCTGCCAGACATGGCCATCTTAAATATTTTTGAAAAGTGTATTTTGCCATACCTGGTGAATTTGCCTTTAAATAGAAACCAAACTCCTATTGTCTCCCCCAGACTGGGGTGCTGCCTTGCCTCCTGCCCACAAAGGGCCTGGGCACAGAGCATCCCCCATCCTGACATGGTGGCTCTGCAGCTCCCAGACCATCCCCATCCAGGCATTTAGGGCAAAACTCAACTTGCCACATAAATGCTCTGGGACGTTGTAAAGCCTGGCCTTGATATTGAAAACAGGAGCTTGTCTCACCCATGGGCAGCCAGGCAAGGTGTAGGAGGCAAAGCAACTGATTTGGATGCTAAGGGCAAAAAAGCCAGACCCAAGGAGATTAAGGCCAAGTTGGCAGAATTAGAATGAGCCTTTTTATTAAATTGATACCATGTAAGATCATAGAATCACAGATTCAAAATGACTTAAGGTGACAGAATCTGGATTAAATAATACAGCAATAAAAACATTTTTACTGATTGGAAAGCCACCAAGTTAGCTGTAAAGTCCCAAGCATGTTAACATTAACACTGGGGAGTAGATCAATTGCCAGTTCAGGAAACAGCACTTTCCCACTTGTGAAAATGCCAAAAACACATGGCCACAACATCATGCTGAGAAGAGTCCTTTACAGTCACACAGATTTATACATTTGACTGCTATTTCATAGTGCATACCTTATAACACAATTCCTGCTCACTCAATCACCAACATTTTTTTCCTTAGCTCACTGATGTATAAGGGCTCTGGTGTGCAACAAAAGCCTCACTCTGCAGAGTGACATGAAGTGAGGATTCTCTGCTTCCCTTTCTTCTTACAGACATTTTCACTTTTGATTTTTTTCACTCCTTGACATTACACATTTTCACGGACATTACTACAGAGATACACAAACCTCCTGACAGCTGTTATTAACTTCTGTCTCTACTATATTAGAAGAAACTCTGTAGCTTAGAAGAAATATTTCTTCTGCATATTATTATTAAATAACTTTAAAATGTGACTCAAATTCCCCCCCTTCCACCTTTTTTCAGCAGTGTATCTGGTAAGAAGCTACAGGCAGTTTTTCCTGCCTTAGGCTAATTGTCTGCAAAATCTTATTGCAATATTTCTCTCTTTTTCTAGGCTGCTAACTCTAGTCTGGGAGAAAACACAGAGGTCTCCCATGCCACCCATGACTTTACCCTTGGAATAGACACTGGGTTGCAGCATGTGGGGTCTCACAACCCACAGTACTTTCCCAGATTAAGATCCAAATATGCAACTCTCACCATTGGATCATCTATTTTGTCAGCTGTGCAGGGAGTTTCTCCCCACTGCTAAGACTCTTTGAGAAGGCATCCAGACAGCCATCAGGTTCTCTTTGTTTGTTTTCATTCCCCAGGCCGGTGTTCAAAGACAGAGTTTAACTTCCAGAATAAACTCAGAAGTGAGGTTATGAGATTGATTGTGAATGTGTATCTATGTGTGTATGCTTTTGCATTATGTACATATCCTCAAGAATTCCTGAAGTTTCCCATTTCCATAATGTGGACATTATTTCATAGACAGAGATGAGAATTAAAATTAAAGGAAACAGTCAAGCAAAAGTAAATCTGAACAACAAGGCCTCCCTATGGCAGGCCCAGAGGCAATAAGCAAAGGCTCCAGTCTCGGATGTTGACTTCCTTAGGGAAGAGATGCCACTGTGTATGTATTTTCCATAGTTTGACACCTGCCTGTAGAGTGGACCTTGACATGTGACTCCTCAACCTTCTCTTGTGAGGACTTAGAGACAGAAAGGTCAGATTCAGACCTGAAACATGATCATTTAGGAAAAGTAATAGAGATTTTAAATTCATTTGGTTCCCAGCAAGAAGGTTCTAAGCAAGTTAGTTTCCAAGTAATTCATATATGCAGTTTGGTCTCTGTCTCCTGCTTTGGAAAGTGAAAATTCAAGTTAATCTTGTCATACAGGGCTGTCTTCATTATCATGGGTTTGCAAATACTGAGCTGAGGCAAGACAATAAAAAAGGAATATCTAAAAATGCCTATCCAATATTTTCCTCTTCAGTCACAAACATTCTTATTTCTTAAGAGCAAATTTAAACCAACTGTGTACCAGATTAATATGTTTTAATTTAATTTTAAATATAAAAAAACCACTGGAAATTATTAATTTGGAAATCAGCCCCAAGCTGTTCTATAAGTATGTTTATATTAATGCCTCAATAGTTGTTATAACAGACTTCAACATACTTCATAAAGCAGAAACTTGAACTAAGAATTTCAGGAAAATTTTCAAAATGTGATAAAATTAAATATGGATCTCTTTTTTTCATGATTGTTTTACAGAAATGGTAAGTTAAAAATACCACCTTTTTAGCTTCTTTAAAAAAAAAAAGTTGTTCTAAGAAATTGCATAAAAACATAAGAATATGTGAATTTGAACACACAGCTGTATGAATTTTCCATAGAATTTTCAAAGCCCTTGTTAAGAATGTACAGTCTCTTTTATAACTGCAGTGGTTTCTTTCTTCATATCTACACATTTGACAACCTAGGAAAAAAACCCCAAAGCATATCAAGAATTATTTAGTGAATTTTTGCTTTTAAGAGAGGTCATTTATGGGGCAATAAAAACCAAGTGAGCAGTTCCACTCAGCTTCAGCCGAAACTTATTCTTCTAAAGAGCTATAGCTGAGTCCTTGATACAAACACACTCTTTTCCTCAATCCCTGTCCTGGCAGAAGTTTAGCATATTATACGACCCAGGAGTGTGTGGCGAAGAACTGCTGTTATCACTCAGCAGCATGCTGGTGGCTGTAAGTTGTTAGCAATAAGTGATGCAATTAAGTGTTTCTTGGAGTGATCTTCATACATAATTATGGATCCATTTTGAACCACGCATCACTAATAACACTGTACCTGCTCTGTAATTAGGTGACTACCTTGTATTTCTGATGTACTCATGAGCTGTACAGCAAGAACAAACTACTCTGCAGCACTGTAAAAAGCCATCTCTCTCACTGAGACACAATAGACACCATCTAGTCAATACAAAATGTATTTTAAATACTGCTCCCAGAGTTAGCAGTGATCAGAACAACTTTTTTCCACCCCAGCAGTATAATTACATTTCAAACTTGAACATCTTGTAGATTTTCAACAAACATTTTAATTGCGGTACACAACTCTTGATAGTTCTCAAGTGCACAAAGTGGCTCTTATTTATTATATATATCACAGTGGACCCCAAAAAGAGACCTCAGCAACTGCCATGGAAGCAGCTACTTACACAGAGCATCAGAGACCTTTTACTTGACATACTATATAAGGAGACCCATAGGATCTATATATCGATGTTTTATTCACAGATGCCCAAGGCATTTGTTAGATTACCAAACTTTCAATAAAAAAAGGTCAACTAACAGTTAGCTTGAGAAGGACAAAGATGTTGGAAGATGTATTTTTATGTACAAATCACCTGGATTTCACAAAAGGGTCTCTTTCTTTCTGAGAAAAGTAAGGAAGGTCATTTTTCTAGAAAAAGTTTATTGACAAGAGTGCGTTTTCCAAACAGATGAAGATTTGTGGTTGGCTCCAGTATTGAACCAGCTCAATTCCCAGTGACAGAACTGCATGTTATTGCCCACATCCACCAAGCCCTTGGCAGGGCACCATCTCTCATACTCCTTCCTACGCCCTGAGGAGTTGCATCAGCTGCCACTGCACGGCTTCCACCAGTGACCATTCAGGAGACTGGATTTACTGCCCGTAGGCATATCTGTCAACATGAGTGACCGGGCAAAAATATCCCTTGAGAAGTGTCTGGAGCAGGGTAACCTCCCCTTGGCACTGATCCTGTTCCTGAGCTGGGTTGGTCTGCTGCAGGCAGACAATGTATGGTTCTGTAGCAAGAATAAAACATTTATTTTGTTATGCTTCTTCTCACCCACACTATACAGAGCCTGGTGGTGGTCGTTGTGACCTGTGATTGCCTGGAGAGAAAAGTAAGTCTCTTTATTTATATTGTCTGCCTGAGTTGTGTGCCTCAGCCCCGAGTGCTGTATTTGTAGGTGCTGTAAACATTAATAAGAGCAGTGAATATGAAGACAGACTGCTGCTCTGTCAGTAATTACAGGTTTTTCAAATAACATGATTTCAAAGTTAACATCAGAAAAGTGACTGAGAATTGCTATAAATGTAAACATATGGATGTGGGTGCCTCTTTCCTGATATCAGCATTTCACTGAGAACAATTTAAATGAGGGAAGTGCAAAAGGATTTTATTTTTAGAGTGTGCTTTCCGTAAGTGTTTATAGAGCTGAATGAAATAATGTAGAAGTTTTCAGAATAAAAAGTGCAGTCACCTTGAAATGCACACTAATATGAATTTTAAATAAAACTCACAACTCCGTATTAGCGCAAACGCTTTACTAAACACTGAGCTGAATGACAGAGCATTATTTGGACCTTTCCAATTTATTCTTTATAACCTGAACACTGGCATTTTTGTAAGTCCATTGATTATACTTCCACAGAAGAACTTCAAATGTCACCACAGATGCAATGACATTGCAGTGTTTGTTTGAGGCAAAAAACACCTGTAAGGGTTTCGCTGTGACCATGTAAGATTTTACTTTCCCCTCAGCTATCTGCCTTTTTGCTTGCTCTGACTGCAAAGCCTGTGTTGCAGAACCAAATGTATTTGCACAAATGCACTTTAATTAATGGATTATAAGTGGGAAGAACTGAGGTAGTGGCTCACGTGCTTCACTGCTGGCTGCACTCTGCTGCCCCTTGATCAGGAGTTCCTCATGCTTGGGAATATGAAGTGAAGAAAAGAAGGGCAGTGAGGTCTTAAACCCACAGCTCAGAAATCCTATCTGGAATCACAAATATAAACGAATCTTAGAATATAAATGACTAGAACTGCAGTTTATAGAGATTCTCCCACAGAACAACATACGGAGGGAATGTCCTTGTGAAGAGAGCCTTAGTTTGATATCAGGTGGATTTATTTAATTTCACCAAGAAAGCTCTTATGGTTGAACACTGACTTCAGGAAAAACCCAGAGGCCTGAAGGAAGAGTTTTGTAATGGAAGGGGTAGAAAATATCCTGGGGGTGGCATGCTGGGGGGAAAATGTGATTGCTTCATTTGTGTTACCTATGGAGTTTGAATTATTGAAACAAACAACAACAATTTTAAAACAGCTTCATCATGCTAGTAACTTCCATTGCATCAACAGAGCTCAGGCATCACTTGAAACATTTACTTTGATTTCAGTAAATTTGGAATCAAATATTCCTCATCCTCATCAGAGCTCTTGAGAAATCATGCTGACTGAAAGTAAACCCCCCATAAAGATTACAATGCCTTGGACTTGGTATAAGGATTAATCCAAATTAATTCAAATAAGGGGCTCCAAATGGCAGGACTGTTAAAGAAATCAACAAAATAACAGACTTACAAGCAGTAATCTCAGGTGTCTTTTTAATCAAAAGAATTTTTTTGCCTTTTGTGGTCATCAATTTTTTTTTTTCCAACAGTGATCAGTGTCAGGTTTAAGTCTTACTGGAAAACATTTTTTTCACCAAAATCAGGGAACTAAAAAAGAAAATGAAGACTGTCTTATTAGAACAGTTATGAGTAATAGGAATAAGAGTGGCTAAATGCAGTTTTGCTATTAAGGGAATAGAGAAACAAAGTCCACCCACTTACTGAGGATGAATGGGCTGATCCTGTAATAGAGACAGCTGCATGTGGCAAATCAAAATTTAAATTTCAGGATGCAGAGATTTCATCAGCAAAGGTGGAAGGGAAACTGCTGTTGTGCAGGTCAGAAACCCATTCAGAAGCCCACTGGGTTCCTATGATCTGGCTTCCCATCAGGGTTGAGAACCTGCAAAGGGAAACCCATACTGAGGAAGCCTTGTTGGTTTGCAAATATCACATTTAAGATCTTCCAGCAGAAGTGAAATCTGTGTGGGGCGCAGTCAGTTGAGCCAATGTCAGGGCAATGTCTCTTAGCAGGAAGCTGACTGGTAGGCAGAGAGAAGACTGAATAAGCTGCTTGGTGTATTGGCAGCTCGTAAGCCAGGGTGATATTGGAGTCATCATAAACCAGACTGTTTCTATGATGAAAGGATAATAGAAAAAGGCTCATCCTGTGTCTGAAAATTAATACTGTGTGTTTGGTGGCATATAGCGGGACAGAAACACAGATGAATGGAGGCTACAAGGCCATACTGACAAGATACAAACACAGTTAACAGATCTTCAAAGATCTTCACAATACAAAAGACATAGAGCCCATCTATTTTTCTTTCACAGCAAACTCAGCTGTCCATGATGCCGGTGCTGAGCTGAGCCAAAAAGTCATAGAGGCAAAGCTGGTATTCTTAACTTCTGACTTTGGACATGACCGACCTCCTCTGGCAGGCAATATGAGACAACATTGAGTGCACGTAGGTTAGGCAACCATCAGGCAAATAAATGAGATGCTCTGGACCATGATCTGCAGGAATGTAACTCTTCCCATTCCCTAAATGCACAACCTAGATTCCTAGTTAAGCCACAGTGAATATCAACCTGAATAAGTCTACTTACTGTTGGGCAATGATGAGCTGGGGTTTATTCTTTTAGAGTCTAGTATAAGTACAGAAAAATACTTCCTGCTCCTGAAGACAGCAGTGAATGACCCCAGGCATCCAAGTAGCTCTTTTGACTTCACTGTCACAAATTATATGTGTGAATTTTTATTTCAGCTGATGTTAGAAAAATATTTCACAATCAATAAAATATAACAGTTTGCTTTTTTCCATATAATAGCATTCATCAACATCCACAAGCAAGATACATGTCAATCTGTTAATCCAAGAGAACACTGCACTGCTCTCCATAACCACTGATAGGGTGCGTGTTTGTTTTCATTTTTCTGATAACATTGTACTTTTTGGTTCTTTCATGCAATTTTACAGTTCACTAATGAACGGAGTATTGTCCTGGAATGAAAAGAAATCCAGTTCTATTATTTCATACTCAGTTCAACTGGTTCATTCTGGTCATCACCTGTTTCTCCCCTATTTTTGTCTCTTTTTTCTGAGGCTCTGTATTCTCTATGTATATGCACAGCAAGTTTTCCTGGGATGTCCACCAATGAGTAACTTTATTTACAGCAGAAACAGACAGACAGAGACTCATGTTGAAATCAGGCGTAGGCAAGATTTCTTGGCAGAATTTTGGCATGGCTGTATCATGCAGAAGCACAAGCTTCAGCAGAATTTGTTTATATATGGGGCACAAATACATTTTTCAGTAAAAAATTAATTCCTGCTTTCCAGTGTACTTTAATAAACGGCAAAACTAAGTGTAGTCATATAAGATGAACATAAAGATAAAATCAAAACTAAGGTCTATCCTGTCAAGATGGTATTTAGAGCACCCATTTAGTGCAAAGGGCCCCCAAAACCATCACCATTTATTCTGTACAGTTCCCACACTCTCTATAGAAAGAAAATTAAAAAAAAATAATTTGATGAAAGAATGACTGTCAGAAATTATCACAGAATCACGGAATATGCTGAGTTGAAAGGGACCTACAAGGACCATAGAGTCCAACTCCTGGTTCACATAGGCCCATCCCCAAGAGTCACATCATGTGCCCAAGAGTCACACCATGTGCCCAAGAGTATCATCCAAATACTTTTTGAACTTTGTCAGGCTCGGTGTTGTGACCACTGCACTGGGGAGCCTGTTTCAGTGCCCAACCACCCTCTGGGTAAAGAGCCTCTTTCTGATATCCAACCTAAACCTCCCCTGACACAACTTCAGGCCATTCCCTCAGGTCCTGTCACTGGTCACTACAGAGAAGAGATCAGCGCCTCCTTTTCCCCTCATGAGGAAGTTGTAACTGCCGTGAGGTCTCCCTTCAGTCTCCCCTTCTCCAGGCTGAACAGACAAGTGCCTCAGCCCTCCTCATACAGCTTCCCCTCAAGGCCCTTTACCATTTTCATTGCCCTCTTTTAGACACTCCTAATGGCTTAATATCTTTCTTATATTGCGGTGCCCAAAACTGCACACACTTGAACCGTACATGCTTTAAAGAAACAAGAGCATAATACTCTTACCTGGCACATTCAGCTGCAGTGAGGTTCCTCTGGGCCAAATCACAGCAGTCAAGGAAAGGTTTTGAATCTTTATTTTTCTGTCTGACATTACCCTGGATAGCCACAGGAAAAACATGTTTCCTTAAGTGGGGAAGGCTAGGATGGGAGTCCTGATTGTGCTTTTAACCTTGTCTTGGGGAAAGAAGGGCACTGTCCACTGCCTTTCAGGAAGAAACTGGTGGGCTTCAGCTCAAGGATGAGCATGTTGGCAAACGGTGGTCTTAAATCCATCAATCCCCTTCATTAAAAAAATAAAAATGAAAACCCAAAACCAAACAAACCAAAAATCAAACAAACAAAAGCCCACCCAAACAAACAAAGACCCAAAAAACAAACAAAACCCCAAAAGCAAGCATGCCCCCCCCAATACAAAAACAACCACAACAGTCGTTTCTGTAGTTTCTTCTGTCTTATAGGTTCAAATGCATCAAGTCAATTAAAGAGTAGGATTAGATGTACGCTTGCCCTGGAGGTGCTCGGGGCCCCTGTGCCAGCCCTTCTGAGAAGCCCATCTGATTGTGGCACAATCAGGCAGGGAAGCAAACTCCACTTTTGGCTTGCCAACAGGAAAAGTTGGTGGTGTATAGTGGCTGACTGGAGAGGTGTAATGTATTTATGGTTGAAGTGGACCTTCAACCAACTTGTTATTTGGTTGCATGTTTCCTCTCTGAGCTTTACTGAGGCAAGGTTAGTGCTGTCTGGCTGGAAATCACATGCTATGTGCTCTCAAATAGCTTATCATTATTCTTAACACTTAACTCTTAATCGAATACTACCTGGACTCATATTTCTTTAGATAAAAATTAAACCCACTGATTTACTTGAATTTCAAGTGAAATCAGCAACAGAGGAATAATTTCCTTCTCTTCCTCTTACTCAGCAGGAAAAACACACCATGAGGAGATTGGTGAGAGTTTTTGTCTGACAAAACATTTTTCAGCTATCAAACAGAATAAGAAATATCATTTCTATACAGGTCATAATGTATAGACAGGAAAAATGAACTTTCCAAAGTTCAAAACTTTAGAGTAGAAGAAATGAGTTAGTCATATGGCTTTGCAAAAGGCATAGTAAATAGTCTTCATTTTTTCAGTCTAGTTAATGCATTCAGCTTTTAATATTAGGATCAAGATTACATCTTATTTTTTGAAAAATAAAGTCTCTGCTGTCTGTGAGCTTGATAAAAGGAATTACTTGATAATATTCAGCTGACTGTATTTTATTTTTGTTTTTTCATGCAGGAAATCAGAGTAGGTGACCACAATGGTCCTGCCAGGCTTTAAATTTGAATAGAAATGAACAAATCCAATGTTATAATGTAGGGTTTTTTCATTTTTAACTTGAAAAGAAAATAAATGTAAATTCAAACCTAGGACAGTGCAACATTTAATGTCTGAGCACCTAATTCTCTTATATTATTAAAATAAAGTAATTCCAGTTTCTGCACTTAACAAGTTTCCCAAATAATAATTTATTTCTGCATTGAAAAAAAAATGAAAAATTAGAAAAAAATTGAAACTACTGAAAAAAAAAATCAGTAAGAGTTTTTATTAATTGGCATTAGGATCCTGTGTCCAGCTTGAAACATTTTTGGTTTCAGGAGTGTTGAAATCTTTTCTCAGTCCCTGGGTCTACAATTGAGGACCCCAGGGGCACATGCATGTGGAATTCTGTTTCAGCAAGAATGTCATCACAGGATAGTGGCCAGAGTGGCTTTTAGTGAAGACATCATTCAAGAAAATTGCTTCTCACCGCCTGTTGGAAATGATAGTCTTTTTTTCAGGGTGCTAACTTGTAAGAGTCTGCTCTTGTTCAGTGCACATAGTTCAACAGCTGACCAGTATTTGAACCTTCCCTAAGAACATTATCAGGGACTGGATTTCCAGTAAAATTCATTATTTTGTTTTTCTAGTAAGTCTAATTATCACTTGCTAAATGTTCTAGCTTCTTTTTTAACCAGAGATGGTTTAATCATCCCATGCAATGCTGCAGGCTTGGGACAGAGTGACTGGAAACCTGCCCAGTGGAAAAGGATGTGGAAGTGCTGGTTGACAGCAGCTGCACATGAGCTGTCAGTATGCCCAGGTGGCCAAGAAGGCCAATGGCACCCTGGCCTGTGCCAGAAACAATGTGGCCAATGGAATCAGGATAGTGACCATCACCCTGGAGCTGGGGTTGTTTAGCCTGTGAAGAGAAGGCTCAGGGGAGACTTTATCACCCTCTACAACAACCTGAAAGGATCTGCAATCAGGTGGGAGTTGGTCTCTCGCCCCAGGTAACAAGCAACAGGACAAGAAGAAATGGCCTCGAGTTGCACCAGGGAAGGTTTAGATTGGATATTAGGAAAAAATTTTCACCGAAAGGGTGCCCAGGAAAGTGGTTAAGCCATCATCCCTGGAGGTTTGGTAGTGAACTTGGCAGTGCTGTGTTAATGGTTGGACTCAAAGGTATTAAGGATCTTTTCCAACTTTAATGATTCCATGATTCTGTATAAGCACAACTGATCCAAACAATAAAAGAAAAGACTTGAAATAACTACATGTTTATTATTTCACAGTAAAACCAGGGAGCACTGATCAGGCTTTTCAGAATGATTAATTCACTATTCAGTTCCTTAACTCATGCTACCTTTTAATCCATCTCTTACTCAAACCAGGGATATGCTTTTTTTGTAACTAATGACATCATGCCACTTTCTTTAGGCTTATAAAACTCCCACTGACTTCAGAGGTCAGGCACAATGGTTCTAGGAGCACAGGATTTGACTCATGAAATGCCATCTGCAGCTATGCTTGGATGTCTAAATAATGCAACACCTCAGACTAAAACCTCTGCCCCAGGAACCCACAGAATTTTAACAGTAATAGGAAGATTTGAGGATGTTTTGCAAATTTGCAGCTCATGCTATTATAAATGAATTGAGAAGTCAGCTATAAAGGCTTAACCCTCAAGACAATAAAGAGGGACAATCCTAGTAAAGGTTAAAATTTATTCCCTTTTCCTCCAGTGATGCCTTTTTCTGTCAAACTCATATTAGTTTCTCAGTATATTCTGCAAATGGAGATTTGCAGAAGTACACTGATAATGGGAACAAGCACAAAAATAATTTAAAGACGTGAAGAACAAATTTTAGAGTGTTTCTGTTGGTGAAGGATGAAATTAAAGCAATAAGTAGAACATAAAAATAAATGCAATAAATGAAATGGAATCTGAACATGTCAGCTGCTGAGTCCATTAAATCATGGTTGGGGGTGTACATATTTTAAAATAATTAATGCAGACATATCTAACCTGCATATCATTGACAGCATCATTACCAAACAAAATCTTTAAATTTTAGCCCACTTTGTTCTCTTTTTCTAGAAACCTCCTGAATTAACTAGTCACTTTTAAGATGTGAGGTAAGGACAAAGATGAATCCAAATAAGGCAATACCACAGTATCCTTTCCTACAGAAAAAAACAGGAAAGTGATGACTAGAGAAAGTAAGGTGCAAAGGCTCACATTTTGATTTGTACATTTTCCTTAGCAGGATAATACCTCTGAATCAATACTACTCAAAGTCTGAGGTATATTTGCAAAGGTGCACAGTTTGTTGCACACTTTTCACCTTTCTCCCACGCTCTGGAAATGACCACTGGAAAACAGAACAAAAACTGCAGATGGGTTGACATTTCTTCTGAAAAACACCATCACTGATAGATATATTGTTTGGCTGAAAGTAATAAATATTTTAAATATTACTATTTGTGTTATTTTATTATTTCTTCTTAGTTTAACTACAGTAAAGAGGTTTATGGATTATGATCAGCTTTTAATCAATGTACCTGTAAAAGTCATTGGAGGAATTTAAAGGCTGTAAATAGTGCTAAGAATATTTAGTAATGGATAAAGTGGCGTTATTGTAGTCAAAATATAATCTTCCTTGCTGTCCAGAGACAGTTTCAAAAGTAGAAAGGAGGCAAGCCAAAAGCAGTACATGATGAGAGTCAGCAAAGCACAGGAAAATCCTCTCCTGATCATTTCCTGTATGATGCTGAGCAACTTTCCCTCCTACCATCATCAAGTGGTGCAAAGCCTCCTGTTGCTTGATGGCAAAACACTCATTAGGCAGCTTTACAGGTCCAGGCTTCAGCTGTCCAGTGTGTGAGAGTAAATTTAAAAGTCATCGATGTCATCAACTGAAGTGGGTAATCCATCCACAGGTCTGCCCAAGAGGTCTTGCTTCCATTGATTTTAAAATGATAGGTGTCAGATTTCCTGCCCTGCAAAGAAAACCTCATTATCTACAGCTATTAAATGACTGTTCCCTGTCAGTCTAGGGGTTACAACTTTCTGAAACAAAGCCTGGTAGTCAGATAGGTCAGGGATTTCTATTTGAGGGTTGTTGTTAGATGTTGAAAACCCTTTGCACCTTCTGGAAAGTAGAGCAGAGGGACTGGATGTTCAACACATCCTTTTGAGATACATGCCCAGTGCAGAGCTTCCTGCAGGTGCAGGGTGAAAATGTGATGATCTTTGAGATCCTTTTTTGTTATGATGTTCTTATGTTCTCAGAAGAAAGAGAAAATGTCCCCCTTGGACACTTAAGAGGTAGTAGGAAGTACCAGCACAAACCACTGTTACATTAGCAGAGAGAAACTTGGTACCCAAAGTGCAGAAACAGATAGAGGAGTCAAAGGTAACCCACATGGAAGAGAACCACTTACAGAAGGAAAGACATGAGTGGTGCAAAGAGACTCAGTATAGAAAAAAATGTAAATTATACTTTTTTTAAGAAATATGACAGCATTGTATCCTAAAAATAATTAAGAATAATTATATACGATTGCAGCTGCTATAGTTGCAGTAAATCACTGCATATTTACAAATAAATGAGCCTACAGATTTAGTGGCTTTTAAGACATTATCCACAGTAAAGCAAGTTTGGAAATTCTTGACTAAGAGAGCAGCTTTACGAGAAGTCAAAATTACCTTGTCATGTCTGCTTACTTATTTGTTCTTCCACTTTGAAAATGTCACTTCACTAGAGAGATTCTTACACTTTTTATATGCGGTCAGTGGGTTTCTACGATACAAATCACAATCTAAAGCACTTTCATGACACCCTTCAGACCAAGCTCTGTAGAATTCAGGTAAGAAATTTCAGCAGCAATCCCATCACCTCCCTGGTGTTTTAGAACCTGACAAAAGGTCTGAACTAGGCTGTGGTTTATATAATGGTAATTCAAACAGGGTCAAATTTACTTCCTCAACATCAAAAACATTTGATTCCCAGTATGTTTCTTTACTTGCAAGTTTAGAATTTACTTGTCACTGCATACTGAGCAAAAAGAGTACAAATAAAAAAAACAAACCACCAAACCCCCCCAAAAAAGCCAAACAAAGCACAAGAAAATGAAACAAGACCCATACAGTACTTGAAGACTTGGCGCGTCTTATGGAGGTTTTATCCACATTTTTCGTGGAGCATTAGTCTCAAAGAGAGACTGAGAAAAATCTGCTACCTGAGCTAACAGACAAGCCAATTTAGGGGTGATAGACCCTCCTGCTTTCTCAAACAACTAGAGTTAGTCTGATTTTTAAGATTTGTTCACCACTCACTGACTCCTGGAAAGGTCTCATGTCTTCATTTCTGAAAAAGACTAAAACTACTTTAAACTGCTTTCCTATAACTGAGAATATGTATTTTCCACCCTTTCTTCTTGGTATCAGAGACACCCGAGGCCCTAGTCCTCAGCAATATTTTTCAGTTATATTCATGTTCTGAATGCTGACTTTATACTTTAACCAAAAGCGCCTTAACAGAGCACAGGTTTTTTTCTGAAACAGGATGAGAATAGATAAGATCTCACAGTGGTTTGAGGCAGCTCACCTAACTTTCCAGTGTATCTATAATTCAGCACACTGTAAGATAAGATGAATTTTGACAAATAAAAATAAATAATGCATGCTTTCAGGGAAAAAGAAAAGTGTATGGAGCAAGAAACAGCATGTGTATGGAAAAACAAAGAAAAAAAGGGAAAAAAAAGAGAAAGATTGTTTCCTAAATATAGAGAGATATTGAATAGTGTAAGTTCAGAATAATCTTCAAAATAATCTATTCATGGCCCAGTAAATGGCATAGTACATGGCATAGTACTTTCTACATACATACATACATATATATATATATATGTATGTTACTAACAATAAGAAATGTTGTATTTAGTGAAAATTTAATCCTTGCCCCTAGCTGGTGCAAAATTCTCTCTAAAATTGCTGCCAAGGGATCTGAGCTAAGCTGACATTTTTGCACTTTCCTAGCATGTTTCTGACGTTCAGTCAAAAGCCAAAAGTGCTAAATTCTTGCCATTAAACACCAGCTTAATTCCAGATTAATACCAGAAATAGATGTTTTATCTTAAAAACCCCTACTGATTGCTCAGAATTTTAAACTATTGCTGGTATACAAGAAATCAAGTTGATTCTGCCTTTGTGGAAGTCTATGACTCCTACTTTACCTGTTTTCTAGAAAAACTCTACATAATGACTGTGACTATTAAATGTTAATTGCATACTCAATTACTTACTATTATTCAGTACCTAATGCAGGTGTACTCAAAAGGAAAAATTAGCACCTGTTGCCTAGCCCATGTAGTTTATAGTTTAATAAGGACAGAATAGTTCAAGAGCATTAGTCAACATTTTCAGATATTTTTCTTATATAGTTCTTCAAATCAAAATAAACAAGTGGTTAAGCTTTGTATCTACCTATACTGTGTGTAACAAATTGGAAAGAGCTAATTTCAAGAAAGTTAAAAAGATAAGGAAAAGCAAATAGTTTATGCATGAGGACTAGATAAACTAGATCAGAAACCTATAAATTAAAAAGACACAACCAAGGAAGAAATACAACAGGAACGTATATTTCTGAGGAGAAGGAAAAAGCAAACAGAGTACAGATGTAAAACAGACAAAGTAAACCTAAATGAAAAGAGCAGATGACAGGATGAAAATCATTTGAAACAATACCAGAGGAGCTGTGTAGATCCTTGTAAGAGAGGAGCTATCATGACTACTAAATTTTTTTCTTCATTCAAGAGGAGACATTAAAAATTCATAGCAGCAAATTGCACTGATTAAGGAGAAAAAAAAAGACAGTTCAAATCGCTGGAACTGGAGAGTAGCCTGCTGCAATATCACTGCAGGTCTGTCTTGTTCTGATATGATTTTCTGTTTATTTGAGAATGACCTAGAAAATGTGACCACTAAACCTGGATTTAATGTGAAAGGCAGAAATAGCAATTGTAGGTGTGATATGACCCAAGCAGAATATTTTGAATGGATTTGGATAGATTTGAACTCCATGCTTTAGAAAAGATTTTTAAGTCCATCCTGGAGAACAGGAAGATTCACATCTTCAACCTCAACAGGCAAGAGCAAAGGCACAGACAAGGAAAGGAAGAAGTGGGTTTTGAAAGTAAACTAAACCTTAGTGGGGACTGAAGGTAGCCTGAATATGAGAGATAGACACTGTACATGCATAAGCAATAACTAAATAGTTGTAATAGTTGTTCTGCTCCGTGGCAAATTCCATAAAATAGAATGGGGCTACTGCATATAGAGAAAAACACAGTGAGACTCGGGATGATAGGAAAGGCATGAAAGGGATTGGAATTTGTAGTAGGTTGTTTTTTTCTTTCTCTATTACACATGAGATGATTAAAACGAATTTCATTTTAGTGAGGTAAAATACCAAAGTGCATTGAGGAATAGGCTCTGGATTGTGTTCATGAGAAAATGGTTGCAGAAATACTATTCTTTATACTGCATTGTGAAGATATGTATTTATGCTTATAGACCCATTTTGTCCAAACTGAGATTGAATTAAGGAAGAATCAGCCAGTCAGCAACTCCTTCAATTTTGTGTCCAAGTTATGTGTTAGTTGTTAGATCTGTGCAATGAAGTGCAACTGCCTGTTCCTTCCCTCTGGCCATGGTGAATTATTAATTGCTCTTTATCTCTGAATTTGTCACTCCTTGGAGGATTTCGTTAAAGAAAAGGACACAATGAAAATGAATACTTGAGATACCAATCCCTCCACGTTCAGGCCTGTTATTCAGGCACATCTGTTCACACAATAATATAATTTCAAACACATTAAGCCTTGTATCAGAACAGTTTTATAGCTATGAATCTCTATGAAAATATAAATTCACAGGTGTGAGACATAATTGATTAAGCCATAAAGAATGTACAGTCTACAGATAATTTTCAAAAGAGCTTGAAATAGAATGAATGATCAGGTTTTTTAAAAGAGTTCAACACTTCAAATCCTTTGACAATCTAGTGGTATCTGAAGAAAAATACAGACACATTTTAGTTTTAAAACCCTACTTTTTTTTAGGTCTGAAAGCTGATCTCCTGAAAAAATTTGGCTCTGTTTGAAAAGTCAGGCCTATTGTATGCAGAACTCTCTCCACACTATAATAACCTGACAAAATATTTCAAAAAGAATAGTCTTTCAGCACACATTATTTTCTAGGGTGGAATTCATGATTATTTGTACCTCTGTAAGAGGATTAACATGATGTAATGACACAAAGTGCAGAAATAATGAAATGCTGTTTGCTTGCCAAGCCATTACAGAAAAATCTATTGCTCTCCAAGAAGTAAATATAATTTCTTAAAAGTTTTACCAAAAGCAACAGAGATGAGCAGCAGCTAAAATAAAATAGGATGATTCCTGCTTCAAAAAATAATTTCTTATTGCAAACATGACAATAAACTGGAGCAGTTCAACTCTGATTTATCCTTGACTGATGATACACTTTGAAAAGACAAGGCACTAATTTCATTGTCATATATGAGATAGAAAATACCAGTTGCTAAGATCACCAGTAAAACATTCCTCAAGAAACTTTATTAGAAAATCAGTCAGAAGAGCTCGCATTCGTTTCCTTAAGCTGCTAAAATCAAATATATAAAATACAGGGCCATAATTTGCTGGAGATTCCCCTGGTCCAGCAATATAGTTGTTTCATTGCAATCCTGAGGTTGCTTAAACAGGCACATAAATTTCTGCTGAAATAATCCAAGGTTGGAAGTAGCCTCATGACATCACATCGTATTTTATGCAGTTCAGCAAGATCTTGCCTCTTGAGGAACCCTAGGAGATAGTTACTGATAGTCTCTCACTCACTGCCTGGTAATGTAAAGACAGACTTATATCTGACCACTTCTTAGACATACTTATTTCAGATGCAGCTTGGGCTGAGAAGAAATTATTGTCACAGATGGTATCAATATCAGATCTGTGACCCTGCTGTTTGAGAGACATATCTTCCAATATCATTACCTCACCCTCCTCGAAACTGATTGTTTTCCACCATTTGGAATTTTTCCCAAGTTAGAAAACGTCAAATGAATGCGTATCAGGAGATCATATTATTTTTCCACTCAATGCATCCATAACAGCTTCAGGGATCCAGGTCAGCCTGGTTAACCCTTTGCTATTAGGATTCACCAACATGCACAACCTGTGTTTAGGAGTGCAGGTCAGTGGGTATCCATATGATACCAAGACAACTACCATTGCTTCTCCTCCCTGACCCAGGGAACTCTTCCCCCTGTATGCAATACTGTTCTTCAAAGGACACCAAAGCAAAAAAATGCAGAAAACCAACTCCTGATTTTGAAATGAAAAGCAGACCCAAAACTCCCAGTCCCCTAAGAAAGCTTTCTTATTTAATTTTTATGTTGAAAAGAGAAAAATGTAGAAACACCTAAACAATAAAGCTAAAAAGGTTCTCCAGCAATACAGATCATTATCTCAAAACTGAGCTAACTTCAAACTTTCAGCAGCATAGAGCACTGCCCCACTGTTTCCTAAATACATTGCAGTCCCTGGTGTCAGTAAGGATTTAGGAATGAAAAGCACAAACCTGGGAGAAATCTTGATCAGAACACCTTGTTTCCCAACACTGCAGAAAATGACCACATAAACAGCTTCAGAAGTATCTCAGGTTCCATTCATAATCCAGTTTGGATCCTGCCTCCACTATTTCTGTTGGGAAGTCATTCCAGGGTCACACTTGTATAACCAATGCAGTCATTGACCACATCAACCCATTAGTACCTACATTGTCTTCAGCTTAAATAGTCTTTCCTTCACAGAACTGCCACTTTACTGCTTGTAAGGGCTGCCTGTATCTCCTTAATGTATTTATAGAAGACAATAGTGTCATCTTTTAGTCTTTACACACTCATATTGGTAGGACTGATAAACGAGGGCCTTGTGTTATAAGGTAGTTTTGCACTACCCAATCCCTGAAAGTGTTCAAGCTCAGGATGAATAGGGCTCTAAGAAACTTGGTCTAGTGGAAGGTTCCTGCTCAAGGCAGAGATGTTGGAACTAGTTCGTATTTAAGGTCCCTTTCAAACCATTCTGGGATTCTATAATTCTATGAAATATCAGCAGAAGACATCAGAAGAAGAAGAATGATCTAAACTAACATAACCATACATGCACCACTCATACAGGATTCAAGTGTGTTACAATCACAACCTGTAAGGAAAGACACTGAGAGGAGCAGACCCCGGATGATTTCATGACCTTCAGCTGTGTGAAGAGACTTGTGCTTTGCCACAGCTGAGCACAACTCCAGCCGGGTCTGAAAGGCTTTTGCTGGCTACAGCAAAATATCTGCGTGAGACATATTTGAAAGAGCCTTTAAAATCAAACTGGTCCCCAAAGCCATATGAACTCTTCTGTCTTGTACAGTGGCCTCTGTTTTACATTCATCTTCAAAACAGTATGAATTAAACTGGAATACAACACTTTTCTAGGTCATAGCATGGGTTTAATGGTATTTCCCAGTGCACTTGTTCAGCTCTGTCAAATAAAATAGTTCCTGAAGTGTAAAGGTATGGGACTATCTCTAAGGAAGGCCATCTGAAACAGCCCTTGGGAGGAGGACTGTCAGCATTTTAAAATTATGCAGAGGAACCAGCTCTATGAGAAATTCTGATACAGTTTCAGGCCAGGGGTCTGATTAAAGATAAGTCAATTCTCCACTCAAACACAGAGAAAATCAAGCACTATACCATGAAGGAACAAAGGACTTGCAGCACTGCACATTAGCTGTACCAGAGTTTTCATGGTCTGATATATATATATAAGGAACCACTTGAGAATTTCAGATGTTAAGGCATATGGAGGAGGGAAGATGAAAAATTAAGAAACCAGCAAGAATTTGAATGGCATGGTGAATGCAGTAGTGTCTTTTGAGTTAGTTTGTTTCTCAAACATACAAAAGAATAAATAAGGCAAAAGTACAATGCATTTGCTAAGTTAACGGAACAAAAAAAACCCGTTTCAGATCAGACACTCTCTTCTGTTCCAGAGTGCTGGAAATAACAGGAATGTAAAAGAGGAAAATGTTTAGATCCAGATTTGCCTCAGAGAAGCCAGAACTGACCTCTGAAGCGACCCAAATATACCACAATCAACTCTTGCTTTTATGGTCTGTAGTTTCTGCACAAGAGTTCCATGGAAGACTAGTCACTGATTAGAGACGTGAAATACCCAGTATTAATTGCTCAGATTACAGAAGGCTCACAAAGGATCTGAAGTCCACTTTCACCTGCAGTTGGGTCTGAGATTCAGGGATTTTAAGTGTCTTCCCTACATGTTTCCAACTTTACTATAAGGTTCATGCAGTAAGCTGTGGCCTAGACTCTCTACTTAATATACTGATGGGGGATTGACTTTTTGTCTTTTTATGTGTGAAAGGAATGAGCTGAACTAATCTGTAACTAACGAATAAAAGAAATTAATCATAGCCAGGAAAAGAGCACATTGTCACAGAAAAAACTATCATGGGAAGGGCAGAAGAGATTTTTCTTTTTTAATTTGATATTGGCACTATCTTGAAAATGAGTAATTCTTTTCTTATCACTTATGTAATGCTTTCTTATCAGAGGAGTGAAGGCAACATCCAAATGGAGACAGATTTTGTGTTTCTACTTTGCTCAACCTAAATCAAGAGCAACAGATGAATTTTCAGTATTCCTATTCACTGAGCTGCTCAGTGAAACACAGAAGTTGAGTATTTCGTTCTCAAGGCACAGAGCAACATCCTGTTGGCTGGCTTTAGCTGGAATTTCAGAACAACTAATGGTGCTTATAAGGCTCCAACAGCAATAGTTGTAGCACCAAAACTATAAAGCGAAAGATCTTTAAAAAGAAGAGCTGAAAAGAAGGTATTGATTAGAAAATTGTTTCTTAGCAAGGAAACAATGAGCATATAACAGAGAATTGTTAAGTATAATCTTTTTATATTCTACAAAAGAAAAAACAACCGTGTATAACAGGATCATCACTCTTTGTGGGTGGAAAAACAAAGCTTGGTTTTGGTAAGTCTATTAACTTTGCCTTAGGACAGACTCACAGTGTTCTAAATGAAAATGCTAAAAAAGAGTTTGGCTACTCATTTCCAGAGAGTAATTCATTGGATTACTGACAAAATGGAACGACTTGTCAAGCAGGGTTCTCCAAAAGTCTGCATAATATTTCACTCTATAATCTGGATGACGAATGTTCAGAAAGGCTACTAAAGTGCAGATAATACAAAGGTAGAAATGACTGTGCTTAGGCTGTAGGGTGGGGTAGCAACTTTATAATGACCCTGACAAGTTGTGAAGCAGTGGTCCAAAACTGGGATGAAATTCAATGTGTGTGAAAATCAGCAAGTGCAAGGTTCTAAAGATTAGAGGGTGGTCAAGTGGACAGGGTGGGGAACAACAGATTGTGTTATTCATGTCTGTGGTGCATAGGACAAAGAATAATTAGACAATAAGAATACTTGCTAATTGCAACTCTGATTTACAAAGAGTTTCTGCTCTGTGAAAGTGAAACTCTATGAAAGAAACTCACAGAAAGAAACTTTCCATGCTGAAGGTCATTTTAAAGGTTGGGCAAACTTCTGTGAAGAATGATAAATGTATTGTTGATCTTGTCTTTAGGTAGGCAATGGATTAAATAACCCCCCTATGTAATTTTCAGCCTTGTCAACTACAGTTTGAATTGTCAATTGTGAATATCCTGAGTAATTGTCAGAAAATGTTCTACTCTTAAATAATATTAGTTCTTTGGTGGTCCAGCTGTGAATTAAGTAAAACACCATTCATTGAGATAAGAATAGCATACAGTTCTTCTCATTCCCGTACTTTGGAAGTCATTGCAAAGCTATGAAAGCATCAAAGCCAGTGTGGGTATAGAGCATGTCAGCTGCCTCATAATAGCCACTCCCAAGACCTCTTCTGCCAGGTAGTTTGTATGCTTTGAATCATAGAAACAGAGCCACTTAGGTTAGAAAAGACTCTTAAGGCCATCAAATCCAACCATAAACTTTGAGAAACAAATTATGCCAAATTTCTTCATATTTTTCAAGAGTAAAAGTGTGCAAGTGGGCAAGTTCCATGGAGCAACTGATCCTTTTTAAATGCTCAACCTATCTTATCGCACAGTAATTTATTCATGCAGCCATGCCCCTGTGCTCAGTGGAGATACAAAGTAATGAATTCAAGGCTCACACAGACTAAATAATTAATTTGACTTGCAATACCATACTGAACTTTTTAACATGCACCTGGCCAGCTACCAGAGACTGCACAGCAATGTACAGCAGAGGCAAGGAGCAGCTCCAGCAAATCTGCATGTGGGTCACCCTGAGAGGAGGTCACAGGCTCATTTCCACTAACCCTACACATCCTTATTGCACAGGTACTTGAAAACTTCTTCAAAAAAGGTATTTTATTTTCTTAAAAAAAAAAATTGGCAAAATACTCTATATATGTGAGAAAAGTAACTTTACAACAGGACTTGGCGGTCATAGCATGAAATGCTGACAGGTCACATTTCAGGTATTTTCCTGTAAAGGCACTCTTTGCCTATTTTTTCTTTCCTTCACTAATTCTCTTCTTCTATTGAACATTCTGCATTTCTAACTCACTTGAATATTTTAAAATAATATCTCTTAATTTGTCCAATACAGCCACAGTAGAAGTGGTTTCTTTAGTGACAAAAGATATTTTAGTGCTTTTTTTATATTTGTGTATTGAATTTATCAGAAGGAATTTTAACTAATGATAATGACAAACTTCACGTGAGATTCAAAACCTTTTCTAGCAATAATCACTCAGATCACAAAATTTACCCAAGTAACTCAAAACTCCTTAAAAATCTGTGGGACTACTTCTTGGGTAAGATATCACACAGAGTAAAAAATATTGGAGTTAATCATATGACATATTGCTTTCTATAAAATGAATATATGTAGTACCTTAAAAAAACACCTGAGAAATTTGACAAGTGTGTTTTCCTATTTTGTTCAAAGGGCTTTTTGATGGCAAGGAAGACGCCCTCAGAATGATGGGGATTCAATACAGAGCTGACATTCTGCCTAGAAAGCAGCCAGGCTTTCATATGTAAATTCTCCAGTGTGTTTGGATTTTTACTTCTAAAAAGTGTATTGTTCTGTGTATAGAATGAATATTTTTGGAACAGTTGCATAATACTAAATTTGTCCTTGGTGAATTTTTCTTTGGTTGCCTGAAACACTATTGCTTCATTTTATTTCTTCTGAAATGACAGATTCATAAATGCCCAAAGGCCTTTATACATTAACCAGTTAATATGAGATGTCACCATGATTAATGAATGAGGATTTTTTTAAAAAAGCAATACTTTCATCACTGGTTTTCATGACAGGAACCTGAGATGACAGTACTAAAAGTTGCCTAAGAAGAGGAAGAAGAAATCTTTAATATTTTGTAGGATTAAGGCAAACCTGAAAAAACAAACAAACAAACAAACAAAAAACTGCATGGAGAAAAATGCCAAGACAAGTTGGATACAGTGTGAGATATGCTTGGGTTTATTCTAATATATAAAAGTAATTTTAGACATTAGATGAAAAAAGTTTATCACAAAAATTATTGCATTGTTTGTGGACAGATGAACTGGAAAACAAGGCACAAATGCACTTTCAGCTATAATTTTCAGCCAGGCTTATTTAAAGATGAATAGGGGAAACAAGAAAACAAGTGTCCATGGAGGATAGTGTGCTGGCAGGTGCTAGTGGCAAACATCAGAAGAGTCTAGGACCTAAGTCTAAGATGAAAAAAGCAGGCTATAAGCTAAACCATTTTCAATCCCAGAAAAAACATCCAGCCCACTCTGTCGTTAGAAGCAGATGTGGAAAGGCAATACACCTGCAAAAAAAGTAGTCAAACAAGAGCAAGTAAAAAGGACTTCAACAGTTTCAAGCACAGGAACTATGACTTTATATTATTGGAGGCAGAAAGTCAGTAAGAGAAGATATCACTGTGGACAGAGGTAGATTTAATGGAGGAGAACAGTCAGACCTGTCTGGTCTCCCCCCTGTACCAGGAATAGGTTGTGCAGCAGCTCTGCTTTGCATGACGAATAGAAGCCGGCCTTCCATTCATCTGCCATCATCCTCTTTACACATGCAGCCCACAGCAAATACAGAGACACCACAAAATTCTAACTTCTGTCTTCTCAACATCCATCATGAATCACTTTTAGGTCCAGCCACTGCAGCAATGTGAAGGGACAGAAGACGGGACTATCTGACAGTCTTTTCTTGAAGGGTTCACTAAAAGACTCTGCCTCACATGCTTTGTATTATGTGGAAGCAAACATAATGTGCTTTGCAAAGTCATTTTGCTGAAGAAGAATGAGACAAGAGAATGAGGAGTTACATGAGAGTAATGACCAGAATTTACAGGAATAAACTTGAGAAAGTCTATAACCCCAGCTCCCTCCTCCTCTCTGGTTACTCACTTCTACTGAAAATGCTGGAACTCTGTTGCCTTTGAGACAACAAATCAGGCTGAAATCAGCCACCAGTTTTAAGACATTCTTGGCAAGAGGGCAGACATCTCAGAGAAGTTGCTTCTGTAGGAGACTACTAAAGCAAACTCTACAGTGGTCACTTTGGGTGTCAGAATAATCCAGACAATTCAGTTTCTTCCCCAGCAGTAATAGATTAATGGAGATGTTCCAGTTCCCTGAGAGGAAGGAAACTACCTATTACTTCCAAGAAATACTCTCAACTAACATCAACAAAAAACCTTTTATTTTTCTTGCCTTCTTTCCTTTAAGTTGTCATCCCCACGTGCTACACTGATTTTCTCTTCATTTCTCAGTGCCACCTTTCCTATCTGGGACCTGCTACTGAAGCCTGTGCTTTCCCTCCCTCTGTCAGTGCCCTCTCCTGTTCCTCAAGATTTTTGAACCCATGTGACACCTATTTCAGTGGCACGTCACCACTATGGAGGCATCACTTTATTAGTGACAGAGAATAAAAAAATGTCTTATTATCATGGGAAAAGCTAGCACTTCTCCAGCTCTGTGCTAGAAAATTTTGTGGGAGGGTAAAGTAGCAGCTTCTGCAATGCTCACTTTTCCCCAGCACACCACGGCTCCCCTCTGGGACCACATGAAAAGAAAGTTAAAGGGAAGACATTCAGCCTGACTCTGGGATGTTTACTCTTTTCAGTAGTGATTTGCATAGAAGAAGCATTACCAAAAAGTTAATGACACTTTGACATTGAAATTACTTTATTTCAACAATGCAGTACAAGATTTCCTACAAATGGGGAATGATGCTTTTTAAAATGGCCCAGACCTTTTCATGATTTCCAAAGGAATTGCAAATCATTCTGGTTCAGAATGAACACATTTCCAAATGTCAGAATTTGCTACAATACAGAAATTCAGTTAAATTAAGCTTTTACAGCCATCCTTTCTCATGACAGCTTAGAAAATTCAGTTGTATCTGGTGTATTGGTCCAGGGAAATGACAAAGAGATTTCACCATTTGATGGTCTTGTCCACAAAGAACATATATTTTGTTTTCCTTTTCAGTTAAAAATTAAAGTCTTAAAGATTGCTCCAGAACAATGGTTAAAAAAAAAAAAAAGAAAAAGTTATGTACGTGCTGCTTAGTCATCTAAATCAGAAAAGATCAAAAATAAATCTGATTGTAATGGTTACTGAAATTAAAGACCATCAGAGTGTGAGGTGAATGAATTGCCACCTTTCTGCAGAAATAAAATCCCTGGAAAACATAATAAGCAATCATGGCTCTGTAAGAGTGCGTATTCGTCCACCTGCATAATGTATTTATAGCAGTTTTTAAAATACAAAGTTCCAGTTTGTACCTATAGTGCCTGAGGTGCATAATTTTTTTCCCTTGTGTGTGAGTGGGAAGGCAGCAAAGGCACTAAAAAGAGTACTTTGTATGCCGTTTTTAAATTCAGATGTTTATAGACATGGTTCTGCTTTAAAAGGTCAGTTTAAATCCCTTTTTATGTGGTGTTTAACTTGTGCTTGTGAAAGAGCTGCTTTAACTCCTTTCTCACGCAGGCAGCAGTGGAATCATGTCCAGCAGTTCGTCAGTGCTGCCTGCTGTGATGAGGCATGGCTGATCTCAGGTTCCTGATCTAGGCTACATTTAGGTGCTCTCTTTACTTTTTAACACCAACAGCAGTGTGGGTGCCAGAGTGTGCCACGGCTGGAGTGGTAGCAAAAGCCATTTTGCTTATCTGGGTATAGCAATATAGCCCCAGGGACTTGCCACAACACAGCAGAGCAGCACTGGGCTATGTGTACACAGGGAAGGTAACACAGCTGCTTTCCAGACGCAGAGCCGACTTGTTAGATTCAGTGTTCTTCCTATGGCGTCTCCTTCCATCCATGGCAACATGGTTAATAGGGAGGTCTGGAAAATAAATTGAATAAATAAATGATTTGGGCTTTTTGATGGGAAATGATTGAAAAAAACAACTTTATGGGCAGAGTTGGGAAGAGAAAGATTGATTTTATTTGGAGCATCAATCACCACATTCTGTGGTTTACAAGACAAGATGCTGCTGTGCTGAGGAAATCTGTGTGTGCCAAGAGCTGCACCCCGACACTGCAGCCAAGGACCCTATTAAATTTGATTTTTTTGTCCTTGTGTTCTTGACCTAAAGCAAGAGTAAAAAAGCTCCTGTTTTAAAGCCGGTTATACTGGCTTGCCATCAGCATGATGATCTGCCCCTTCACCATTTGGAAAGGTGCTGTGAGTGCTCAGAGGGCACCTCTCTTTTACTGGGGTTTGGCTCCAGGACCTGGGTCCAGGCTGGGGACACTGCAACCTGTCCAACTGGAGTCTGCCCTGGCTTCCAGCCTCACAGTGTTAAATAAGAGAGACTGTACATTAATGTAAACATAAATACTTATTTCCGCCCTTTAGATAACTGGATAGCCTGGCTTGCTCTGCAGTGGAGCAGTAACCATAATGCCCATTAAGTAATGTTTACCTTGAGTGGGTTTGAATATTTAGGCAATACAGAATAACTTGAAAGATAATCAGGGCAGGTTTGGAGCAATAGCCAGAGACACAGTCACATTCATAATGAACAACATGATGCTGCTTGACAAAGGAGGATTGTATTGCTACCTTAACCTCAGTGAACAGTCTTGTGCCAGTGAAGGACAAGCCAAGGCATCACAGAAATAGCTCTGGCAACTGGCCATGGTCTAGTTCTCAGGAAAACTTGGGTAAAAAATTATCTCACCTGGGGGGTGGCCTGTGGTGTTGCCTTCGCTGTAGATCTGTTTTGTTCACTGCTGATATTTTTATACACAGAGAGAAAAGAATTCTGACTAAGGTCAATCCTGTTGTTCAGCCACAGGTTCTCTAATACATATGTCCATCCTAATGAGTAGTCTACTTCTAGACATCAATTATTTCTGCTTCTTTCCCACGAGAGAGCACCCAGTTTGAAATTATGCTTCTTTTCCTGGTGCTTGTCATTCTCATTTAGTCCAGAGTAGCTGACAAATAAGTAGTCAATTCCCACTTCCTTCCTTTGCAGAATTGCAGTAATAACCTAAAGTTACAGTTCAACATCCAATCTTTTTCAGCAGATGGCTTTCAGCAAATAAATACACTCAACTTGCCAAGCTTTGTCCTGAAGTACAAAAGCTATCCACATCAAATCAGGATTTTAGGTGTTTTCATTTTCACATTGTGATCTGTATTTTGTTCACAAACCATAATATGAGGTGAGATGTGAACTCTTATTTATTAAAATTTACATTATATTTCTCATATCAAGTGCAGATTTTAAAAGTAGGGGGTAGAAGCAAGACAGTGTGAATGGGCCAACCTTAGTCCCAATTTTCACAGTACCTGCTCTCATGTGTTATAATATGTTAAGAAACAATAATAACCTTCTCTCTACCTCACCACATTTTATTCTAAGGATCTGTTCGCCTTTGAGAAGTATAAAAATGTTTTGGTAGCTTATTTAAAGATAATCCAAATGCCTCCAAAACACACACAAATGAACTGAAGAAGGAAATATTTTCTTACATCCACCACATGAGACTAATATGTCAAGACCAAATCAAACCAAAAAAATCATCCAAGATCATGCAGTAGTACTGGTAAGATCTGCAGGGCATCAGCTAAAAGCACAGTGTAATTCAGTGACCGACAGCTGACAGGGAAGTTTGGAAAACTCAAGGTAGAAATGAGGATTTGAGATTTTCAAGTGAGATTAGTTACAAATTAAAACAAATCAACACGGGACTGAAAATTCTCTATCCCCCAGCTGGGTTTTAGTTCTGGTCCCTTTACATTGCAAAATCATCCAGGTACTTCCTTCTTTAGAAATGAGTCTCCAAAGACTTTTTTATCATGGTTGTCTACCACCACAGTACCATGAAGGACTTACCCTTAAGAAGGCTGAGAAGATTGAAATTCACATTGAGATTTCTGTATTTTTACCAGACTCCAAACCTTCTGCACATCCACTTCCCTCATCACCGTCCCCAGGCTCTGTTCCACTTCCTAGGACCACCTACAAAATCACTTACACTCTCATTACTCTGTTGTGAACACCCACTTGTTTGGCAAAACATCCAAACAGTTATTTACCTTGACAGTAATTTGTTTTCTCTCTCAGACCTGCTTCATTCAACCATGTGCTTGTCCCAGCTGAGCAGATCTATGGTCTTGCTGGTAAGTTTTCTCCCTCCTCCACTCCACTTTTGCCCTTTTTTTCCTCATCATTTTCTCTGTGGCTTTTTTAATTTCATAAGTTCTACCTCCAGGGAGTCTATGATACATCTTTGAGAACTACAGGTGTTCCTTAATTTCTAGACAAAGGTCTTGCTAGAACACAGAGAAACTGTGAACATAGAAAACCCTTTAACCTGATGGTAATGGGAATAACTCTTTAGGGTTTAATTGTTCTCTTAAAATATCTACAAGCACTTTCCCAGAACTAAACAAGAGTATGAATACACCATTAGTACCTGAGAGAACACATCATGTGAAATTCTGTATTGTACCAGCAAAATTTCCCCTTTTAAGAAAAAAAGGTAATGAATTTTGAAAATTGGAGTGACCAAAAAGAAAAAAAAATATGATGTGAGATTGTGCTCTCTACTTGATTTTTTTTCATTTTAATTGATTATGAAAGTATATTGGCCCTTCTATATCCCAATATCATAAGAAATTCTCATTTAGCTGTATCTTATAATAATTTTGCTTTCATTGCATATACACTTGCAGCGTGCTCTACATCATATGAATGATGACCTTACCACAGAGAGTTTGTGCTGCAGAGGCAGACGTGTAATGTCATCAAGCTAGGCATGATCAGAAGCCAAGGCTCAGGCTCCCACAGGGCTCTGAGTTGCAGACATGTTTTTTCACAGCTCTTCCTACTGTTGTCTGGAAAGAGTGAAATGACCTGTTACTGCTCCTCTCCACCCAAAGTATTTCTAGAGAGGAGGAACATTCTTCCCAACTTCAAGATATTATGGCAGGAACTAAATCTGTGCAGTGAGGATGGAGAGATAGAACATGTCTGGGAGAAGAGACCCAAGTGTCTCTGTCAGTTATTCAGGTTTCAGTACCAATGCTCTATGATCCTTTTCAGAGACAGCAGTTCAATCTCCAGTGTGCTAACTGTAAAAGTTAAGAAGTCATGCTTAATTTGCTGACCTTTAAGTTTTGAATTTCAATGCTACAAGAAGCCATATTTCTAGTTTTACTTGCTACAGGTCTGCAGGCCTATTTTACAGAAGTTTGCAGAAGCAAACATTGATTAATGAGATGAGGCAGTAGTCAATGAGAGCAACAAATGGGTGGACTCAGGAGGAATGACTCTTGAGAACCAATTAATGTGTGGACATGCCATCTGGGCTGGCAGCACACAGGGCAGTTCACTACCTGCTGCCACTGCTGGCACTGCACCAAGAAGAATCAGAGCATCTGTCAGTCCCCAGGATCTGTAACAGAAAACTGCAGTGCAGAGAGCTTCAAAACAAACCTTGAACATGAAAACTCTCTGGTAAATCCCTAGAAGAAAAATCCTAGAGACACTGTAGAAATAACTGTAATAAAATTAGAATGTGGAATTGTTTCCCAGGCAAAATAAAAATCTCACAAGTCTGCCCCTTTGTCTTTGTAGACTCACCTCTTCTCCCTGAATTTCTTTTGATTGTTTCAGTTGGCATCAAAAGCATATGTTTTCTCTGTGAATATCTTAAAGTACAACTTCAGATTTTCAGATTTTCACCTTTCCTTCCCATCTTTCCCATTTTATTTTAATAAGGTCATGATTCTTTCTAAAGAGGTGCTGAATCTGTTAAGGAAAAGGTATAACATGAACAAGCTGTATCCCACTTCACTGCTGTCATTGCTCTCCAAGGATCTCTCTATTGAAAAACAAACTTCCTCAAGTGTTGCTACTTATTTAGCCAAAATACAGAGAGTGAGATTGCTGTTCTGCTTCCCTTTCCTGCAGAAACACACAAAGTGTAGATACAAGGTCCTGGCAGGATTTGATGCCATCACTCTTAAAAGGGGAAAATTAACTTCTAAAAATCTACTTCTAAAATCTCACCTTGAATCACACAGAAGCAGCAAGCTAACAAGGGCAACCTTGTGGTCTTGTACCTAGCAGAAACCATTACTGCATTCAGTGGATATGTTTTTGTGGGATGGGAAGTGTAAAATCAGGAATCATTGTCAAAAATTAGGATTTCAGTGCTTAATCACTGTAATCTACATTTCATAAGAGATAATTTGACTTTCACTTGAAGACAGATGTACTGCAAAAAGGCAGACCATTCAGAACTCTGAATAAATTGGAAAAAAAATAAAAAAGAACCAAATTACCATGTTTTCTTTTCCCCATGTTTCATCAGTCTGACCTTACTTTCTGAAGTATCAGACTTAACATCAGTGTATGAAGATAAACTTTGGACAAAAAGCTACTCGGCACTGACTCTGAGTCAGCGGCCAGGCACAGCTGGAGGCCGTGCCTACATCTGAGATGAATGAACAAAGTGCTTTGAAGAGTTTTTCTGCAGGTCCTGCATGAGCTTTTCTCAGGGCTGGATCCAAATCATTGTGTGCTTCTAAATTTTTTGAAAATATTCTGTCAGTTATGATAGGCATTTGATTGGGTTATCAATGAAGGAGAATGGCTATATGTTTGGATTAAAGAGCTAATCAGTCTCTGCAATATTTGTTTCAAGGAATAATTCACTGAAAATACAGCCTTTGGCTGAGCTGTTTATGTCTGTCTTATGCATTGCAGGCTCGATCATAGTGGAACTGTAATGAGGTATTTGTGTAGAGCAGTTGAAGTTCTCTAATTACAGACTTTTCTAGGAGCATCTTTTGTTCCCAGTGGGACCTGGCCTATTTTCAGAGTAGTCTGGTTGGAAAGAACGGATTAGTTTACCTGTCTCTGTTACTGAAAGCTCACATGACTGAAGGCTATACTCACTTGTACTTGCTAAGAAAATTCTTTCCAATTAGATATGAAGCTCAGCTTGATACTTTAATTGTTGGACATCCAGAATGTTTAATTGAAGTTCAGCTATAAGGAGATGCAGTTGACAGAAGACTGTGTGTTCATTGACATTTAGGAAAAAAATAAATTAAAAACTTCTGTTATTCTCCAGCAAGAAAATCCATAAGTTTTATCAGAGTAGATTATGCCATTCCATGCCTTCACAAATAAAGATGACATCATAGGGTGAAGATACCATGGTGATGCAACTTTCTTTCTTATACTCAAAATACTGACCATTTTATAAGCCAGTAATTTGGCTGAGAGTACTATAACGAGTCAGGCACCCATAAGAGAAGTTCCTGAAGAGAGAGTTGAGTGTGGAGTTAGATAGCTCAACTCTGAGTTGTGTGTGGAAGACATGAGCTGTCCTAAAATAGTATTTTAAATGGTCATCAACCCAAAAAGTGCTACTTACAAGGCAGAATGGTAGACCAAGAGATGCATGCAAGTCAAATTTCAGTGAATGCTGAGTGATTTCTCTACAACTGCCTTTCTTCCATCTAAATATTTGCTTTAATTTGGCAAGTCTGGGAACCTCTTTTGGGAAGAAGCAGAAGTGAGGTCTTGCTGCTTGATTTACTCCAGGGCCTAGGCTTTTTTTATCCAAAAGGGACTCCAACACTGTGTTCCCAAGGAAAGTTGTTATAATTAGACTCCAGAAAGGACTCTATTCTATGCATGACAGAGCAGGCCTCTCTGCAAACAAGTGGAGAAACCCCCTGTGTTACACTGCTCTGTTGAGCAAAGATACCAGCTTACAACAAGCCAGGTAAGTCCGGGGAAGCCTCATAGCTGTATTAGCTTTAAAATATCCATTGAAACAGATCAAGTCTACTTCTCAGAAACTTCCCAGTTCTCTCCCTTCAAGTAGTTTCAGTTCTTTTGAATTAGTGGGTGGATTGTGGAGGTGCATCCTTCCTCCTCCTCCTCCTCCTCCTCCTCCTCCTCCTTAGGCCTGCTTTACTATCTCAGGACCTTCTGAAAAGCCTTGACAAAACCAGCTGAGTGGTGAAGTGCCTCTTTACCATATCAGTTGGGCAGTGAAGCATCCCAACTGTACCAGGAGCTCTTGCATGATAAAGATGGGAACAACATTGACTGTAAAGGAATATCTGGTGCCCAACCAAAGTGGGGAACAAAGGATAATCAGTCATCTTCTGACAGTCTTTCAGCATTCCCTACCTGAACTGTAGCCCAAGTGGAATGACACCATTGTCACTGGAGTTTTGGAAACGTATTCTAAACCATTTGTAAACTGCAGTAATTTTGTTTTTGTGATTCTGTCATTACCAGCCTGAGGATGGAGATTTTACAGATAACTAAAATCAGTCATCTTGAGACCCTACAAACAGCTGTCCTCAGTGAGGCCCTATAAGGTCTCCTAGACCACAGGCTGCACCAGCACCTTCCTCGGAGTGAGATGCCTCTTGGAACTCCCAAACCCTGAACTTTGCTATAGTTCTACAGGCTGTTGCTGATGATGCTGATTAGGCTGATACCCCACAGACATGCTCCTCAAGGTGCAATCCGTGCCTGTTGAGAAGCACAAAGGGATTTGATATATTTGACTGAACTCAAGTGGAATTTTTAATAAGTACCTTTACGCACAGATAGAGATGTGTGCACACAGATGTAGATCTACACATCCTTGCCTGTGTGCAAATGTGTGAATTGATTGTGGTGTGAATGATATTATAATGACTCTATAATTATGTCACTGTTATAATTGCAGTCAATTCCATTTTAACAAATTTTTAAATGTTAAATGAGTCAATGATTAAGTGCTACTAAACCCTTTTGCACCGTTATCTTTATGTATCTGTATCCTTTGCCCTCTTACCCATTTGCATCCCTGATCTCCATGTAAATAATTATAAATTGATTCTAATCTGATTTCCCTATGCATGCTTCATCTATGTAGTAAGTAAATAGTAAACCTTGCCATTTAGTTCTGTTAAAGTCATAGTTTGTAAATCGGTATTAAAACCTACTTATTGCCAATCACTTTGATGATGATTCTTTAAGCAGCCAAACCCATTCATTTGCGACACAGGTCAAAGTAATTATTTAAGTCAGTGAAATTTACATCTAATGTTGCCACTTTGAATTAGAAGAGAATCAGTTAAACCACTTTGCACTGAAAAACTTATTAAAATCAATTAACAATCTATTAAACTTGTGATTATCATTCATCCAAAACCATGTTGACTGGTGTAATGGTAAAAAGGCTTAGAATTCCTAGGATTGACACAGATTGCACAACAATGATAACAAACTCCTAAGCATCATTATTTAAAAAAACAAACAAACAAAAAACCAAAAACCTGAACAGAAAATTATGTTAATGGTAATCAAACCAGAAAGCTTGGAGTCAACTATGGTGTTTCAATCAGTCTGCAACACAATATAGCATTAGATAATCAGCACATTTTTTCTGATCCACTGAATGAAAGCTGGTATCTGCCTAATTATTAAATTGACAGACATGTTTTCATAAACAGCAACATACTTTTACAAAAGGCCCTTAGCTGATGTGGAAAGAATAGTAATATGCTATTTTGTAGCCAGAAGCTGTTTAGTTAAGGAAAGAAATTCCCTATGTACTGGCTTTCAATATTCCTCTAAGGAGACCTAGAAACATCCATCTCTTCCTGACAAGTGATAGTATAGAGAAAAATAATCACTAAACAGATTTTCATTGCCGAAGAAGTCAGAGAACACTCTCTGCTAGGCTTGATAGGATATCAAATTCTAAAAGTAAATTCTAAAATGCTCACTCCCCAGTGGACTTTGCACTGTAAAAAGCAGAAGTTGTAATGTCCCAAGCATTTATTTTCAGCTCATGTGGAATACTAAGTGATCTTGGAGATAAGTAGGAACAACATATGCACTGATTTAATATGAAATATTTTAATTGTTCCCAGAAGAGGAGTAGGATGCCGATGTCAGAGACTTATTAAATATAGCCTTTACATTGAACAGGAGTACACTTAGATAAAGTAAGAGCCGTGTGGCAGATTACCAAATTGAGAAAAGCAGTTCAGCTCATATCATGGCTACATTGCCATGTCCCATGTAAATTCACATCCAGCTTTCTGTGTAGCCAGCACCCTCTGCAAGATCTCATTAGGTCTTGTAACATGTTTGTCACTTGTCTGTTCACTTATTCCCAGCAGGGGAAATATTTGCAGTAGAGTGTGTTCTGCAATAACCCAAGTGGTGTTTGGAGTCCATGGACCACTTATTCCCTTTGCTGCAGAGGGTTCAGTTGTGTGTGGGTGGAATTCATCTTACCCAAATATAGCCCACAAAAAGAAATAAGCTCTGCTGGGCAAGATTTGTCTACTCTATTTTAGGCATTGACCTCAGGATGAGATTTCTGTCATCAAGCACCTATTTCTCTTCACTGACAGTACAGTGAGCCTGTGATGACTCACTCAGATGTAGGAGTCTACAGCTGGTCTGATGAATCCTGCCTGGAGTCTCTTGAAGGTAAGGGCAAGACCTTGGATTGGAGGTAAACTCTTATGAAAAGCAAACATAAAAACCAAATGTGCGTAGCAGGCCATACTGGTGAGGAGATAAACTACATCAGGACTGAGGCACTTACCTGCTATTGGTGGGTTTTAAAACATCCCTGATACAAAATGTTCCATGATTCAGGAATACCTGAGCTTGTTACTGCTGCATTTAATCTTGCTCTGGTGTATGTTTTTGTCCGAGTGTTACACATTGCTAAGTGGAAAGTTTGATGCTTCAGTGATTAACAAGGACTTGTTTAAATTTGATAGCTTCTGATGAAGACAAAATTCATTAATTTAAAAGGCAACAGCTATTCCTAAATAACAGCTTATGTAGACAAGAGATAGAGGAAGAACATGTCATTGAACCTCAACAACATAGTAGATGGACACTTTACCTGCCTGGTACATTTATCTTATGAGACTTTATTTTGGCATCTAATTTATAATGACCTGTATCAATGTTTCCAAACAAAACTTTTTTTTTTTAAATATTGGAGAACAAGTAACCACACATTTCAGTCTATTTATCAAACTTTCATATTAAAATGCATTCATGCATGTATTGCAATGTAGTTGTTCAGTATTGATTTGGTTTTGGTTTTTTTGAGAAGGTTTTGGAGTTCTTTGTTTGGTTGCTTTCTTAAATAAAAAAATCTTTTAGCTTCCATTCTATATAACTACAACATCTTGTATATCTGTCAGTTTTCTCCAAATGCTTTTATGTAGACTGTGACATTCTCAGCACTCATTAAGGATGTCACTAGTTCCTGCAACCAGAGCTGACTGTAGACAAGCCATTCAAATGAGGAGTTTCTTCCACAGGTAACTAAAAAAAGTATATTAGCAATCCAAAACCAGATTAGAAACTCAGGATATTCTTGGCCAGGAAAAGGCTTTAGGACCAATACACAAATCCAAATAGTAATGAAAAACCTAGTACTCCTGAGGGGAAATAAATGCGTGAGCTGTCCATTCTTTGTTGAATAGGGATGGGTATGTCCCCTGAATGGAACACACAATCTACATCACATCTACATGGAATAGGAAACATTTCACATAAATCAGGAATTATATTCTATCATTAAAATCTGACTTCTGAGAACATGCAAGAATTTCTTAAAGACAAAACTTGGAAATCTTCATGTGGATACTGTGTCCAAGGCACAAAGCTGCTGTGTTTTGGAAAGCAGAAGCTACAATCACAGAGCAAGATTCTGGTTCCTCCTAAACTTCATTACCAGCTCTATGAAACCTGAGACACAGCATGGCATAAGGTGTAAAGTTGAAATCTGAAATCAAACACTGAAAAGTATTAAAAGTTATTTTGAATAGTTAGGTGAATAATTTAAAAGTTTGCATCATTGCACACAAGGGTAGTGACTGGTGTTCAGCACTATTAGACAAAAAAGTTAATTTATTTATTTTTATTTTAATCATGACACTTTCTCCTCAAATTGTACAATATGAGCAGCACTCTTTACAATCAGTGAGCATTGCTCCATTGTTTTGTAGCTGAAGAACTTGGCCTCATTTTTGAGGGGCTTTCTAAACGTTTCTTCAACTGCAGAAATAGGCCACTTTCCTCACAGTGGAGACACCTGACAGAGTCAATATTTTCTTTGCCATAGAGACAATACGGTTCGTAAGATTTTGGGGGGTTTTTGCAGAGATTCAACCTTAATTTTTTCTAGTTAAAATTTTTATGAGAACATTGCATTTCAACTTAGTTCCTGAAGCCTTAAGATTGTTACAGCTAATTTCTCCAAAATGGACTGTATCTCGGAAATAGTGGGGATAATCTGCAATCGATATGATTTGCAGAGTTTTGAGTAAAACGTTGAACTTCATTTGCATGAACCATTGCATTGAGTATCCATTGTACAAGCACGATCATGATAGTGCATCCAGGAATGGTCACTCATCTATAGATCTACATAACAGAGGTTTCTTCAATGTTAATGAATATTGGCATTTAATGGCTCAAGACATTTTGCTTCATGCAGCGTTGTTTGGTGCTTTTATTGACAGTTAAAGTTGGAGTAGATGAAGTCTTGAAGTCAAAAAATTGCCACTTTTGACTACCAGAAAGTAGTGAGTAAGTAGGGGAAAAAGAGTCATACAACACAGAACAAATATAAGAGCTTGTTTAAACCCATGTGAAGTTTTGTGCATGTATGCACAAAGTGGCATCACTTTAAAGCCACCCACTTACTCTTCTGTCTCTGTGGTGTGTTTTCCAAACTGAAGGCTTCCCTGTTGGTCTTTGACATACATGACCATTTGAAAATTACATTTTTTGTGAATGTCCTTCCCTTTAGTCCATGTTTTACTGGCAGTTATCAGGTTTCTCCTTACTTTCTCTATTAAAAAAAAAAAAAGAGATGGGATAAGAGAAGAGAAGAGTGAAGGAAGAAAGAAGCAAGAAGGAAAAAGAAATAAATAGGAAAAAAACAGCTTCATGAATAATTATTGAGATTTGAATGTAGCTGCATTTTCATCTCTTACAAGAAAAAATACGCTTATATACATGACTGGATGGCAATCCAAGGCATGCAGTTGGATATTGATGTCACAATATTTTCCCTTAGAAAATGGAATTGAATGAATTCAGCAAAATGTAATATCTCAATATTCACTTTTAGTCATCTTTCATATTTTCACTTAGCTGAAAAAAGAAAATGATTCTGTAGAGCTGAAGCCAAACACAAGACAAATGTATTTATTATACTTGCTATATAGATGTACAGGTAAATTACTTTGAATGTCTGTGTAACAGAAAGTGATTTGTTTAAATGGAAAAGCTTTTGTGTTTTTCTGTGAGACGTGAAAACGTATCACTGAACACATAACTGTGTTGAAGTAAGAGGTATTTGAAGTACACTAACATGGCACATCTCCTGAATGGGCGGTGTTCTTTTAGGCATTTGCAACCATTCAATAATTCAGAGGTGTGTGAAGTCCTAATTCATGTTCTTTTTTAATAACACTTCCCAAAAAGCAGCATTTTAAAGATGCTTTTAACCACAAGTTAAGCCTCATTGACAAAAGCAGAAAGCAACTACATATTTTCTTTAAAGGCGAAGTCGTAAATCTCTAGTGCTCAAAAACTGAAGTATCTCTAACCACGGGCTGACCCCACGGACTCAGTGAATTAATTCACACTGGGCAGTACAGAGAGTACAGCGCTCAGCCCAGCACTCAAGCAGCTTCAGCAGCCACCACCCCATCAGCAAAGGCTCACACCAGGGCAACTGCATCGTCAAGAAACAGCATTGTCTAATCCAATACAGTGCAATTCTAACACAGCTTTATTATTTTCAGGACTCAAGGTACTACCTTTGCTTGCTAGTTTACTTCCAACTCACTTGTACATCACAGGGATTATTGTGAACATATCTTTGAGTTTTAGAAACCACAACCAAATGAATATGAACGTTTGCACAAGCACTGAGACACATAAATGCACTTAAAAATCCAGCTCTGTGACTTTTGCCAGTGGCTGACGTCAGCTGGTTCAGCTCCATGCCAGTAGAAGTGTTAATTAGCTCCTCTGGGTGTGTGTATCAGCTGCTTTCAGGTCAGAGTGGTGTCATCCCCAGGAGACACCCAGGATAGTGCAGATTGTGTGCCAACCTTCTTTCCCAGGCAAAAAATCAATGGTGTGATAATACATTTCATTAATAAAGTTAATGTTCAAAGACTTCATTCAAAATAAAATCGTTAGAAATTATATTGATTTCTTTCTGGAAGAGAATAAACCTGAGAAAGAGATTCCAAAACCTATGCTGTAACATGCTTTTCTACCATATTCAAGAGGTTAATACAAATAAGTTTTGCTATTACAATGTCTGTGTCAAAAGGTGATAGGCCTGGAAATAGCTCTTGTCTGATGAAAGACAGGAACAGGTTTTATTGTTTTCAGTAATTCTAGGAAAAGGACCTCTACACTGTAGATTTAAACAGATTAAGAGCTAGCAGTGCAGCAAAACCAAATCTAGATAAATATTGGAACGCATTTCTAGTTTTAAACCTACCTTAGTGAAAAATGACTTGAGTTTTATGATCAGACTTTTGTTAAGAGTCATGTTCTTGACACATTTTTGAGGACTGCATAGAGTAACAATGTAAAAAAGGGAAAATTAGCAATAACAAGCAGTAAGGTTCCTAACGAATTATGTAAGGAAAGTGGCAGCTGTCTGTAAACTGAAAAGAATGTGAACAAATATAGAGTGAAATAGGAATGACCACTGTGAAGAATGGTTTAGCTGCACTTCTAAATACTTTTAATCTGTGAATGTCATTAAAATATTATTTTGCTAGTTCAACTTAATCAGGACTGTGAGATAGTTACTGGATTATGTAGAGGTAAAATGGCCAAAAGGTAGCTAATTTGCTTCTTTGACAGATATGAACACAGAAACGGGGAAATATTGGAAATATTTCATGAACACAGTCTTCAAAAGAAGACAAAAGGACCTGGTTCATCACTCTGTGAGACTAGAAAGCTAATGCACAGTTTTCTGGTAGCCTGTTTTGCTTCCCTTTAATCAAATGACCACAACAATTAACCCAATTAGCCTTAGCATGAACAAGGAGGCAGCTTAATCTTGAATAAGAGAGAAAAAAAATATTATATATATATATATATATCTCCATCCAGAAAATACTTTGATAAGTTCAAGTTGGCCCTGGGAGCTGAGATTGCAACAGATGACCTCCAGAATTTATTTTTAACCTAAATTATGCTACACTTCTCTGTATGGTATTTCATGGCTCAGGCTGACACAGTGGGACTCAGTCGAGCACTGAGTGGTGCGATCTCAAGCAGTTCACAAGTGTTACCCTTGAGAATTTTGGGGGATAGATGAAAACAGAAACCTTGGAAAGGGGATGTGGCATATCCATTTTTTAAAAAATGGGTAGAGTAGGAAGGCAGAATGTCAGAACATTAGCCTAGTCACCTAATACTCAAAATACTGCAAGAAAAAAACTATTTTACAAGCCACTAAAAAGCCAGCAACAGCAATGTGAATTTCTGAAGGGCAACCAATGTCAAATAATGAATTTTATGCTACAATGGATGCAAAACACTCAAAGGAAATAGATATTATATGCTGTATTTTTACTTACACCATGGAAAGCCTACTAATCTGACTTTTTTTTTAAACCAACTAGAGGAATATCTTGTAGATGAGGGGATCCCAGGCTCAGTTTCCTAAGTTACTACTGCCAGTAATGGCAAAAAGTCCCTGACTGCTTTCCTCAGCAGCATTTGGATAAATAGGAGGCATTTTGCAGTCTAACTGTAAGGGTTTTAAAGTGGTTTGAATACTCTCCTAGAAGTGTTTTCTAAATGACTGCCCTAGCTGAAATTGTTACAGGCTATATACAATTGCCTGAAAAGCTAATGCCAAGAGCTATCAGTATTCACTGTCAACTAGAAGGATGTCCTGTGGCTTCCTGCAAAAATCCATCTTGTTTCTGGCATTTCTCAGTCTTCCATTAATGACTCCTACAAGAGCAGGGAGTGCTCCTTACAAAATTTGTACACAATCTGAAGTTTAATGTGAGTTGTGAGCTCTCTTGGTGGAGAATTAAAAGCAAAGAAATGTCTTCATCAGCTGGAAGAGCAGTCTGAAATAAACAGGATGCAATTCAGCAAGGACAAGTGATAAAGTAGGAATAATCAGCTGCACGAATAGAAGACAGAAAACCACTGGATAAAATTAAGTTTTGGAGTAAAGGTTCAGACTTGCAATTTGAAGAGTGTGCAGTGTGACACAGCTGCCCTGTGTCTACTTGCCTCCTTTTGGCATGTAGGAGCAGGTGGGTTACATGCAAGATGTGAAGCAATCCTCATCTTCCCTCCAGCTCTGGCATGGCCTCAGCAGTAATCCTGCCTCTCATCCGGAATATGATAATTAGAGAAAAGGTGGGAACAACTGGCATACTAACTAGAGAGTGACAAGGATAAATCAGAGCCCAGGGAAACATGGCTTGTCAGGGGCAATGGAAAAAAATGCAGTTGTTTAGGTTAGAGAAGACTGAGAAGAAACAACAGTCTTGGGATACGTAAAAGGTTCTTGCAATTACTTTGAGAGCATTTCCTGGTGAAGGATGCATCTTCCAGGACTCTATAGCACTTTGTTTCTGGTAAGCAAAGCAAGTATTCACTTAATATAAGCCTAATTTTAGGTACTGAGTGGATCCATTCTCCACACCCTAAATGCCTAAGCAGTGTTCCTCATTATGGGTCACATTGAAAGGTGATGTACAATCGGTTGCAAAATACAAGTGTGCATGTTCATTTACAGACACGTGAGCAAGCAGGCTGGTGGAAAGTAAATTTTTCCAGTGGAGTACTGTATATAGAAAATATCTTTGCCTCACAACATGACTCACAGATTGTAACTAAAAGAGGACACATAGTTTGCAATCTTTGAAAGGTTGGTGATGTGGCTGTGTGGTCAACTAACAGCAGTAGTGTTTGTAGGCCTCCAATCTATTTCAGCCATGTACTTATTAAACTATATCAAATGAAAGCTGAAAAGAAGAAAAGGAGAATGAAGAGATACATGACAAGAATTCAGCTACCACATGAGATGGCTCAGACTGAAAGGCACCAGCCTTTTTATGGTAGAGCAGCTCCAGGGCAAGTGCTTTCCCTCAACACCTGTGTCTGTCCAGCTGCACAGCCCTCACACCTCCACTAACTTTAACAGGCTTTTAAGCACCTTGTTCATCCACTTCTCAGTGACTTATTTAACTGGGGTTCTGAAAACTACCCTGTATGCTTGCAATCCTTTTCATGGTCCACCCATACCTGTTTTTCTTGACTTTTTCTTGATCATACCTTCACACTATTTTCTCCTGATCCTTGCACTTTTCTGTGCCTTTCATGGATACAAGCTTTCATACGAACAGCCATTACCCAGATACCACTTTCAGGTGCTGTGAAACAAAGTAGAGACCCTCAATAAGCTCCAGGAAGAAGCTGAATTACTTAAAAGACATCTTAAACAAATGAACACCAACAGAATTCCTTTGCTGAAGAACTTGTGTATGTGTATATTTTAGTGGTATGTTTTCCAGTGCTGGGAGTGAAGGTAGTGAGGATGAAGGTGAGCATGCCTGACAGCTGCATCTCTGACTCTCTCCACTTCTGTGGAGAGGGAACATCTTGTGACAATTGCATAGTAAAGAGTCCTGTCTCCATCCTGAGTTGTCTGCACTCTCTTAAGATGTCTGCTGCCTTCAAATTCAATTCATTTTGTGTAAACGAGCAGCATTTATTTGTGGTTCCTCTTGCCCAAGTATCACACAGAATGCCTCCCATCTTTTGTAAAGAAAGCACTTGTGTTTTTGTAGATGTTGTAGGCTTCTGGGGGGAAGACTAAGATTTTCCAGCAAAACAAAAAAGAGTCTGGTCACTGATTGAAGCATTTGAATTTCAAGTATTGAGAGAGGGAAGAAAGTATAAGTAGAAAAGAAAGTGCTTTTGCATTCAGTGTGCGTTTCTCTGCAAACACTTCTCATAACCCTGGGCTTGAACGGCAGCTGAGTAGCAGTGCTGTTTGCAGCAATGTTTATTTCCACAGGCTAAAGCTTTTGCTATAGCTCTCCTTTTAACTTTTGCAAAAGCAAGGTCAGCCACTATGAAGATGTTAACAGAAGCCTCAGAGAACGTGTAGAATGTAAATATTGGTGTTGTGGCTGTAAAACAGACAAACTAAAAAGGCCTAACAACTTCTCTGAAATCTTTGGGGAGGGAACCCATGAGCCGGGAACCCACTAAAAGCACTATTCCCCTCAATGTCTGTAGGCAGTTTGAATCGATGGCAGCACAGTATTAATCACAATGAAAACTGATTCTATTGCAGGCAATAAGGGGTATACTAGCACAAAACTGTACACACATACAAAGTTCAGTACGTTCCCCCATTTCTTAGATCACTTCCTACAAAGCACACCTGCAGAAAGGCTATTGTCTGGCAATCTTTCAAGCTGAAGTGGGAGTCTGTCAATAGGGAGGCCTGCTGCAAGAAAACAAACAGAAACACTCCTGTGGAATGACCTAAAAGAGTCTGGCATCTGTGCTGTGAACCAGCAAATCCATGCAAAAGCATCTGTGTGACTGGAAATGATTAGCATATTTGATAAAGACTTGGTGGGACGGTGGTATTCTCAAAGACTGGTTAGCAATTCTTAATAGGACCTTTCTCCCTTCAGGAGCATACAGGAAGGTTGGGCTTGATGATCTTGGAGGTCTTTTCCAAACTTAATGATTCTATGAATATGCCAATTCAATAATTTGCATATATAGCATGGACACTGATTTAATTCAGCCTTCCAAGGTAAATGCACCCGCCCTTCCACCACCTTGCCTGCACTACCCGTGGCAGAGCCTAGAAGATGCATTTCACAGGGCTGACAAACTCCCTGCTGTGTAGCCAGATGCATAACAATCCTAGAAGTCTGAGCTTGACCATGAGCTGCAAAAATTCACCTTTCATAAGTTTGCCTGGCAAGTATTTTGGGCTCAGAATCACTGGGGGATCCTCTTCATATTTCTGTCAAAGTCAGAGGATATACTTGATATGCCAAGCAAGGCCTCTGGTCTTCTCCAACCCCATATATCTTCAAAAAAGAATATTCCAGTGCAGACAAAAACCGTTTTTATGGCAACTGAAAAGTCACATAGGGAATCCTAGGTTCAGACTTGTCTGACTTCTCAGGGCTGTTACCTGTCAATAGGTAACTGAGGACAAGTACATACTAGAGCAGTTTGCTTCAGGAGTTAGCAGAATCTTTTTTAAGAATAGAGTAGACTTACATTTGTCAGTAATGTTATAGGAAGAGCTGAGCTTTCTGCAAGGCAGGGCATGGACTACCTGACCCCTGCAACCTCCTCTGAGCCACACTGGTTTTTTTCCAGGTCACTGTGTCTTGTTCCATTTCAGGTTTCTGGACGCTGGTTACATTCTCTGCATTTGAAGCTCTTGAGCTTCAGGCAGCTTTTAAGAACATTCTTTCCAAAACAAACCTTCAGAAAAGGATGGACAGGTTAAATGAGCAGTTTGCAGAGGGAAAACTGTGTGCAACTCTTCAGGAAACACTTGCATTAGCAGTGGAACAAATCTGCTCTACTTGCCAGGAACCTACAAATGGGGAAAATGCAATTTAAATGGAAAGGTAGCAATGAGAAGGGAGAGAAGCTGCAGAACCTGATGCCTCAAAAATGTGTTAACGTGTCCCAACACCTAGATCAGGTCTGAGGAGACTAAAGTATTTGGGTCTTTCATCCCTAGATATTATGAGAAGGAATTCAGTGTTATACATCTTGTTTAAATGATGCAAAGCTGAAAAATATATGCCTCCTGAAGATGCAGCCTGCAGAGTAGTCACAGTGTTGATCAAAACAAGAAAATGCCAAAGGTACTGCCTACAAGGCAAATATGGCCCCCTGAGAACAGCTCCCAGTGTCACTTCAGCTCTTTATGGGGTCTCTCAGATGCTCATGGAGAGCAGGACATTGGCTGGATAAAGCAGTCCAGCAACTGTCTGCCACCTTTCCTATCTGCCACCTCTTTCATGTACTAACCAGAAGTGGGCAGAAGTAAGAGACCTCATCCCAAACCAGATGGACATGGATTTATGTGATGGCAGTAAGCATGTGTTCATGTCTCCTTCCAGTTTGGTCATGGAAGAGACCCAGTGAACTCAGGGGACAAGTAGGATCCTAACCAGTAAGGACCTTAAATATTTAGTTGAAATTGGACTATTCACTTCATTTTAAGAAAGTTCCACATAGAAATAGTTGATCCTTTACTGTTATATATAAATTCCATACTTCTGCCGTTAATTTTTACTAGCATGCCAATTTTTCACCCTTAGGGCTTCGTTCTGATTATCTGCACACTGATGATACACGTTCGTGTAACAACACTGGCTCTTATGACAATAGCTCTCTATTCATGGTGGTATAAGCAAGATAAGAATCTGGCCCTCAAAGCTCTATTTAAACTTGACCGGGATGATTCATACCTTTGAGATCTCAAAATGAGATTACTGCAAAGTGCTTGATAGTGGGCTGCCAAAAGGGCTAATCCATTCCCTGAAGCTAATGCACAATAAAGCACCTTGATTGTTATCAGAGGTGGGCAGAGAGGGATCTGCCTACTCACTACTTGTCTGTCAGCATTTTCTGCTTTTTAGTGCCTAGAAAAGGTCTACAGTTCTGCTTTTAGCTTTTAAAGCTATTAACAGGCTGGAAATTGATGTTGCCAAGGACATCTGTAAATGTGCCCTAGGGATGTATAAATACTTTATAGTATTGAATTGTTCCCATTTTCGTTAGCCACAGGAATCCTATCAGACTGACGAGGGTAATTTCCAGTGACGCCTGTCATACTGAACATGAAAACAACATGGTGGACTCTGCCATGCCTTTCCTTTGCACCACCTCTGTGAACAGCATGCTGGCCATAAGCAGACCACAAGCTGCCTTTCTGGCCATAAAGCCTCCATCAATCTTTCGTGATCAGATTTAAATTAATTTGAACTTGGATCTTCCCTTTTGAATTTTCCTCTGCTTCAAAAATTAAAACAATTTCTATCATAATAAAGTTCTTCTCACATTACTTTTTTAGGATCTAAACAGAAGCTCACACAACTTTGTATTGTACCTACAGGACTGCAGGCAGGCTTTGCACTGAACAGAAGCAGCAAGTGCAGCAGAGGTGTGTTTCTGTCTCATGATTTGCCAAGAAATCCTTTCCTGTGAGTCCCAGAGCAGAGCATAGTCAGCCTCTCTATGCCTGTGCAATGGCATAAGGCTTGATGTAGCTGTGAAAGCACTGGGAAACATACGAGAAAAAAAGATAAATGTGTTTGCTGCAATACAGAAGACCAGTACAGTGCGAGGACACAGGGGATAGGAAGGTGGGTAGGGATTTGCAGATCTATTGCAGCCCACTGAATTTCCGTCCCTCCCCGCCCTCCGGACACATGATGACTCTCTGGGAAGCTTAAATTAGTATGTATCTATCAGCCCACATCCTTTAATAATGTCTTTTTTAATAGGGACAGCTGGATCCAAGGTAATCCCATCAATCAACACTATCAGCTGTAGCTATGATATTTACTCCACTGACTCTGTCCACAGTTTCAGAGCTCACGCTTTTGGAATTACGCACCTAGTTTCAGGCTTCCAAATTTGAAATGTTTGGCAGCAGGAGATTGCTGAGATTTGTTATCCTTAGAAGGATCTAGAAATAATCACAGGTGCCACCTTCTGGAGGTACCTTCACTTCTACCTCAATCAAGTGAGGCAGTAACTGATACCCCTTAAAAAGTGTCTCCAATCCTTACACTGACAAGCAGTTTGCACATAAGGCTGACAATTACAAGTTTTAATGGTTACATTACCCTTGGTGGAAAATATTAACAGTGAAGTGTAATATTTCCATGATTAGAAATAAGAAAAAAACCTGCATATTTTTTTCCTCAATTTCATATATGCCTGAATTTAGGGAAGACCGTGCTGTCATACCAGTGATAATGCCAAGTATGGAAGCTTACCTTTCTTCCACATCCATGGCTACCTTTCCTACCTCAGCGTTCAGTTTGTTGCATTCTATTGGCACAGTACAAATCCTAAATTATTTTGATCATAATCGCTACTTCCAATTAGTTTTTAATCATGGAATACCTTGCTTTGTTATGAAATAAGGATATTATAGCACAAACTGTGAACACCAGTAAATAAAGCCAGATAATTTTCTCCCTTAGAAACATTCATGGGTATGTTTTGTTCCAAAAGTAATTAAAAGTATGTTATTTTTTTTATTTGTTTATGGACTTATGTTTTGTATCATACAACAATCTTAAACAATTTGTCATTGCTGTATTTTTGGCATTGATCATGCCACACCTGGCAGTCTGTGTCCATCTTTGGGCTCCCAGTACATGAGGAAGCTCCATAGACTGGAGTGGCCTCCAACGCAGGCAGCTTGGGACTAAAGTATGATGTGTGAGGTAAGGCTGAGACCACTCACCCTCTTCAGTCTGGCCAGGAGCAGTCCTCGTTGTTGTGTTCAACAATCTAATAAGGGGTTAAGGAGAAGAGAGAGCCAGACTCTTCCCCAGATGCATAACAGCAGGACATGAGGCAACTGTGACAAGGTGCAAAAAAAAAAAAGGGAAACTCTACCTAGATGCTTGGAGAGAACACTTAAAAGGAAGGAGATTAAGTGTGAAAACAATCAGTGAGAGAGACTGTGTAATATCCAGCCTCGGAAATATTCAAAACTCAGCTACTGAAACCATGAGCTCACTGACCTAACTCTGAAGCCAGCTTTTTGCTCTGAGCAGGGTGTTGGAGTAGATGACTGCACAGGTCCCTTCTGACCTAAATTATTGTGTGATTCTGTGTATCTGATCCTTTTAATTTTTCTTTGAGAACCCTATTTTGGAAAAAAACCCCAAGAAACATAGGTCTTCCTTCTGGAAAACAATCACTAAGGAAGCTAACATCTTTCATGTAAGGAGCATGAGTGGAGAACACAAAAGTACACACATGTGTGCATCTACCATCACTTTTCTGAAATAGGAGAAAAACCCAAAAGGTTTTTAAAAGCTAACTGTGATTTCATCAAATTCTAGAAAGAATGTAAAGGCTCTTGATCATAACTGTCATCCTTTGCTTTCTCAAATTCTCACTTAAGCACTGAGACTAAGGAGGAGTTATGTCCAAAAAGTAAGAGTTGAAAGAAAGAGCTATACAACCTATACAACTCTAAAGATATATAAGGAATTGCTGGAGGCCTGAGATTATCTCCAAAACATTGTTTAAACTGTTTTAAAACTTCTTGGCCATATCACTTTGTTAACCTGCTCTTCCCTTCCTCTTCCACATCATATTGTGCATTTGTCTGTGGAAGTTGTATCTTAGCTGTTTTGCAGAGTTGTACCAGTGTCAATGCCTGTAAATAGTGAATGCACAGTTCTCCAGAGAATGAATCATCTGCAGTAGGCTATGACTAGGGCAGGAGTGAGTTTAGGAGTCCCAGAAATAGCCATGGTCTTCCTAAGAAATGAGAGACAAAGAAAAACACAACCTAGAAGCATATAGGCAAAATATAGGGTTGGGAAAAGTTCCATAGCATCTTAGACTGACTTTTTCGTTTTCTCCAGATGTTCCTCTTGACACTTCTCCAAAAGAATTTTGAGAATTCACTGCATAATAACTATTTTCAAGGCCTAGATAGCATTCTGAGGTTTTAAAATAACCATCTCTTACACAAGTGGCTTGCAGTTTCTCTGTCTTCAGGCTGTAAATATTTCCCAATGGAAACTCAAACCCTCCGAGAACACAAGGACCTGAGGGACCCTTGCACAAGCCCATCACCTGAATGGATTTTTTCTCTATTAGCTTTCACATATTTTGCCATGAAAGGAGTTAAAAAAATACCTGAATATATGAAAAACATTGACCTGGAACAAAGACAGAACCAAACTCTAGCTAAACTAATAAAAAACTGCACTTTTAAGTTCTTCCCTAAATTTAACTAGCAAGAACTTTAAAGGCAAATGACTGTTCACAGACAACTTTCATATTTTTTTCATGATCTCTGCTGATGAAGCACATGGTGATGAACTCAGCTGTGCTCTGCCCTTCAATAGCAACACACAATACATAAGATTTTTCAGAGAATGCCACGTGTTCCAGGTACTGAGAAAATAGCACTGTAGTTTATGACAACCCTAAACCACTTGGACTTTCTTCAGTTCTTTTCCAACAGCTCTTGAGAGGATTTCTCTGTCTTTCTGGACGTATTTTTGCATCCTAGGCACACTTCTCAGATATCCTCCCACTCTGAAGCTATTTATTGTACCAGGATCTGTGCTTTTCTGCCTGAAATCCCCCCACTTTCTGAAAATGGGTTGTCCTATTAAAAAAGACTCTTTCATGACAAGAAAGGTTAAAGACTTACTATGCATCAGCTGGGCTGTGGTAGCTTTTCATATGCATGTTTTACTTCTGTTTTAAACACAGCACAATCTCAACAGAGTTCATTGCTAGTTCATACTACCCTTCCCTAACCAGGGATTGAGTACATGCATGAAATTACTGATAAACTCTTAATTTTATAATCTGCCAGTCCTCAGAGAAAATACTTCTTACCTGCACATTGATTTATAACTAGTGATTAGGAGTAGGTTTTGCACTTGTCTTGCACTGGGGAGAAAGCCAGCACACTGAAATCATGGCAGCTTTTTAGGTGAGCAGCTGTTTGCCAACTTGAACAACGGGCTCCTCAGAGACTTCTAACAGTCATCATAATCCATCTTTTCAACAGCAACCTGGTAATAAACAGTGGTTTTAAAGATCTGATTTCTATTGAAATTCAATGTGTTTCCATCTGCTTGCCAAATTTTCACAGTTATGCAAACATACTGGGTATCTAAAAGGCATTAATTGCTTGCACATCACAGCCCTTGCACTTTATTGTCCTAAAGATGACTGATAGGTATCTGACATTTTTTCTTGATGAAAAAGAGTGGGTTTATGTTGTTAGCAACAACTTTAGGTTGTGGGCTTAAAAAACCCTCACAAACCCCCAAGATCTGTATGTGTGTATTTAATCTGACATCCTTGCAGAGTAGATATTTACATCAATGAAGGTGAAGGTACCTTTTGTTTAATGACTACTGAAAAAGATTTAGGCTATATTTATCTTCTATGTCCAGGGGACCTTATATTCAACACAGCCAGGAAGAAGGACTTGAAGCTGTGCTGAAATGTTTCCAAACTTTTCAACCCACTGGTTCTCCACTCCCATATCTCCACTGACAAGAACTAGGAGGTGCATGAGATAAATGCAAACACACAGAATGAGAGTTCAGAGCCCAGATTTTCTTCTGCCCATGAAAAAGCTACAATTATGCCTCTCTGATTAAAAGAAAGTCTGCATCAACCAAGCATAGATACGAGTTTGAACAGCCTGATGACTTCTCTAGCACATGACATTTGACAGCAATCTCCAATAGACCACTGATGATACAGATCTCTCACTTTTTGGAAGCGAGTGATAAACCCCCATTCTAGCTGATTAACTCATACGTACCAGGCCATGATCCAACTGTTTCTCAGCCACCTGTGCAAGTAAAATAAAGCTCCCAATATTTTCAGACTGAAAAAATCCAGACCAGCTCAACTAATGGCAAAATTTACATAATATTTATATTTTTCAAAGCAGCCTGCCCACCTTATATAACATATAAGCCATGGCTGTGTTTACTACCACAATAAACAACCGTATCTCCTCCACTGTGAAGATCTATTAACAAACAAGCAAAAGCATGCCCTTATATTCCTACACATAAAAGTTATCTCTATATTTTAATTAGAAAACAACTCTGTCTTCATCTAGAGAGCCAGTCAGTTTTAATAGATCTTAAGTTCATAAGTAAACTTTGGGTAATTTTAAATTGATTTTTTTCTATGATAAATATTTAAATTTATCATATGATAAAAGTGGTTGGGATTCACACCAGTGCAAGTAGTTACCAATATATGGATGGGAGTTTTCACCTTTTCAAAGGACAGTAACAATTCCTGTTTACTTCTGCATGCTCGTCTGAGCAAAAAGTCATGAAAAAGTAGTTCCAGAGTGAGTATGAACTGACTCATTCAGTCCCCAAAAGGCTTGACCATACACAGAATGTGTATACAACAGTGCCTTTGCTGGTTCTGCTTCCCAAGCTTTGAGTTGATGTCCTGGGAGTGTACTCGCTTTCTATTATATGAAAAAATCTGGAAAAAATCAGAAGTTGAAGTGAGCTAGTTTCATCCTTCATTTCCATATCTTTTAATATAGCAATAAAATGAAAGCAGGTTCATGCCAGCAATCCAAGGGCTATATGGCAATAAAGACAATTAAAGTTAAACAGAAATTCAGCCTTCAAGTTACAAGGTAAGTATGACAAAGACTTTGAGCCCCTTCTAAGGAGAGGAAAAATTCAGTTATCTGTTATTTATACAATTTGGAGCATCGTAAGCATTTTTTCTGAGTGATTTACACAAATGAAACTTTAACAATTAACTAAATATTCAAACAAATAGGGTGATTTCAAAAAATCAGGCAAAACCTAAACATTTATTAATTACACTGTTGAACCTCAAGTGCTGACAGCACATTTTATGTCCCTAAAGCAGATTCTGAAGTTAGCTAATCAATAGTCAAGCAAACCTCTAATTTGTTCCATAAATAGCAATGCATTCACCCACTTTGAAGAACGCAAGGAAAAAGCAATGCTCCCAGAAAATGGGTAAGTTAAAATTCTGCAACTCCTGGTAACAAGAAGTTTGAAATTCTGTTAGCTGGATGGATAAGATAACCTTGCATGACTTGATTTCTAGAGGTAGCAATGGACTGATTTTTTTCCCTGCAACAGATTCATCCAAACACAGTCTTTTTGCCAATTTTTTTTTACTGAAGTAACTGGGAAAAAAAAGGAAAAAAAAAAAGCAAAGAAAAAAACAAAAAGAAAAGCTAAGAACATACTCATTTTGGGGAAAAGAGGGTAAGTATGCAAGAAATAGGATTAAAGAGAAAGTGGAAATTTTAGAGACAGAGGAAATTATGGTTCTATTTCCTCAGGGGATTTTCTTCAACAACACATACGTATTAAAAGTTTCATTCTGGGCCTGAGTCTCTGTTGCCCAACAGCCTAAACATTTACATTTGGGCAAAATAAATGCAAAATGCCACCATTTAAATTTGATGTTATTTTAAAGTCTCACAGGTGGAAGTAATTCCACAAAATATAAAGCAATTTGAAACAAAAGCTGCTGATTTACAACCCCAAGTGAATATCCAGGCCGACAGCCAGATGATGACGTTCAATTTAACCAGACTACCCAATGGAGAGAGATGCCTTTTCCACCTCAGAAAACCCACCTCCACAAAGTATTTTAATCAGGTTTTCAAGGAACCAAATCACAAAGCAGAATCCCTTTGTCAGAAAGGGCAAAGGACTCCTCTGTATCGGGTAGTTAACCCAGGAAGAAGGGCCAGAGGAGAGAATTCACTTCAGGATCCTGCCACAAAGTGGAGAGTTTTAAGATGCAATTTTGGTCAAACGCAGTGGAAGGAAACCATCAATTGATGCCTGTGAGCGTGTGCACAGAGCGAAGTTTTTGTAGCAGGTGGTGAATACAGCACCTTTTGAGTGTCTGTTTGAGACCCTGCTCTGTTGGTTGCACAGTAAAGCACTGAGGTTCATGTCGGCACATCTGCACTTTGTACTTGCCTAGCAATTTTCCAGCTCACTTCCCACCCAGCTTGGAAGTCTGCCTACAGTGTAGGATGCTAGCAAGCATCATCTGGTTTGTACTGTTTGGCTTTGTTGTAAACAGTCGGGTTTAAAGTCTACCATACACCTGGCATGGTTTTGCAGGCTTATGCTACTATTCACATTCTCTCAGCAGCCCTAAAGGGGTAAACAGGCTAAAAATGGGAAGGGAAAGAGAGTCTTCCTCTAACTCGTCCATGTTGGAGAGTTTTTCGTTCTCAAGACAGGCAACCTGACAGACATCACCATTTGTCTTTTCTCACTGTTATTTCCCCTCAGAACAGCTGAGCATTGGGAGGCAATAACCAATAGAAACCTTGTCTCTGTGGACATGTCCCAACCTCTGGTCCTTCTGTGGCTCCAACTTTCCTTCACATGCACCCTTTTCCCTTTTTCACCTACCCCAAACCTTTGTTCTTCAATCAGGAAGTGGTACTTGTAGGGAAGAACAGTGCAGCTGCCCACCATAACTTGCCACCTGCAGGCAAGTTGCTGGTGCCAGAACTGGGCTAGCACCTCCATCCAATCACTGCAGACACCTGCCAAGAGCAAGGGTGGCTTATTGTGGTCTGCTATGAGAGTATGTGGGCAAAATATCATCTAAAATGACCAACACAAATGCTAACTCAGAGCAGTAACTGTTTGGGCTTTTCCCCTCTCTCATCAACTGCACAAGTCCCATGTTGGCATTGGCTGGACCTCCAAGGACACTTCATTCACCTATGACTTGGTATATCAGAGACGTAGAAAAGACATGAAGAGCCTACCAAATCCTCTTGCAGCCCTCCAAACTGTCTCCCTTGTGGAACAGAGGGAGATGATGCTCCTGGAAAGCTCAATCTTTTCATATCCACCTTGGGCATTTAGCCTCAGCTATGTTCAAAAAGTCTTCTGCTAATGGCAGGGACTTTGGAGAAGGTCCTGTCCTGCCACTGGGAACAGCTATAACAAAATTGTCTTCCCCCCAGGACATCCAAAGTACACCTCTATTGTCCTTCTTATAACCTCCTGAATCAAGGAGAGGTTGTTGTCCTGCTGCTCTGGTCTAACAGATCCTCAAGAGCAACCAAAAACCACATCCTGGCTGGATGACCCTGTATCTGTCTCTTCCAGGCTGCATGACTTTCTGCTCCAGACAGATGGTTTGTCTCCACTCCTTCTTTCTGACATTCTATCAACAACTTTCCCTGTCTTTGGTGGCTCATAACAACACTTCTGTAAAAAATACAGATTGCTTTGCTCAACTGATGCAATATTTCTGAAAACTATTTATAAAACCATATTTGATTTTAAATGGCTGCAAATAGCCAGTGCCACAAACACAGCTGAGCCACATCTCAGGCTGAAAACAAGGGCTTTCCTCTACCAGCAGCCTGGAGTCAGTGCTTTCAGTTTCCTAAGTGCCTTTATTTATGGCATGCATATAACCAATCCACAGCCTCCAGATGCTTTTGTTTTGTTGGTTATGCTGAACCATGCCTGATTTGCAGCACACCTCAAATTTCAGTGCAATATGGAAGGATGAGTCAGTAATGTTCATTAACACAAAAAAAATTAATTAGCACAAGTGAATGCCTTTTTTCATTTGAATTAAAGAGAACAATGAGAAGTCTATCAAAACTGCTTTAGGAAAGGCACGGTGCATTCAATTATTTTTCCTTACTGAAATCAGGTGTAACCTGACACTCAGCCTCGAAGATTCTTATTTTTTTGAAAAAAAATAAAATAAATTACTATGAGGAAAGCACTGTGGCTCCAGCAAAGCATTAACTAATCTCTCCCATATGAACATTCACTTCCACTTTTACTAATAAAATGGGCCATTTTCAGCTCTGAGGTTTTTCACCAACAAACTCTGAACATACTCCAGACCAACACAATTTTAACTGTCACAGATACAGATGGCAGGAGGGCGTGAAACAAGTCCCAGGCAGTGAAAAGACACTTAGCAAACTGAAGGTGAGTCTCATAATAAAGCCATATGTCATGTAGCAAAAACACATGGAGCAAACCCATAGGGAATCAAGTAGAGCATGAAAATTTAGGGGGGGGTTAACGCACAAAAAAGGCACAAGGCCCCCCTGCCACCTGTGTCAGGTAGACACCAGATGAAAGAAGGCATCCTGCGAGCACCCTGAAGTATCATGGCTATCCCTGAAATATCATGGCTATCCCTGAATTTTCCATGGCCAGCTTTAGGTAACAGTTTGTCCTTTCTCAGCAGACATTGTAGAGAGTGCTTATTTTTCCCTGCAGTATTGATTGGGAGCTTCCTACCTTTCAGCTCACGTCTGTCTTCCAAATGCATGTTGCACTATGACCCCACAGCTGTGCTGAATTCTGTAATGTTATCCTCTATCAGCACAGGGATTTAACAGAAAATTTAATTTGGATAGGCAGAGATATACCATGTCTGACAGATGAAAAGAGTGGAGCAATACCTACAATGCTGACATGGACTGGCAGTGCAGAGGAGGAGAAATTTGCTCTCCACTGAATGTCCATACGGACCACCAATAAAAAGACATGACAAAGACACCTTGAGAATTACCAAACTCTACAGCAGGCACACCCAGAAAACAAGCCCTTCACTGTTGATCCAACAACACTGGGGTTATTTGACCAAGACTAGGTTAAGCAGTTAGTTATGGCAGATAAGGAGTGAGAAAGACTGTGCTACTCCACAGCCTCAGGTCATGCCCATGTCTCTACCAAAGCCACCTCTATAACCCTGAAAGTTCAGAGGCTTTTACTGTCACCCCAAGAAGGCTATTGTGTAATCCTCACCCTCGTGAATGCAAAATCCTAAACTACAATAAGGTAACCTGGCCGAAAAGTATGTGATTCGTTTTGTTCCTCTCTTTTTAATTGTCTTCTCAGAGTAGCTGCAAATGAGATTGCTGATGCCACAGAAAATACAAAATACATTTTACCAGACACAGGATGAAGTCTCAAACCCATCTGTTTATTCACGGTACAGTTAGCCTTAGATAATGCCATGTCCCAAGAAAGGTGACCAAGTGAGATTCCCCACATAAGGATAACTACCCCTCTTTCACAGCCCCATTTGCACAATTTATTCTTATTTTTGAGAATTAATTTTTGAGAATACCATATCCTCCTTTATAAGTCTTAGCCAGGAAGCCTTGCTTTAGCTGTCCTCCTTTGTGCATTTGGTATCAGAGAGAACCATTTTGAGACAAAAGGAAGAGTACATTTGTATTTATCTGAGAGAAAACCAGCAGACTATTAATCAAAGTCAGTGAAGCTACACAGTCAAGAATGTGATGCAGTGTTTACAAACATACATTTTGCAGCCAGACTGTTTTTGTGCAGTTTCTCCTCCAGAAATAGTATTCCCATACTTCTTCATTTATTCTCTTAACAAGCTTAACGAGGTATTTAGTAACACAATTTATAGAAAGAAAAATTAATGGCAATCATTCTCAGCTTTATGTGAAAAGGAGTTGTTGTACTTCAGAGAAACAAATAGAATTCATTTGCCTACAAATAGTAGAGTCCTAAACTCATTAAATGGGCTGCTTATCTCAGATATGAAATCCAGGCTTTATCTTTCAAAATGACAGGTTTGAGGAGGCAAGAATATTACAGAGTATCATATATATATATATGTGTGTGTGTGTGTGTGTGTGCATTTGAATAAATCTTTGGATGACTCCCAGAGAAACCGAGAACGTTCTCATATTGTCTAGAGAATACAGAAAGTAACCAGAAATGGTTATGAATTGTCTTTCTTCAACAGGACCTTGTTGAAAATTCTCTGTGAGAGATAAGACTTTTCTAAGGTCACCCAGTTCTAATTTACATTATCTGTCCTAGTACTGCAAACTGCATTGTTTTGAATTTAAATATGAAGCTTTTTTAGATTGCAAATGCCTGGTCATCTTTCTCCTACTATGAGAACCAGGAAAAGCATGGTGAAAGACAGTAAATTAAAGCCAAAGGAATATGTCCTCAGTACTGTGTGTTTAGACGGTGTTAGGTAGAATGAAGACTCCACTTCAAAAGCATACAGAAAAGAGATTGGTCATGACGTGAAAGTAATAATTATAAAAGAAAAAAATTCTATGGGAATGGGAAGAAAACTAAACTCTAAGCAATTCGCAAATGCCTTTTTTTGTTTGTTATTTTTTCATTTCCTGGATCACTCCTCTACTGTCTGGTACAGTGCACTGATAGGAGTACAGTACTATAGTAGATAGACTTCAGGATTTAATGTAGTGTTGAAATTCTTGTACTATTTGAGAGCAGCCAAGTGAGTCTTTTAAACTGCCTAAGATCTGGACAGTTTTTAACATCTTTTGCTGTTCCTCAGAATCTTTATCACTGCTTCAGCAACTGAGCTGCACCACAGTTAGAGATTGGCCCAAAACTCTTGACTGACATGAACATACCTTGTTTGTTCAGGTTTGAGCATCAGGTTTCCATCTCCCCTAGGAAGCCAACAGGAAAATTGGTCACAAACAGGAGGCAAACCCAGGGGTAGTCTTGGAAGCATGAATCAGGGAAAGAAACGGTAAAGCTGCTCTTCAATCACCCCACACATATTATTATCATTTGTATCTGATCCTGCTCAACACCTTAATGACCTGCAAACAAATAGTAACAACAGTTATATATATATTGATTTCACAACACTCTCTAGATATAAGAAATATGGGCAGGTTTTATTTGAATGCATTGATTCAGGCACCTTGGGAGTTAAATTGGGCAGAAAGAGTATGAAGTAAGTTACAGACAAAAACAGAAAATAAAATTTCTTACTGATGTGACAACAAATTATAGATAAGAAGAAAATAACCACTTAGACTAGACCTTAGCCAGGAGGCTAAGATACATAAATATATGTAAGGCTGTTAAATCTTTAACAGGTTACAGTAAATAAATATATATACAGATGTTAAATCTTTAACAGTCTGAAGGATACAGGACCTCAGCATACGATGAAGCTTCACATGGCATCCTTAGCAGAGAACTGCTCTTCTACATTTGGTTCATGAGTTACTGCATAGAGTAAACGGAGATATCAGAGCTCAAGTAATAGTTTCAGTAACACTATAGATATTAAAAATCTGAGGAATATTTAGACAGTTAAATAGATTTAGAACAAGACAGTACCCTCTTTGGCATAAAATACCCATGGACAAGGACTTGCATTCATCTTTATAGACTATGAAGATAGCAGGTATCCAGGCATGCAGAATAAAAGCTGTCAAAGAGAAAAGTGAAGACACACAAACATCCACACAAGTGGAGGATGAACAAAAGGCAACACAGTACAGCAAAACAAATATCGTCCTAAGAGATATCCTGGGGGAAGGTCCATTAAGATGCAAAAATACTCAAGAATGTTGAAGTGCTTATTAGTGAGATTCCCACTCCTGCAGCAGCATGAATCTACTTCTAGGCTGCTCATGTGAAATCATCATGGAGTTATTCCCACTGGGAGGAGGTGCTTCAATTAGAGGTTACATTTATAATGTAATTAAAGACCTAATTTATTAAAAGGAATACAAATGCAAATCACATCAGTTTCTAAGCAGCAGCAGTGGCATTTAGAGCATGCTACGCAACAGTTTTGTTTTATTAATTAAGCAACGTATGCCCTGGATGATAGCAGTTCCAAAATGGCATGTTGCTCACTGCTCTCTTGAGAACCACAGTGAGCATTAAAATGAGAAATGGGATAATAACATTTGTGAGAGACAACTGGGAGAGTCACTGCATATTCTATTTCAAGGAGATTTAGGGGTTTTTTTTAAATTTCTTTTACTTATTATATCAGGAAATCATTTAACACAATTATTTAGTGTTTTTTAAATCTTTTTTACACAAAAGCTTTTAAATTTTTTGTAGTATTGCACTGGTTTGCAACCATAGTACTTTGCCTTAGCTCAAAGAGCAGAGTTGGCTCTTCGAGCTGTTGTAGCTTTCGTGCCTGTTCCTCAATAACCCTCTGATGCGCAATTGAGCATCTGGTTGATAGCTATAATTCCCATTGAAAGACTAATTCAGAAGATTTGTTGTAACAGTAAGTCCCACAATGTAATGGCAAAAGATTAGAGACGAGGCCTGAAAAATTGCTAAAATATGTAATCATTTGTACTGGGGTTAAACTGATATTCCATATGATCCATTGTTAGCAAGGCTGCTGCTTCACCATGGGAAGTTTTTAATTCACTGGATACATATTCTGGGGGGGAAAAAAAGCATCCCAGCAAAATACAGCTGCGAGCCTCTGCCTTGTCTCGTCTTTCAGTCAGGAGAATGGATTTGCCTTCCAGCTACACGGTCTTATAAGGTTGCATTGCCTTTATGATTAATAGCTCTGTGACTGCTTAAGCTCCTAGAAGTACGAATTACTCCTTTACCATAACATCCCTAATGAAAAGGAAAATGAACTGTCTCAAAAGTAGGACAGAGAGCCAGGAATTAAGAAAATGAGAAATGAACAGCAACTTATTTCCAAGAGCACAGTCATCTGCTGAGGGCACTGCCAGGAGGAAAAGTTATTCTCCCTACGAGATTCCTACCAGTGAATCCTTCTTGGTGGTTGAGGGTTCACCTAGGAAGGGTCACTTCCCTTGCCTTAACACTCTAAATGAATTATCCATCCAATTCCCTAAACAGGACCTTCAAATTTTTTCACTTCTATTTGAATAGCACTGGCAATATTTGGAAATCATCTTCAGAAATAGGTCTGGTCAAAGTTTTCCTGAGATCCACTGGAATATCAACATTAAATAATGATACTTTTGCCACCAGTAGTCTGTTACCTTTGCTCTTCTCAAGTGGCACTGGCTGAAGCAGGTACCATCAGTTGTTATGATGTTGGTAATATACCAAACATTGTCATTTCACATTTAAGGGATCCAAAAGAAGAGGAATGGTCTCCATTTGTAATGTTAAATTTAATGAATGCTTCCTTTTTCTCTTTCAGTGGTATCTTTGGACTTGTTATCAGTTAAGAAACCGTGACTCCAAAGAGAAAATGACTGAGATGGGGTATTTCTTCACTACCCTCTAATTTTAAAAGACAGGTGCAGATATACCTCAAGAGACTGACAGTTTTCTTATTGTGCTTTACATTAGAAAGGCATGTGGGGTTTTTACTTCAGAATTTCTTTATTCCTTCTCTTTCTTTGTCAGTGACCAAGTTTGGAAGTTGAGCCTTGTAAATCACATAATTCCTGGAAATGAGTTTCAGACCTCTGAATGCTGACTCACTGGCAGTTAAGTACGTTTTTGTAAGTAGCTCAGTAACTTTTAGAGCCAGGAATTTCATAAACAACCTTCTGTACTGCAGATTGTTGACAGGTAAAATTATTGTGCCAGTTTCAGGTTGAATAGGGGACTTTTCTTTATCAGTCTAAATTGCATTCATTGTGTTCATTATTTAAATGGTTAGAAATATGGACAGTATGGACCCTGCTTGTAAAGACTGCCTGCACACTTGATGGAAAGCATCTCTACATCTATCTTAAGCATCTCATTCAATATTCCCATTTCCAGCACAGATTAGGAGCATTACATACAGCCCCAAACCAGCCCATCTGGCCTCTCCGAATGTTGTACTAAACCACCAAAAAGCATGAAAGAACTGCCAAGACTGCTCATGGACATATACGGTGGCTGGAGTATCTCTCATGGATGGTGGCCCTCATCCTGAGAGCAATCTGGGAGGCAAGGCATGTAAATCTCATGACTTTAGCTGCTTGTGATTCCCTTCCCTTGATTTACAGGTGTAAATTAAACCTCAAGGTGAAAGCCCTGTAACACAGGGAAGGGGCTTATCCCACTCAATACTTACATATACTCAGGGAGTTCAAGAAGATGCTCCGAGAGCCACAGTGATGGTGCTCTTCTGGGTATGCACTGATCCCAAGTCCATCTCTTTTCCCTGCAGCCATGCTCTGTCCCACAGCTGTGGGAAGGTGGCTATCATTTAAGCATTGCTGTGAACTGAGAGATTCTGGTGTGGCAGCTGTTGCTGGGAGCTGCTATGGACCCCAGTGCTGGACTTCATCAAGATGCAACACACACATTCCATTACTGAAAGGCTTAGTGCCGCTATAGTTTATAATGGGTTTTCATGCTTGCTCTTGCCTCTCTCATCTTTAAATGTTTCTGCAGTGAGGAAAAAGCCTGTCTGTGACTGCACTGGGTAGTGATCCCGCTCATGACTGAGGAAGATAACCTCTTCCAGCTGGAATGCCATCTCCAAGCATAAAGCCGCTGTTGGGATTTCACCCCGAAACCTGATGATCAGTGAAATGAAGGAGCTTCTGCATGAGGCTGGCTATTCTGGCAAAATACGTGTAATACATTTGTGTGCTCAGCTGACAATTTTTCTACTGCCTCCTCCCCCACCCTCACTTCATGAAAACCTATCCCGGCCAATGCTGAGACACTTGTTTTGGCCATCTAGGAAGAATATTTCCCTTATTCAAGAAACTGGTCTGATCAAACCAGTAATTCTCTTCAAGAATTTGCTTTATTCAGTCTGAAGTTTGAAAAAGACAATGACTCATAGGAAAAAACCTGAAGACTTGAATATGCAGATGGGTACATGTAACCTTTAGCTTTGCTCTTTCTGGCTAGATCACATTGCTGTGCCTGGGTTGAGCTGATTCAGATGTTGCACTCTCTCACATTCTCATTATAGTCCTTGCAAATCCTAGTACTGACAGTGAAGAGGCAGAGAGGCTGACAAGCTATTGGAGATCTGGAAATTATTATTTCATAACCCTGCAATCCATAGCTTCCCACTTCCCAGGATGGAAGAATCCTGATATCAGATATCTGATATTTTACAAATAAACCTATTATTATTGTATTTTCTATTACATATCCTGTCCTATTATACAGTATTAAAAGAATTATATAGCACTTCCTATATTATTGGATCTTTTGATTTCAAGAACATACCTCCCTGCTTCCAGATTTCTTCCCCCAGACCCCTTGTGCCATGGGACCTCCACACTGTTGCATACCCTGGGGACATACATGGTCCTACCTGGTAACCCCCACATGTGCATTGCCTCTTAGTATTCCCATTTTCTTGGGACTCAGGAAGGCTTTTCTCCTTCACTGAGAAATCTGGACTCAAGAGGAATGAAACAGTTTGAACATTTGGAATAGACTAAGCAATTAGTTTCAGATCAAAGGAAAAGTCAGCAGAAAACTCAAATATATTTTCAACATTTATTTTCAAAATTATTCTATTTTCAAAATGTAGCTATATTAAGAAGTATAACAAGGATTTCCCCAAAATAAAGCAAGGCATGATTTTAAGGGGAACTAAACTTTTACTTGGCCATTTTACTTGACACTTTTGCCCATTCTGAATAGAAGAAAATCCTTCCAACTTTCAATTTTAAACCCAAGTGAATTATTCTAGCAGTTCTCTTTTAGTTGGCCACAGAAATTAGAAAAAAAATGTATTGTGTTCTATGCAGGATGTAAAAGCCTCAGATTTTTCCCCCTTACAGCACAGTCACATATTGATAGGTAAAATCTACCTAAATCTAAAACAAGTTCAGTCTGTACTGGGTAAAACAGAATTTTCCATTTTTTTCAGCTGAAGTAGGTGCAGCAATAAGGCTACTCAAAAGTCTTAGGACAAATGAATACACTTTAAAATGAAATATTTTCTTAGTTTCTGTTTAATTACCTTAGAAAAAGCAGCATATAACAGAGCTGCTTTGTATTTTTCCTTTTACAAAGTACCAAATTCTCCTAGTCAAAAGTAATTTAAATGAAACAGTATTGTTAGTTGCCGGATTCACAGAAGGTATGTTTAACGCTCCAGCAAATAACACAAAAAATGTACTTATAAATCGAATAACCCACTGATTCCTTGGACTGTGTTTTTCATGTGTATAGAAGAAAATGTGTACAAGTATTACAACCTTGCAGATGCAGAGGAGAGGCAGGCAGTCCTTGCTGTGCCTCCAGGGACTCTTTCTGGATGGTTACAATAAAGTCTCTGCTATTCATCGTCAACCTGTGCCACATGCAAGGACATCACAGCATGTAACGTTCCCAGTGCCCTCACAAGGTAGGAAACAGCTCTTATGCCCTTTGTTTATGGAGAAATAGAGAAGATGGATAAGACTTTGGCTATTGTAAGAAAGTAGCTGCACCCTGCAGATAGCAAAAAAAGGTCTTTCAGGAAAACTCTCTTTTATACCCTACCCTGACATATGACATCTCTGGCTGCTATGAGTCCTGTGAGAATGTTTCTCCTGCCTTAACACTTTGGAGAGGACTTTGAAAACTATAAAAGGGAGTTAACACCCAAAGGACAGCTGGCAACTTTTAGTTGCATTTGCATCTCTACCTGGTTGAGGAGGGGGTTGAAAATCTGAAGAAGTAAGAGAAGGCAGAGAACTCACTCATAGCAAAGTACAATCTGTTCTTAAAACTTCTATTGTTTAAATACTCATGCTTCTAGATTCTCACCCGTAACTGCAAGGTAGGAGTTGCTAAATTCATTCCCACTTAAGAACTCCTTCAGGAAAGCAAAGAAGTTTATTAATGTCATTACAGGACTTCACAGATCTGTGGGTTAAAATAAGAGAGCTTTTTTGCTAGCAGTATTGAATTTTAAAAGTGCATTATCATCTAAAACATTTCTTTGATCCATTTTCAAGGGAAATTATTGCTATAGCAATGAATGAAGTCAGGCTGCATGAGCTATGTAAGTTCACTTCTCCATTTAACTGGCTGACAAGTTACCCTGGTCTTTGCTGGATCCCTGTAAAACAGGGCTGCCAAAAAACAGAGTGAGAGGACATTTCACCAAGCAAAACGTTCTCCTCTGTGAAGGATGAGGAATATTTCTCACCCTCTGGGATGCCTGCCTAGCATTCACATGTCTTTTGCTGTATTTTGCTGCAAGCATCAGTTTGGCAAAGGAACGCATGCTAACTGCTGTGCTTTTTTGGCATGGATTAGGAATGTTTTATAGTTAGACAGAGTATATACAACTGAGCTGGGCTGACTTTACAGAGACCCTTGTCAAAGTGCTGCAAACAGTGAAGCCCAGCATGTGGGGAAGTGCTCAGTAGAGCCGTGACTTCCCCCAAATGACCACTTCTGAAAGTTTGGGCACAAGTGTTTCTCTCTGTTGGCTCGAGAAAATTAATAAAGTAAGTTTTCCTGGAATTTCAGCCTAAAGACCAAAATGGAGCCATTACGTTGTTGTGAATGATTCCCCATACTGGTTCTCGATTTGGTTTCTAACAGCAAAAAATGAGCAGAGACATGGACTCACCCTCCTCCAAAACAAGTTTCATGGCTGAAGTTTTCCCTGCATACATTATCCCCACATTTATTTCCTGATGGTCCATTATTTTCAACTACCAGCTTCCCCAGATTTCTTGCTGAGATAAAGCAGACTCCTCCAGCAGCATTTAAAATTGGATTTCAACAAACTGCAAATTAGACCAAGCACAGCAGGAGCTGAGCATCTAAAAGCTACTTCAGTACTCAGAATTGATTCCAGAGCCCAAACCTTCCATCTCTGGTCATATTCTGCATGCAGAGTCATAAACACAAACATCAGGCAATCACAACTTTCCACTTTATGTTTTGAAATAAAAAAGAATAATTTGTGAATCCAAATCTTATTTTGGTATTTATTCTAGCCCATTGCCTTTCAAAGCTTCCCAAATAGAGTCTATTTCTCTTGAAAGAACTACATGACTGTCTCAGTTAAAAGAATACTAAGATGTTTATCTGGACTAGGAAGTGGTCCTCTTCCCAAAAACCAGCACAACCTTTGAAATTAAGAGACTTTAATCAGAAAATGTATAGAAAAGGATAACAGTTCTTTATACAAATATATGTATAACCAAAAAACCAGAACAGAACAAACAGCAACACCATAATCAAAACTTTCAACCGAATCAAGTCCTATCTCTACCCCTTTTTAGTACATTTATATTCACAGAGGGAGGTGATGCCGTGCCTTGGGAGGCAGCAGCCACAAGAGTCACTCACAGGCTCTGGCAAGACAAAGACAGGACCAGGGAGAGGTGCTGGTTCCAAAAACTCAGGTGGAATGGCGGCCACAAAGGGATGGGCTGAAACCTTTCCCATGGGCAGTGTAAAGACTCTCTCCTCATCCTTTCTCCAAAAGTATTGGGGGAATGGGGGGGGGGGGGGGCAACTTCTTCCCGGGGGAGG
>VWZF01005196.1:338156-442581 GCA_013396755.1 Sclerurus mexicanus
CTCTCTCTCTCTCTCTCTCCCTCTCCCGAGACTGGCATGGAGTTGGGGGGCTAAACCAGGGCAGCTCCCTCCAAGGGTTTCCACCAGCCCAGCAAATTGTGGTTGGTACCCACACAGCAACCATAACAGAGAAGCGTGGTGAAAAAATGGTAAAAACCTCTCTCTCCCTCACTCTTCAACTCCCTCAATACTCCCCAGCCATTAAGTCGGAATGCAAAGCTATCAGCCTCTTGTTAGCTGGTTCTAAGAGCAGGTGGTGGGGGCTTCGCTTTCACCTCCCAAACCTCTGTGTTAGTAAGGGAGAGAAAAAAAAATTCCATGAAAGATTTTGAAATTATAACAATGACTTTAAAAAGTCTATTAAAAGTCAAGCTCAAGGAAATGTAATAAATTTTGGATGACACTTTCAACACTTGAGCACTCCATGGAGAAGTACAAAATTGTGGTTTCCAAAACTCTAACATAGCAGTTGTTGATAAATACATTGGTACCAAGTTAATACTCAAACTTATTACAGGAAAATTTGCAGTCTTTGTTTCCCTGTTATTGACTTTAATTTTTTAAGCTGGTGCAGGATCTCTTAAGAGCAATATCCTGGGGTGGAGTTATGGACTCTTTCTCCATGGGTCTGAGTGGCTTTGCAGCCTGCAACACAGAGCCTGGCAGGGAGAGCTGTGCTGGCTCTGCACTCTGGTTGGAAACTGGATTTCCATCCCAGTCATCTCTTCAGGCTGACACAACTCAGCTTCTTCAAGGACCAGCAAAAGACCTACACACATGCACTTTCTTGTCATCCATCAGACTTTGGTCACTCATCTCTGCAGAATGTTGCATGAAGGTGCAGTACTACAGTATATTCAATCTCATCTAACATCATGGTATTAGGGAAAAAAACAGTGAAAAAATTGTACCATTTTCCTTCCCATACCTTGACTGACAACCTGGTGGAAGAAAGGAAATTAATCTAACTTCTCCGCGTGAATCTCTCAATTCCTAAGATTAACCAATATTCCCAGATAAAGCTGAATTTTGATCAAATAAGTCCTCTAACCAAAGAGAAATATCAAATGCTTTCACCCAGTGGCTTCTTGGCAATGCAGGAAGGGGGAAATAAAGCACATCCACTCAGGTGCCTGGGGATCCAGGTAGAGCATTGTGGTATGGATAAACACTATCTGGCTCAAAGGGGAAGTGAATGGACTCATATTGCCCATATTTACCTATAGCTATACCATTCTTGCTCACTGCGTTTTCAGGACAGCCCTGACTGCTGCAGCAGCAGTGCTGTGCTCCTGCTATGCCTCTTTCAACCAGTTTTGTATTTTCCTGGCTGTAAGCAATATTCTATGTCCCACCAGAATGGGCGCAGTGTTGAGGGGGCTTCTGGCCATGCAGCCAGTCAGGACAGCCTGTGCTTGGTCTCTGACTGTTCCCTGTCATTCAGGTCACTGCCTGATTGCTGCCACCTTTGCACACTGTTTCAAACACCACTCAGGGACTGACAAAACTCTTGGAGTCAGCTAAAACATTTTGCAAATCTACTCTGATTGCTCTGAACCCTGAAAGCTAAAAATGCCCTTACAAATAAATGCGGTTTCTCCTATTTACCTAAATACATTGCTTAAAAAGTATGTAACAAAACAACAACCAAAACCCCACATGAAACCCATGAAGAATTAAAATGAAAACAACACTGTATTGAACATTTCATGTGCAGGTGTATTTGCTTCAAGGACCTTTCTGCATTTATCTGTTCTTTAATTTCACTTTCAGCTGTTTCCATTTCACTTCCAATATTTCACTGTTATTTTCTTTATGGTTTCAAAAAAGCAGAAATATAATTTGTTTTCCCAGGTCTATTTGAGGACAAGACACCCTAACTCTAACTCCCCATTTGTAATATGCACACTATTAATACTGCAGTAGTCCCTCTCAAGGTCACCATTGAAGTGTAATTAATTCGCTCAAAATAACATGCCCAAAGTATCTTTCTGAAAAGAGCTGAGGAAAAAAATTTTACATGTTGAAAAATGTATTATATTTTTAGCTCATTTCATGTTTCCATGAAAATTGATGACCTTGCTCAGCAGTTACTGAAAACAGTTTCAACTCCTGTTAAACTGAAGGCACAGGAATTACCCCGGCACATGATTTTCCAGAAGTCTGATGCTATTTAGACCAAACACGTAGGCATTTCAGGAAGTTATAATATTTTCACTAATGGAGGGTTGCAGCAAAATATTTGTTCGGTTTGATTTGCTTTATTCTAATTTGGGACTATAGGAGAAAATTTTTCGGTATGACACCACTAGAGGGACTCGTCCGGTGAATGCGAAACTGTCGGGCAAGTTATTCCCACCTTGAGGGGAGAGGAGAGAAAGGCTGGAAAACAAACACACAAAGAACCCACAATGAAACCCCACTTTTCAGTTCTCTGTAACACATCAAAGAAATAAATGAACTCAGCATTAAGGAACACTGGAGAGAGCATCTCTGAGAAGTGTGCTGGGAACAAGCAGTTTTGTCTTTAGTGCTCTGCAGAGCACTCCAAGAAAAAGTCTTGTCGTGTTTCTACAGGTGTACAGGTAATGGTATATCTTATCCCGCAGGCAAGACTGGTATCAACGATATTAAGAAGTTTCCTATGCCGTTGAGCCCAGTATTTAAAAACTGCATGTGCTGCATGTCCATGATGTTCACAGAAGCCTTTTCAATTACTGTGCAGCAGCATATCATGGCAGGGACAGGAAAGCTGTGTTAATGCCACCACTGCCCTGAACCAGCACAATGTACTGCTGGCCATGGGTCCATCATACCAAATTACACTCCCAAGACATTTTGAAAGTGATCATTTTGAATCTGCATGTTATATCTCATTGCATTTGGAAGGCAAGACTTGATGCTATATAAAAGAATCAACTCATTATAATAGGAAAACAACTTCTGAGCACTAAGATGCATTTTCTTCATTAAAATGTTAAGTTATTGTATAACCTTATTTTACAGCTAGGCTACACAAAGCACTAGAGAATTATATGCCATAGGGTAGAATATTTCACTGGCAGTATCAGCAGCAAATTTTTGTTCTGCAGAGATTTTCAAGAGCTTGTAGAGAATCCTACTGTTTGAGGTAGAAAAAGGTCAGAAGTCTGGCAGTACTGCATAATATGCTTATTTAAAAAATAGTGGACTGTAAGGTCCTTTGAAATCCTCAATTACAGCCTTATAAATCCTAAAATGTACTTTTTAATTTGGTATGTTCTTTTAGCATTTCTCTTTAAGTTTGCACACAATTTTAACTATAGATGAAATTACTAAACACTGAAACAGCACTTAAAAGAACCGGTTTTTGCTTTTCACACTATCTCAAAATACAGACCTAAAGTACTGTTATACAATTTAATTCATCGAGCTCCAATGAACAAATAAGACCAAATTCATAAAAATAAATTAGTAAGTATAGAACCTTGACAAGCACCTGGCCATGTTAAAACAAAATCTTAATATAAAAGCAGGCAATACTTTACAGAGTGGTAAAAAATGAGAGGTGAGTCATGTTGGACAGAAGGATGCACTTTTGCCCCATAAGGACCATCTAGCAGGGGGACAGACTATTTTTTCCACCCTCATGAGACACTGAGGTTTCAAACCTGTGCCAATGTCAGTTCTCACACACAATTTCAAGAATCTTTTTGGATATGTGTCTGTGCACTGATTTACTGTCTTTACAACCTGACCTCTAAAATCTTAGTTGGTTGGAGCCTCCCATTGACTTCCCTGGGCTTTGGTTCACACCCTTAAAAAACCCTCAAGCCTTGCCCTGCAAAACATACCTTCTTGTGCTTCAAATTCATGCCTGTAATTTTTTTCAGGTAAATTAGTGAGAAAACGTGTATGGTTAACAGAAAAGTTGCTGTTCAAGGGCTTTGGATTAGATTAGAGGCTGTCCTTTATTTTGAGGTTCGGTTCGGTATAGTAGTCAGTGTGTATTTGGCATCAAATAGTACTAATAAGTAGTATTGAATATATAGTGCTAATATATATTACCAAATATTACTTATAATAGCTATTTCTGAAGCGTGAGAGGAAACTATTAGAGCAATGTTTTTTTCAGAAATTACTTTGTGGGTTTAACAAAAGAGGAAGGCAGCTCTTTTCCCTGAGAGGTTTTGATGAAGTTTCCCATAGACGGAAACAGAATTGCCTCAAGCATGATCTGTCTCACTTCAGAGGCTGCACCTCAGTCATTCCCTTTAATGATTTGAGACAGCCAGCTGTGCACACCAAACGGCACGCTGGAGAGTAAAACCAATGGAGAGTCTGTGGAAGCAGATACAGAAAATTCTTGAAGTCCACAAAACTGGAGTATTTGGGATTTTAGCCAGTGAAATGTGGAAAAAAATAGGACACTAAATGTAACAAAGCTGTTCAGCTTTTTGCAATCATACCAAAAAGCAGTGATGATAATTGCATGGCACACATACTTGCCTTTGCCTGAGGTCAAATGCCTTTTCTTTTGAGACACGTTGCATTAATTTACTGAGGGCTGCATGGGCTTTGCCAGCCTCTGTGGGGCTTTGCTGTGGACTACGGCATTCTGTTATGGGGGTGCCAAAGCAGAGGTATTTGCCTTATGATTTCTCTACTGCACTATCAAAGCATGTTACTTGGACTGATATACTCTGCACCAGTTTGCAGCTGGAACTGGGCCTTGTCCTGAACACCCAGATAAAGAAACACAAAGGCCTTGGAAATGCAGTTACAAGAGTCGAAGGTGCATTTTGTGGTTTTCAGCATCCAATCTCACTGTCTCCAGCATGCACCCAAAAATGGGTAGAGATGACTGCAAGAGAACTGTTTTTTCGTTTTTCAGGAAGTCACAACAGGTTTTAGGTTTGAGGATTTGGACACTGCAAGGTGATCCTTAACAGCTGTTTCTGATAGGATCATGACAAAATACACCATATCAAGACAATACATCCTAGTTACAGTTTTGCCTGCATAGCTCTGCAGAGGCTTCATTTAAGTAAGAAGTGACTGTCCTGCTCCCCCAGATTCCAGCCAGTCTTCCCCTGCTGCTCCCTGCTGCATTCCCAAGGGCAGCTACCTGTTCTGGTAGCAGAGGCTGAAAGTGAATGTTGTCACTGCACAAATCCAGCCTACAGCCTCGTGATCAGGCAGAGCTGCAATCCTCCGCCTCAGGGAAAGGCTTTTAGACTCCAAATTCATCAAGCAAAAGGTGATCAGCCCTAACTCCCACCACTAGAAGTAACACAGACTAACAAGACATATTGTATTCTATGTGGGCAAAAGAATATGATGTCAAGTATCCTAATACTAGAGAAAAGCCAGAGTTCAGGTACAATTTGTATGTACTGCTTTCTGTTAGCTAGTTGTAGGCAGGCCTGAGCTTATAAGAACAAACAAATTAGGTTAGACCAAAGAACCATCCATTGAAGAATGACAAGCAGCCTCTAGCGAGAACTGCATATGCCTGTAACGGGGCTCAGATCACCACATGGATATTCTGGGTCACTCTGGCCCCCTGAGTCTCTGTACTGATTGTAAAAGAGCTCTGTACCATCCTGCTAAACCCACGTCAGTGAGAGATGCAGAAACTGTAAGCACTTGTATGTCTCTGCAGATCTTAGGTTTGTCCTTGAGACACATGAATCATGTAATGGTATATTTTGCTTGCCACTCCACCAGCAAACAAAATAACTAGTCTCAGAGTAGCACTAAGGCAATAAATTCCTGTTCCAAACAGGAAAACTGGTGAAAAAAATCCCTTGTGTCATTGAGGGGAAGTGTTCAGCCTGCGCTCTGTGGTTTGGAGGAGCAATTTTAAATAAATTGGTGCTACTCTCTCATCCTCCCTAAAAATACATAAAATTGTTCCTGCTGTTAAATTACCATTTGCTGGTACCTGGCAAACTCCTAATTGATTAGAGAAAACTAATTTAGTGCAATGAATTATTTGCAAGTGAAGTGTCTGAAATATCTACTTTATTTTTTTATTTGAAATTATTATTTTATTCAGATATCTTAGATAAGAGCTTGTTATAGTTCAGAAAAGTAACTTAAAAGAAGGCTGAATAAAACCAATCTCTGGTGCAAAAACAGCTCAGCGAGTATTCATGCCAAGGATGAACTTGTCCCAGGATAACTCTGCTTATTTTATTGGCACTTCACCCCATTAAACTTATCCAGATAGTTCAGAGTTATTCCCAGATGGGAAAACAGAAGAAACTCATTAGAATTTGGCAGCAGCTTTTTTTTTTTCTGCTAAATTATCTTGACCTTTCCTGGGAAAGTTCAGAATTTGCCAGTTAGCAAAAATTCTGTCAAGCTTCCACCACTGATTTCTGCATGAATTCAGGTTTAGCTTCCTTTCCTCCAGAGCTATGACCTTCTCTGCTGGCAGAGGCCACATCAAGGCCTCCATCACACTGTTCACCTTTTCATCCAGCTGAGGATATCTTGCAGAAAGGGAAGCGGAAAATATCTTTTGTGGGAATACCTTTTGTTCAACATCCAAAGTTTCTTCTATTCACAGTCCATATGAATGGTCACATGTAAGACTGATTTCTAAAAGAACGTAATGAAACATAGCTCAGTGTTTGTGGCTTTTGTAAGAAATCTCTTCCAAATACAGCAGTTTCAATAAATTCTGAGCCTACTCAGTCTTGTCCATCAACATTTTCACTATTCAGGCTTCTCTGTCAACACTAACCAGGCAAAATAAACAAACAAAAAAAAACCCCACCAAATCAAACAAGAATCAAAACAAAAGAACAACAAATAAATAAAAAAAAAAAGTTCATCTCAAACTTAGTCCCACTCGATGACTGACACCATGCAGTGCTGTTGCAGTACATGTGCCAGCACACTCTGCACTCCCTGGGCTTTGCTGTACAGGATTGTCCCTCCCCATCAGCCACCACTCACTGTGTCCCAGTTTGGTCAAGATGCAAATATCCTGAAACCTGCTATTCTTTTTCTCTCTTCCTCCTTGATGAGAAGGTATCACTGAATAAAGATTCACATCTGTAAACATGGAAATGAGATGCATTTCACTCTGTTTTCTTTCCTATTCAGGAATTCTGGTTTCACTTAAAATCTTGAGGTATCTGTAATATGAACATTCCCACTCTTCCCCTCATCTGTTTTTCTCTCTTGCCATTTTACTTTTATTTTCATTTTTATCATGTTTTTCGACCAGCCAGTTCAGTCTGACCTTTTCCCACTTGTTGCAATATGTCATAAATAACGTGTCTTAAGAAACAAGAACACCTCACCAATGCATCAAACCCTGGCTTGTCCCCAATATCTCAGAGATCAAGTATAATATAGCAATAAGAGAAAGGATGAAAATTGGGGATGGGGTGACTGGACTGAGTCATACTATCCGCACTCTAGGTGGCTTGTAAGATTCAGACATATACTTTATATTATTTCCTATTTATAGCCTTTAGAAGTGACTCACAAAGCAATCTGCCTGAAGCCCTTACTACCAACATTCTGAGCACCCTCCTGTCTAAGCTGAGGCAAGTGTGACATCCAACCTTGCACAGCAAGGGTCGAAAATAGCTAACTTGAGCTACACAAAGCAGAGGGGTTTTGTCACTTGAGCTGCTCCACGTAGGAGGAGTGAGACAAGCAACAAATATGCTGCAGTCTTGGCAGGGCTTCTTTGCCATCACTTTTGTGGTGTTAATGGTCTTAGAAATCATTTCCAACCTTAACAATTCTAATGAAAAGATAGATTTTTAAATAAGTGTCTAATGAAAGCAGTTCCAAGTTCAACTGCTGGAAATACAGCAACACTAAGAAGTTTAAATCAGTGTAGGATACAGCCTCAGCACGGTCCTCTAACATTTCTTTTGGCCATCAACGTCCACACAAAACAGACAAAAACCACAACTATTCAGACCCAACAGTATTTTGCACTGCCATCCTATGTGTGCTGTAACTTAGACCTAAAGATGTGTTATGTTCGTGCCCTATGACACTATGTCTTGTTCATGCAAGGGCAGTTTCACAGGACATCGGTTTTGGAAACAAAGTTGATGTGAATAACTCCTTCTGAGCTTTTCTCACGAGACTCTGCATTCACACTGCACTATCCCTCCTTGTTTGTGATTGACACAACCAGAAAAATCGCACCATCAGCCAGATAATTTTAACCATTTATCCTGGCTGAGCCAACACAGAAAATTCATGGCTCCAGCACAGTTTCTCCACGTCATTTTCAACTCAACTGGATGCATCAAAATAGTCAGTGCTTGAAAAAATTTCAGCATGCACTCAACCGCATTTAAAACAGAAAAATGTGTTTTAGCAGGAAACACCTAAACAGGAAGTGAAATTAATCCCCAGTGATAATTTTCACTAACCACTGTAGTTATACTGACAACCTAGAAACCATTGCATAGGCAGGATGTTATCTCTCTAAGAAAGACTAAAGCCTAGTGATGGGGTGCAAAGAGAGATCATGGAGAGCAAAATGTTCTTTTTATATCCCAGAGCAAATCTAGGACAGATAAACTAGTTCCAATGGAAAATATTCACTCATCCCTAATATTTCATTTCTTTTATGTAAGAGAAAACAGGGCTTATTGCTTTAGGGTTTTTTTAAGAGACAAAGATTTGCTTTGTGAAGGTTTTTAATTTAAAGAAATACCTCAAGCAAAATTATGTTTCCAGAAAGCCTAAATTCTCAGCACCAAAGCAGTATTTCCAGTGCTTATAGGGGCTGCAGTTTATCCCTTCTCTCTGTGAAGATAACATGAACTTTTCTATCAGTGCCTGGGTGTTCCCATTATGTCTTTATCCAATGAGAACTAAAATTTCTTCCATTCTCCCACATTATTAATATATGGGGGGGGGGGCGTTGTTTGGTTTGGGTTTTTTTGCAAAAGGTAAACTTTTCCACTGACAAGGAGAAAGTAGGACAATTTTAAGCAGTCTCTAGCTCATAGTCTATGTTTTTCATAGGTACATAGACATCAGGTTATAGAGACATCAGGTCTCGTGCTGTCACAGTTCGGTGAACAGAGAAACCAGCTGCAGAGCACCAATCAGTGCAGCCCTGTAGGGATGGGTATAAGCACAGTCTCCTCACAGGAATATCAACAGCATGTCATGGTCTCACAGTAAGGTCTCAGCTACTTAGAGAATCATGTATTTACTTATAAAGAACTGAATAGAAACAAATCAAGAAATTAATCTACTAGCTTGACACATATGACACTTTTCAGCTCTCTGTCAAAATTTTGTATAGTCTTGTTGATTGTATGATTAAACTGTAAGTGAAGATTCAATTATAGTACCTCCACTAGGATGCTGGTGATGAAATACACTTTTAATTTAGCTAATGTTGTGCAGGCATACGGAAAAAAATTAAAATAATTCTATCACACTGGACAGGGTGAACATGCTAATATACTGCAGTATTACAGTTTATGGTACATTTACATGTGGCATAACCTGTCAGGCAGGGAGGCCTGAGCAGTGAAATTTGAAGACTGTTCTTATACTTTAGAGAAGTTTTCCTCCAACTTTTTTTTTGTAGCACTGAATGTTAAACCACAGACTTTTAGGAAACACTGGTCATTGTCTTCTGCAGCTCACAGCAGTGATCTGACTCAGGTTGCAGATCCCTCTACTCCTTTGCCTCTTCGTGAAGGGCTTCAAAGGCCAATGTCACAAAAACAGGAGGGTGACACTTGGAGCTGTTTAAGACAGACAGGGAGGGAAGACATATTGCATCAAACTACAGGAGCTAAACCGCAGTTCTTGAGGTAAGGTCTTCCCTTTAAACCAATGCCTATGTGAGAGCGAGCTATGGCCCAGATGAGCAGGCAACAGTGGGAAGAAGGCTGAACATTCTTCAAGAAGAAAATCCTAAAGGCACAAGAACAGTTTGTTCCCATGTCCTAAAGGAAGAACCAGTGGGTAGGATGACCAGCCTGGCTGAACAGAGAGCTTTGTCTGGAACTCAGGGGACAAAAAAAAAAAAAAAGAGGTTTATCACTTTTGGAAGCAAGGACAACAAAAATGTTGTGTGGTTATGAGGTTCAACAAGGTGAAGCCGTTGGGTCACAACAAGCCCAGGCCATGCTGCAGGCTTTGGGCAGAGTGGCTGGAAAGCTACTCAGTACAGAAGGACCTGGGGCAGCTGGTCAGCAGCTGGCTGAACTCGAGCCAGTGTGTGCCAGATGGCCAAGAAGCCCAGTGGCATCTTGGCCTGTATCAGAAATAGTGTGACCAGCAGGACCAGGGCAGTGATTTTCCCTCTGTACTCAACACTGGTGAGGCTGCACCTCAAATACTGTGTTTGGTTTTGGGCTCTTCTCCCTGGTAACTAGCAAAAGAATAAAAGAAAATGGCCCCAGGCTGTGCCAGGGAACACTTAGACTGAATATTAGGAAAAATTTCTTCATGGAAAGGGTTTTCAAGGATTGGAAAAGGCAGCCCATGGAAGTGATTGAGTCACCATCCCTGGAACATTTTAGATATGTAGATGTGGCACCTGGGGACATAGTTTAATGGTGGAGTTGGAAGTGCTTGGTTAACAACTGTACTCAATAATCTTAAAGTTCCTTCCAACCTAAATGGTTTCATGATTCTAAGATCTAGTTGCACAAGAGGCTGTTAAATGAAAGACAGTAATAAAGGCCGCATATTCAAAACTGAATAGAAAATAAGGAAATAAATTAAAGGATTGTCTTTGATCCCTTTAGGAATATCTCAACATGACAAGCTGGAAAGAGAAAAAAGCATACCATAGACCACAGAGCAGAAGCCATAAAACTTTTAAAACACATCAGTAATCAAATATTTTTCACACACATGACATTTCAAAAAGAAGAGAAATGTTCATAAAGTCCAGGGTTGTCTCTGGCCTTTATCCACCCAGATATTCACATCCCAACAGACTATGTAATTCAGAAGACTAGGAAATTTTCTTCCCAAACAAAATGGTGAGATAGCACTAAGTCTGATTCAGGAAACCTATGACCAATTTGCAGTCCTTGTCTCAGAACATCTTTGCAGCCCTCCTCTGGACTCACTCCAGCAGGTTGAACTCCTTGCTGCACTAAAGATCCCAGAGCTGGGTGCAATACTCCAGTTGGCTTCTCCCAAGAGCAGAGTAGAGAGGCAGAATCACCCCGCTCAACCTGATGGCCACGTTGATACAATTGGCTTTCTGGGCTGCAGGTGCATATTGTTTGCTCATGTTGAGCTTCTCAACAACACTCCCAAGTCTTACTCCTCAGGGCTGCTCTCAAATGTCTGTACTTGGGTTTGCCCTGACCCAGGTGCAGGACCTTGCACTAGGTCTTGTTGAGTTTCATGAGGTTCACACAGGCCCACTTCTCAAGTCTGTGTGTCCCTCTAGAAGGCATCCCTTTCCTCCAGTGTGTCAACTGCATCGCGCAGTTTGGTGTCATCGGCCCACAAGATGGGCTAAGAAAGGATAGGGACAGAGACCTGAGGAAGGAGAGAATTTCTGAAAGAAAATGGAGTTCTGGAAAGCAATTCATGGAATACGTCAAAGTTTTTTATCAGATTTTAAACCTGGCAATATTTTGGGAGACTTTTAAAGAATTTTCCTCTTTGGTCAAACAAAAACCTGTTCTTGCAATCAGCAGAGAAATCTATATTCCTGCAAATTGGCACCAACTAAGAAGCACAGAGATGTTGAAATACAGAGTAATTTTCACCAGTGTTAGATTGCTGAACTTTTCCAGCTTCCCCAAAACTCTCCCATGCCATGGATGCCAGGGACTCATTTTTGCTGACTCCTGACAACTGGGTGGCTGGAAGAGGTTGCTCCCCATATTTTTTAAATTACTATTTCAGCTATACCTGAGAAATGAATATAAAGAGAGAGGAAGTAATGAGTTTTCATCCAAGAGAAAACAGATAATTGCCTTTTAGGAAAGGTCACTGCTCATCTGTCTGGGACAAAATGCTCCTTGCAGCGAAGAGTCAAACTATAGGCAGGCAAAGATTTATTTTTACCAGAGAGAATTGAATATGTGTATTCATAATAATGCTTCTCAGAATAGTCCCAAGTGAATTGAGTGCCTGAAATGTCATATGCAAGTCTATAAGACAATCCCTATTAGATACAAGGATCTGAAATTACATATTTTTACCTGTTATCTACAAATGGCTGATTTTTATACCTTCCACCGAAACAGCTGATACTGCCCTCCATCTGACTGTTACATTACATGTCCCTTGACTCCAATTGGCTCTGCAATTCCTGTGCAAAGCAGAATGTTATTTAACAAATCCAAAATGGAATAAAAATCAAGGAATAAGGACTAAAAGTCAGAAAATACTGATATGTATTGACGACATACTAGCAAACCCTCCCTCCAGATTTAATTGCAGCTGATATCATGACTCATCTTTTCATATAAAGATTTATTTTAGTACTTTGTAGACATCCACAATTAAGAGTGGAAGTAAAAAATGCAAACTATATGTCTCTGGATATTATAAAATGTCTTCATCTCATCACTGTGGGATTACAGTGGACACAGCTTTAGAGTCCCAGGGAGGAGTTAGAACTGATAGATACGTATTACAGAGGGATAGTGGGATCCTGATTCTTGTCTGGAACTTTCTCTAACTGCCTAGTCTCAAGGGTGTAAAGTAGGGGGTTTGATTAGCCAGTGTTGAAATACACGTCAATCAGTCATTAATAGATATGCTATAGTAAATTTTATCCTCACTGTTTATGAAAGGAGCACCTACAGCTGCAACAAGAAAATGGCCAAAACTGGGCAGTTTTTCAAAGGCTCTTCTAAAGTTGAGTATGCTATTGAAAATCATATCTGCAGGTAGAAAAGGGCTACAGATGACAGCACTAAACTGACAAGCTGAAGAGTCAGCCCTCAGTATCTATTGGCTGGTGCAAGCATCTTCTCAGGCATCAGAGCTCTGTGTTCTTATGGAAAGTTGGGAACTTGAGGGAGCAGGATCAAACTCCTTGCAATTTGCTCTGTTGTATTCCACATGACAGAGGCACCATTTATGAGTGCAGCTCTACAAACCTGGATTCGGCACATAACAACACTGCTGACTTCTCCTCTGGTACTTCAGAAGCTGAAGTGCTTAAGCAAGCTCTAAGGAAGGGGTTTGGACAGCAAATGCAGAATGGAAGAACACGTCTCTTCACAGAACAACTAAATTCAAGTGCTAAAAGATGCTCCATAGTCCTCAGAAAAGCTGAAGTAAGATTATTTTGTGGGAAATGGATGGCAGTAATTTGGTTGGGTTTCTTTTTGGTGGGGGGGGGGGCGTTGGGATTTTTGGGGGGGGGGTGGGTTGTACTCCCTCAATAGTTAGAGAGGCAAAACCATCACAGAGTCCAAACCAAAGTCTTAACATCCAGACAAGTTGAGCTCACAGATTGGCAGCTTAAAAGAAAACCAAGCAAGCAAACAAAAACAATAACAAGAAAACCCCCAAAACTAAACTAAATAAGTGATCTGTATTTCAGAAACCAAGATTTCAGGAGAAGCTGCTGAGAGTTTTTCAAAGTGCCAAGCACACCTGCTTCTTAAAACTGGTTATTACTCTAAACTATCATTAACCAAGGAAACTTTGACTTACTTACAGCTGACTCAAGTGCGGCATCATTGTGCACTTAATAAGGCAGCAAGTTCTATCCTTAATCAAACTGCAGAAGAGAGACAGTCTACCCAGTGCTTCATCCATGTTTTTGTTGATTGCAGACGATGCAGCTGAGTACACAGCACTCTTGTGAAGGCAGAACACTTATTTTTGGTTCATAAATATTAATTCAAGGCACTCAACCTCAAACATTTGAAAGTCTTGGTTCTTTTTTATTATTATTCATTGCACAATGGTATTTTAATTGGAAATAGATAATTACTAGAATATGAATTCTGTTCTACTGTCTTGGAATTAATATGAGTTTATCTGCACACAGAAACACTGCAAGTGGTTGGCTGTATCTTAAAATTGGTAAATGTCTCACTATATTGTATGTAAACATTATGCAAAATACATATTTTGCATCTACTTGTCTACTAGGTTACACAGAGATGTTTTCATAGCTAGGGCTGTAAGAGTAACTGAATTTCCCCAGCCACAGCTTTTTATAAAATCAAAGTAAGGCAGAGGCTCTAATTAATTTCAAATAAGAATGAAAAGTCTGTCAGGCTTGACAAGAGCATTTTGCAGAAACCTGATGAAATCTGAAGGTGACTGATAATATGCTGTATTATAAACACACTGTTTCAGTGGGATCACTTGATTTTTGAAGGATCAAATTATTCCTGTAAGTAAGCCCAGTTTTGACAAAACCAAAGCAGAAAGTCAACAGAAAGCTGTGCAGTTTTCAGCAGGGATACCTTACTGAGCCTTTTTTCCAAGATCTGAAGTGCTGAAGAAATTAGCAATGATTGGGGTGTTTCTCAGAGTACCCACATGTTTGCCAAAAGAATGGACCTAAGATAGCTGTCCTTCAGCACTGATCCAAAATATCCCACTGGCATTGTTTTAGGCTTTTTTATCTGGGTGAAAGGGAAAAATGTTATTTTTCCTTTTTTTCTTTTTGTATTTATTTTTCTGAACTCAGTTACCTTTCTGTATCTCCTGCTAACCTAAAACTTTGAGGACTTTTTTCTTATATTTTAAAAGCATGTGACTTTTGACATGTAAGCAGAGACGGCAACAGCTTCATGAAGAGCGATTTTTCAAGAAGGACTTTTTAGTAAGGGCGTGCAGTGATAGGACAAGGGCTAAGACCCTGAAAGAAGGTAGAAGGTAGGTTTATATTACATATTATGAAAAATTCTTTACTGGGAAGATAGTGAGACACTGGAACAGGTTACCCAGAGAAGCTGGGGATGTCCCATCCCTGGAAGAGTTTAAGGCCAGGTTGGATGAGGCTCTGAGCAGTCTGGTCTAGTGGAAGGTGTCCCTGCCCATGGCAGAGGTGTTGGAATAAGATTATCATTAAGGTCCCTTTCAACTGAAACTATTCTGTGATTCTGTGATGAGTTATTCACCACCTGTTCTGAACTGTCATAATAACTTAAGTGCCTTTTTCCTATTGAAACTAAGTATAAAATTTTTCAGTGTGCTGAAGACCGCAGCAGCTACACCTGGTGCATTCTCCTAATATTCTCTAGCAAGTTCCTGGTGTTTCTATACTGATTAGTGGATTACCCTTTGAAAAGGAGCAGCCTCTAGAGGGGCAATCAGGAGAAAAACACTGAACTCCTCTGTCCCAGATGATTAAGATTGCCTTCTGAGAGACAGAGAAGAATCACTCCAAGTCTTTGCAGCAGGACTAATGAAGACTGATTTCTTGAAGCTACAGTACAATTTCCCAGCTCCATACCCATCCCTCCCTCCTCCCTTGCAGTAACCTCAGCTCCCCTCCACGTCCTCAGCTGCCTCTGCAGGAAGGCAAGGGCTGCTGGAGCTGGAGGTGTGCTGCTTGGCCAGCTGGCCCCTGCTGACAGAACTGAGCTTGAAGCCAACAGCTTCAGGTCTGTGCAGAGAGGGTTTATCAGGCAGACCTGCAATAAAAAAATCTTTGAATCTCCCACCTTTCTATCGGATTTAATCTGAGCTAATCAATGAGTTAGGAGTATTATTGCTTGAAAGAGAGACAAGTTTCTGAGGTAGCATGTGGGTGTCTTTTCTTTCTTTCTAAAAGTCAAGAGAAGCAGGGGGAAAATCAGCACATTATGCATAACCTTAATAAAATGCCAGGCTTTTGAAAGCTAGAACAAGTGGGATGTCTGTCTGTATCACATTTCTGAACAGAAGTTTAGGCATCGATCTGCTCGTGCTGCTGCTCTGCTCCTCAACCTTACTCTCCCTCTGCAATAGTCATTTCTGGTAAAGGCCTTACAGGTCTTAAAGCTGCTGAGTTCTACCCCAGCTGCACTTCAAATGGTGGACTCATGTTTAGATTTGAAAAACATTTCAGCTGGTCATTCACATATGGCAAAGAGGCAATCAAAAACCTTGTTGGCAGTGAATTAATCATGTACTGAAGTATTTCTTGAGCAGAGGCAGCCATTGCTTTCATAACAAGTCAGACTCAATGCAAGTGAAGACGTGGACAAAATGTATCTGCAGCCTCTCTTTTAATTCCAAGTCCTCCTCTGTTTTTACAATGAAATACAGTAAAAAAACCCTACCAAGCCTGAAAGCAGAGCTGTACCATAACCTCACACATGGAAAGAAAAAGCAGTTGGCCGCATTCAAAAGTTCTTTCACAGCTGACATATGGTCTCTAACTTTACAATTCAAATAGTGATGTTAAAAGTATACTTTAGGCAAAGCAACTTTGGTTTTATTAGTAAAGGCATAAAAGGACTGTTCCAGACTAGCACTCTGAGAAAGTACAACTTTGGGCATCTATTTTGTTCCAACTTTGATGTCCCTGAGGTGCACTGTAAGGAGGGGAGCTTTGAGGAGTGCCCAGACCCGTTTATAAGTAGAAAGCTGCAAAAATGCCAGGTGCAATTCATAGTGCCAGGAGGGGACCCTGCAGGAAAATGTCTTGGGATGAGGCCAGCAGAGCCCTGAGGCCAGAGGCAGAATCAGACAGATAAAACCCTGGGTTCCAAGGCTTTCCTGCCCCTCTTCACCTGCCCTATTGAGTTACCCATCAGTCCTACTAGTCATGGGCAAACCCTATGTTATAATGAACATGCTTTAAAGCAACTTCATGCCACATGAATAACAAATGACATGGCTTTCCTGGTGTAGAGTTTAAGTTTCATTAGCAGGTCACATTTTAAGTCCCGAAAGTTCCTGATCTACTCATTTGGCCAGTCTCTCCTCAGTCACAGTTTTCCCACTAACCAAAGTGTAAAAAACCATTGACTTAAATCCCATGTTACTGCAGAATGACTCAGGAGCTCTGGAGTCAGCCCTGGGTCTCACCATGAAAAAGTGATTTCAAATCTTACCCCAAATACAAGTGCAGTGCAATGCAGGTGGGGTGAACAGAGCTGCTCTGATGGGTGTTCAGAGAACACAGAAACAGCTATGAAAATACCTGTATATACCTACCAAGTAAATTAAGGAGATTTACTTATTGTTATTTCATGGATCATCTCAAAACTGATTCTTAGCTTACAAAAGTAGTCTGGAAACACACCGTCAACAAAATGTGTATAGAAGTCATGACAGATTCTCAGGAGTCTAACGGTTTGGAAAGCTGACCATGCTTCTGCAGTAGGATTCCTTTATCATTTGTCTAGACTAGTTAATAAAATTCTTTCAAAATACTGAAACTAATTTTTAAATTAATGAGCAAAAATAACTTCCCAAATAATTATAAATTCATTAAAGTATTAAATACAACTTCTTTACAGATTATCGAGCTATTAAAGTTACTGTATGTGAAAATTATTTAAAAATGTATACAAAATCTCATTTTCTATTTGGTTTTAGAAAAATAGATTTAATAGTTCCAATTAAATAATCCTCATGTGAATTCTTGTGAGGAAAAAGAGAAGAGTTTCATAATACTTTTTTTTTTTTTGAAAGAGGGAAGAAAAAAGCTATTTTATATGCAAATATAACTAATTTCATTTAATTGTTCCGGAGGGAAGAATAAGATTTGTATGCAAACCTCTTGCCAACTGGTAGACTTCAACTTCCTAATTTTTTTTACTCTCAGTTCATTAATTAATAACTGCACCTTCGTAACGGGAAAGACTGCAGTCCTGCAGGGTATTGTACTCAAGACCTCCACGTCCCAGAGAAGCTATCAAAAGCTGAGGGTGGTGGGACTCAACTGTGAAAGTTGTGTACTGCTCCAGTGCAGAGAGAAGTGCTTGACACATCAGAACTCCAGCATAGCAAAAGTAGATTTCCCCCAAAATAGTGCTGTAGGAAGCATTTATTAGCCTACCATGAGAGAATTCCCTTTAAGCTGGCCTGGAGTGATCAAAATGATCATTCCAATGTGTCTGTATGAAACATCCTTTGCTGATACTTAAGTTTCGTGCTGTTCCCATGGCAAGTGGTAGAAGCACATAACTCACTGGCACAGCCGGGCGCTCAGGCGAGACAAATAATCTATCATCAGGCCACTTAAATTTCATCTCTACCTTTTACCCTGTGGGAAAAATCTACAGGGTGTCTTGTAGGGGAAAACATTTTAAAATTACATTGTCACAACCACAAAAACCATACCATCTATTTGCAAAGAGGCTGGTCTCACGCTAGCACAGCTGCTTTTTAGGCTGCATCAAGAAGACCCTTTTTTGTGCTCTCTCATCCTGATGAACATCTCTGAATTTTTTTTCAGAGCAATCCATTCTTGTCTCTGCTAAGTTAATTTATTCATTTTACAGTTGATATACAATTCTGCATCTCCTCTAATTTAGTAAATCACTTCATGCAGTCTAAACACTTTACAAACCCCTCAAAAATGCAAATTTACAGTATGCTCAGTATACATATACCTTAACGAGTAGTTTAGAAAAGGCAGACACCTAAGTAGCCTTGCATAGACAAAGCTAGGGACACCCACCCATCATTCTGTTCCATTTCCCAAAGAGCTTTGCAGTTTTCTGTGTCACACACCTTTGTGTCAGTAGATGTGTAGAGAGACAGCAAATGGTTGGGGTTTTATTCTTTTGCTCCTATATTTGCACTATGGCTTCTCAGTCTCAGCATGGAGAACTTAAGGAGCATGTTGTGCTCACCAGTTCTGTGCTTTAATGACCTGTTCCTATACAGGTGCAAATTATGGCCTTCTGAAGAGGTGATTTCTTTTGCATCCAGCTGTTCTCATGCCCACCCCAGGCACATCCAGGTCCTGGCCTGCTCCCACGCACCCTTCAACCACCTCTCACACTATGCTGTCTTGCATGATAATGGGGTTCAAGCATTACTCACAGCCTAATGGAGTAATTCTAGCTTCAAGAAAACCCTGATGTGTTTGGGGGTGTAGTGAATTTACCACTAGAGAAACAAAAGTGTCGCTCCGGTTGCAAAGTCAGCCCCTCCAACTTCTGACAATCACAAAAACATACACTTTGGTGCCTTCTGAAGTTTCAGTACATGTACCAGGGTGTGCAAAATGTTATTCAACACCTCATGAAAAACTCAAGATCTGGTTTAGAATAAAAATTTCCCTAAAGAAGCAAAAAGAGACAATTTTGCTTTTATGTTGCTACCCATAGTAGCCTGAAAGAAGAATGCTTTATAGACATGTAAGAATTATAGTGCAATTAATTAAATACTTTTCAAACAATAGATAGCATCAATCACCTCCCAAAGCACTGTTGGAACTTCTCTGTAGGACTCAGAGTTTGTTTCTCCAAATGACTTAGAACTTTTATTCTATGATTGCACTTCTTCTACTGAGAAATAGAGCAGCTTTGTAAATTTTTTAGATTAATAGAGCCAGTATTTTTTGTTACTTGTTAAGCTGTTAAGAAACAGGATCTGCTGCAGATGCTGTGCATTCAGTATTAGCTCCAAGTATAGCTGCAACATTAGCTGCATTTACAGTCAAATTGAAGAACCATGTTATATTATTTATTGCTCTCAATAATATAAGGATATGATTAATGATTCAAAATTTTGTAGCCATTATAAAGTCTGCTACATTAGATTCACAACACCCCCCCTTATTTGTTACTTGAAGAGCATAACATTGCTATTCACAACCAAATGCAAAAAACACCCAGTCATACTCTGTATAGTGACTTATGGATTTAAGTCTTTGTCAGCCAAAGACATTATCATGTTATTAAATGTGTTGCTGAATAAGAGATGAAAGTTACTATTCAGCTGGAAGTGGTAGAAACAAAATACATGCATGTCTTTCTCAGGCTTTATCAATGACTTCAGGAGTGATTTTTACATGGTTTGTCAGCTTTTCTATCCATATGCAGAGGCTTTAGAGACTAGTTGAAGCTCTTAAATAAAGTTTCAAGTTCCTATTAATGGAACTGAGCATACATGAAGTACTGATTTAATAAAGTGGTGAAAATTATGTTAGTTAATTTTCACCAAAACAGGTTAAGGGACTAAAGTATAACAATTCAGTAGTTAAAATTGAAAGAAAGAATTGAATCCTATGACTGAGAAAAAACTTATATGTCACATCATTGTTCTGCTTGAAGCCTCTTTCCTGACTCCTTGACTTCCTTCTAAAATAGTAGCTGTCAGGACATATCACTTGAAGAAAGTTCTTGCTAATCAGACAGCCACTGTAACCTACTGGCATCCTGGAGCTGTTGAGTTTATTGTGCCAGGTTATATCTCATTTAGCTCCTATATGCCAACTCATGAGTTCCCAACAATGGCTTTGTATGCTTCTAATTTTTCACAGTGTTTGCAGACTTTTGGCACAGGCTAGTTAAAAACAATAAATACAACCTAAAAATTCACATGACCCAATTATTGACCCAAGGCAGAAAAATCTTGAAGCTGACAAGTCAGCCTGATCTGAAAACTGACAACCATATAGACCAACTCATGTACTTTCGTGGCAATTATAGCAATGAGTTGTCTCTAGAGCTAAATATTAACTGCTTGTAAAGTGTTTTAGATATGACACAGTCATCAACTCATTAAATATGCGGTTTTTCTAACTATTTTTTCAGAACTGTCCTATAATAAAACACTACAAGTCTTGTAATGAAGTCTAAGCACTTTGATGTTGCTAGATCAATATCTAATAAGTCCCTGTTAGTCTGAGCCCAATAAATAAAGAAAATTGTTTTGTTCTAACATTATGAAACAGTCAAGGGATTTTATAATGAATTTCACTATAAGCAATTGAAATATGATTTAATACTCACATATGAATTCAGTTCTTAGCAACTGCAGAAGCTCATTTTTGCCATTTGGTTGTAATCCATTAACTGTACTCAGTCAATTATTTGCCTTACCACATTTTCTGGGTCATCACTGCTGAGGCAGGAGTGCAACCAGGAGAGATTAGCCAGGGTAGTAGAGCCTCTGAGGTATATTTGGCAGCAGCAGGAGATGGGGCTGGACACAAAGCTACAACATAAGCCTACATGCCATCGTGGAGATAGGGCCAAAACCTAGGACTAAAGACAGATACCCTACAGCATAACTCAAGTCAAGGCCAAATCTAAGCCTAAATGAGGTTTCTGAACCAATGGTCAGGGAGTGAGAAGAGGTCCTAAGTGAGGCTGGTCAGGGTCATTAAGATCCATTCATGCTGTCAGGTCATTAGCAGTGAGAAACCAAAGGATGGTGGTGCAGACTGATTGCAGAGCTCAGGAGTTTATAAAGAATTTTATGTGTCTGGTTAGTAAACATAGTACCAAAGGTAAATCATGAGAAAGTAGGACTAGAACTCAGATAGCAGGGATGTCAAAATTCATGAAAAAAAAAAGACGTTGTAATGTAAATCATAAAAAGGGGTTTAAAAAGGAAAAAAAAACCTCCAACCACAGTACAGCTAAAACATAAATGGAGTTTGGTGTGCAAACTATCCCCAAGGAGGGACGTAGGACTAATAATGCAATGCAGAGGTAAAGCCAAAACCCCCAACAGAAGCTCAGACACTGGTAAGTCTGGGCTGTGAAACCACGCTCTCTCTCAAAATCTGCAGGCTTCTTATCTCTTTTCACTTTGATGTTGGGAGTCTAGTAGTGTGTTGTGTTCTCTCGCCAGGGATGGTCCCCAGCTAAACTACCAAATCACCACTCTCAAGTGACAGAGAGCAGAGGAATAATTGTATAGATTGCAATTTGTGATGACCGAGTTGAAGGTCAGCCTCACTTCGTATGTTTAAAATTTCACATTTTAATTTTATTTTATTTTTTTAAGAACAAAAACCAGCCTTTATCAAAATAGAACAATGCAAAATATCCAGAGGCTATGAAATTCCAACACTTAATTTGCTGTGACACTTATTCTGGTTATCTTCATCCCATGAGTTCATTCTTTATGATATATGGATAATTAACATGAGGATACAAATCATCTTTTTACCCACATCATGCTCTATTGAGAACGAAGATGGACCATTTCTCCTAACTCTTCTGTATTGATCTGCTCATTTGTTAGATGATACATGTATGGTGCAAAGCATGGAGGAAAGTTATTCTTTTGACCAGAATGCAGCTAACGAAAAGCCAGAAAAGTAAATTTGTACGCTGCAGTTGTTTTCATATATGCTGAGCAAATCAATCACACCTATATTTGCCTTAAGTTTGCCCTTATATTTTGGGCTGAAGCTCTCTGTGGGTAAAATGGGAAATAAGAAGATGATGTTATTGCAAGACATGTACAAGCAAATAAAGTGTTGTGTTTTCTTTTTTTTTAGAATGCTTCTTCTACTTCCCAATGCAAATTCAGTCATTAATAATAAAAATTGAAGCTTACTATCTGAGCATTGTCTTCTGTCTAGATTCAAGCAGGAATCTGGGGGAAAAGCATCTTTATATATTATATCTGACTAAAGCTCATAAGAGAAAACTTATTCACCAACACCCGCACCGAGAATGCACAAGCAATTTTGTTCTTAGTGTTTTCTACTGCTGAGTGTTTGACTCCACTGCCTACATAATGTTCCTTTGACCATTTCTTTGAGTATATGATGTACCAAATGGGCTCTTCTAGTTGCTTACAACAGTATTAATGTAACTCCAACTGAGGCTGGTGAGCCCTTCAAATATACTTATTAAGGTTAACAAGATAGCTTATTTGAACTAAAGGAATGCTATTTAGACCTTACATAACAATTACCCTTTTGAAAATACTTTTAGAAATTTATCTAACTGCAATATTTTTAGAGTATCTTGCTGCTTCTAAGGACATTAAGAAGTTTTTAAAGTTTGTAAAAGGAGTTTGAAATCAACAAACCTGTTAATCTTAAAATATTCAGTAAGAAATACACATCTACAGGACTGAGAACTAAATTTTTGTCTTGCAAAGACTTCCCTTGACTTCTGATGAATCTGAGTAGCCTATCAAATTAATATACATGTCCTATGCGAACTTCATCAATCTGCACAGAATATGTCATCCATCAATATTAAAAATACCTTAAAAAGAAGAGGAGGAGGACACCGAGAGGGCTTCTGTCTCATCAATTGCTGTGCAGCAGGTCAACATCAATAAACAATTATGGCAAGGAACAGATCATTTTTACAGTGAGGCTGTTCCTCAACTCATCAATTTAGGGGCTAACAGTGAAACACAATTTTTATATCACTTATCCTTATCTCTACTTGGTTTAATTTTACTCTCCTTTCTCCATCTATTTTCCACTGCTTTCCTCAGCAGTTGTCATTTCTGTCTGGAAAATCATATCTGCAGGTGATTCAGCTTTTGTCATTTTCTTCTCTTTTTCTTTCCTCCTTTTTCTTTTTCCTTCACAATTCCTCTTAGCTTTCTTTTGTAATAAATTTCAGCTTTCCTTTTTCTTTGCTTTTCTCCTCTCCTTTGCAGCTTCCTGCCTCCCTTATGTAATTTTCCCCTCTCAGATTCAATTTTTGATGAAATAACCACTTTACTTTCATAAAATACAGGTGATTTACTCATTTTTTGAAAGATCTAACTGATGTATAATTTTGGCCTAGTTTTTAGGTTGTAATAAATGATCAAAAATTTTTGATCACGTTAGAAATCTCTAAGTTTACTTTTTTTTACTGAATCTATCTAGATCTGTCCATAAAAAAATGAACTAGATTTTAGTATAAATTTTACATTCTTTGGCTAATGCCACTCTTGGCTGAACATTTACAGAAGGAAAAAGATTTTTCTCATTGCATAATGAGTAACTGTACAGATAACATTGTCCTGGCCCCTGGTATCTTGGAATGGAAAAGGAACATGAAAAACCTTGCATCTAAAGAAGTTTGTAAAAAGGTGTTTTTGTGAACTCATGAAGACTTAGAAGGGGACAGGAAAGTGGCAGCATGTTACAGCCACCTGAATGCTAATTCATCAGGTTTAATTAAAAGCAACCTCTTTAGTCCTGAGATCTGTCGTCAAAAGGAGAAGAAAAAAGGCACTCCATAGGTCTTCTCACTTTTTTTGTTTAGTAACTGCCCTGAAACTTCCTCAGGGCAAAATTGAGCTTCCTGAAACCAAATAATAAAGACACCCAAACCAGTGAGTGAATGTGGCAGGGTAGGAGCATGGTTGCTGCCTTGCTGGATTAAAAATGCTTGAGACAACAAAAGAGAAGGGGAGGTGGGAAGGAAAGTAAGGTTTCTAGGAACAGGCTGGTACTAGCAATTCAAACCTTTTATTCTTTTCACAATGAGGTTGTCTTCCTGCTATCCAAGTGGGGAAGGTAAGTGCTGGCTCTCCTAGCAAATCAGAAACCAAGTTGTCCAACAAATGGCACATTTTAAAAACAAGCATTTTTCACTGTGTTTATTTCACTTTATTTCTGGCTCAAAAGAGAATCGATTGCTTGAGTTCACAGAGTGTATATATATATTTACAGTGCCTTGAAAAATACACTTTAAGGAGCTTCAGTTCTAAGCCAACTACAGCAGCAAACTATGGGATTACTGTGTGTGCACCTATGTGGGAGGCAAGGTTGTTGTGGTTTATTAGAAGATATGGGGTGTGTTCTTTAACTCCAACAAGACAAAAATCTTGCCAAACTGCAAATCGTTACTTAAATAAAAACACAGCAATTTTTCATTTTCAGTTGTCATTACCAAAGTCAGACTCTATCAGTGCTACTTCATGAGATCTGTTTTAAACAAAGCTTTTTGTATTTCCCATTTCTATGCAAAATGAACTGCACTGTGCTTGGTCTCCCTGCTTTCCACATGCACTATCACAAAACATGGATGGGTGACAGGATCTCATCAGGGCAGATCATGGCCTCCCTTACAGTGCAGCTGTTGTAGCCACCCTGATCTGAGTGGGCAACCAGTTCCTGGGACCTTCCTGGGGTATTTCTGTCACAAAATGATACTGATGACACATGGCTCACATTTTTGATATAATCTTACTAATTACAAGGCATGCATGTATGTATATTCTGGTTCTCTGAACACGAGAGGAAAACACAAGGTTCTTTCCCTCACATTTTTTTTTTTTGCTTGTTTTGGGGTTTTTTTGTGGTCATCATGAGAGTAAGGAGATGAAGGAAGGAATCAGCGGAGAGGGAGAGTAGGGAACATCTGTCGGTCTTGCTTTGGACAAGCATTATCAGTAAGACAGGCACTCATAGCTTGTTGCAAAACTCTCAGCCTGCCAGGGTAGTTTGGACTCCTGCTCTGACAGTAGCAAAAGGCCAGACTGCACAGACTAACTCGTTGCTCCATATGCGCTCTGATTTGTGCCCCTTAACCTTTTGCAAATAACAGGTACAGCATGATCACTTAAAACTCAACATGAGTCGTACCTTTCTCTGCCATGCATCATTTCATACGTGTAATGGAACATGGCCAGCTAGGTGTGTCCAGATGGACACTGCTTGTTTGATGAAGAAATCCTCAAAATGTGGCAATTTGTGGCTAGTCTAGGCTAGGATAAACTCTCTTATGGAGCACTAGTGCAAGGCACGAAGTTATAAAAATTGTTCTCCACACTTCTAAATACAGTGGAGGAAAAAGCTCTTGGAAAGACTGTGTGATCTTTTAAGTTTCTACTTCCTGGATCTTTAATATAGGGCACATAAAACTGTGGGAAAACAAGGAGTGTTATGATCTTGCAGCCAGTGCTCTAGTGCTAGTATGTAAGATGTTTCCAGCACACCCAAGTTCTTGCAGCTGACTTTTTAGGAAATATTTTTGAACAAATATGCTATCTGGTGTCACATTTTCAGGCTATGCTACAGAGGGATAATACACTTGTTGCTTTGGTTTCCCTTCAGATATTTCAGTGTTTCATAAATCCAGTTGATTAGTACAGATTCCAGAGAAGATGTAATTTGGCATGGGGAATACATGCTGGTCACTCCCTCTGTTCCTAGAGGACGTGGCAGATTTCCAAGGTGCTGCTAACAAAACCGACGTCTGACAGGCTGTTTAGGCCTGTGTGGGTTTATCTGTCAACTTCTCAGATTCTTATAAATAGCTGCAGGTCAAAATCAGGGTAAAATCTTGAATATACAGGTATTGCACTTATCATCAGGCTCACAAAAATTCCATGAAGACCCTACACGTATGGTGATTTCTCCAAGGAAGTGAAGGTAAGAAATTTGACTCAACCTCAGACAAGTCTGTGACAGATATAGAAACCCACTGAAGTAACTTGCACCAGCACAAACCCTGAGGCTCAGGTAAGCCAGGCCTTGGCAGCCAGTCCTCACTTCATACTGCAGGTGAGCTGCATTGGCTTCTAGGAGGTTATTGCATCTGCATCAGACATTTCTGTTGGTGCAATGACTGTGCAATGGATTTCCCCAAACACTGTGGAAACACACCAGCTGATCCCAGGAAAAATCTTGTGTGTGTGATGTTTTGAAAAAAGATTGTCAGAACTCTAAAAGGAAAAAAAGTAAATATAAATATAAATATAAATATAAGGCTGAGGAATCTAGGAGCTGGGAGATATGTTTCTAACTGGTCTTTATTAATGATAGTTTCCTGCTTGGTTATTTGAATACATTTACTGAGCACAACAGAGCTATTTTTCCTTGTTCTGGCTTAGTCTTAGAAAACCACGGAATGCTGGTGTGAAGCAATTTATTTAAAGGCAAGGTGGCTTAATAATGCTAATGATTTATCTTTAGGAGGCAGGTTTAAGATAAGCATTTTTGTTTTGTAGCAACTTTCAATTTTCCTTTTACAACTTTCCTTTGCTACCACAGCAGTAATTGCTTATGTACTCTGTACCTGTCATACAGACAGCTTCACAGAGGGACAGGGAAGGCTCTACTCAAAAAAAGTCAATGTATTTGGGAGACTCAGCAAAATACCTGCTTTTTAATGCTGGTTTATGCCAACAGGGAGATCCTCATACAGCGTGGAGCAGCACTGTGGCAACCTCAACACAGCTACTTTGTTGGGTGGGGGCTGAAAATCTGCTCCCAAGTGTGTGTCGTTCTCTCCTCCTGCTGATGCAATTACCAACAGTGGGCCAGAGGAAGGTTTTGCCTCTGTCTCCTACTGTCCTCTCTGTACAGCCCAACAACCCTACTCTTTGTCTCTTTGCTTTCGTTGAAGGTTATCTGTGCTGAGGTACAAGTTGGATTTATGTTTGGGTGTTCTTAATTGTGTGAGCTCTGATGCCATGGGCTTGGTGGCAGCGAGAGCACTGCAGTTGCTGCAGCCTTTTTGCCTGTGCCAGAGCCCCTGGGCTCACCTGGTTTGTCCAGCTCAGCCCACACTGCCATCTCAGGTAGTACTGGCACCTAGGCTGGGTTTGTCTCTCTGTACCAAGAGTCTGCTTTCCTCCCTGCAGCACGGCACACTGAGCAGGTAGGAGTTACTCTGAGCTGTGCTTTCCTGCCAGCAGTAGCTTATCATGGTCTATTGATCTGGCTTGCTTCTTACATAGTGCAGTGAGAAACTCATCCCTGTGCTGCTGCTGCTGCTGCTGCTGCTGCTGCTCAGTTTATCATTTTAAATGCATGGTCCATTTGACTAGCACTCTGTCTGTGTTTGTAGGTTAGACAGCTCCCTCTGGGTCAGCTTTACATCTTCAGCTGTAAATGTAGGTCAGATGGCTGCCATGCAATATGTTCGTTATCCTTTAGAGCATGGGTCCTCACACACAACTTCACAGTGCATTGCATTTGCCCATCTTTTAAAAAAGGTCATTTTGCTAGAGTAGCAAGTGGTTCAGCTGTTTGTGACACTAACAGTCCTAACAGCATTGCAGCAAAAAATTCTCCAGTCTATGCATTACACACTCATAATGCAGGTGTTTTCAGCTGTTTCACTTGAGGGGCTTTCCCGACAGTGTTTTGTTAAGGAGACAGTGATCTCGGCCCTATCAGTGAAATTCATTATCAGGTGTGACAGCTGATGTCCATAAACCAAGGCAAGTCGCCCAGCTTTTCTACTGCACTCAGAGACTGTCTTTTCTGATGCTAAACCAAGGTTTGTTCATTCCTACATCCTCAAGAGCCCATCATCAGAAGTTTGACGTCTACATATGAAAGGGATTTGCACAAACTTGCACATGCTAGTGCTGTTCAGCTGAAGGACCTCCTCTTTCCTTTATCATATAAATTTGTTACACTGCTCAAATAAGGTAGAGAGTGGTTTACTTATGCATGCCTGCAGATTATAATCTGAGACATGATGCTTAATATGCAGTGAATTTTTTTGGAAAGAGTTCCTAAGAAATTGAAGCTTATGCAATCCTGATGTAAAAATCCCCAAAGATTTTTTTAAAAAAAAGACAGCATGAACCAGCTAATAGGATCAAAAATTTTCTTTTTTAAGAAAAATTTTGCACAGAGGAGGTGAGTCGCGTGGAGTGCACTTTGTTCGAGGCTGCAGGGACTCTCCAGCTGCCTGCAGGATCATGACATGGTACAGAGAAGGCAGGTGCTGCAGAGCTCATTTTAGACAGAGCTATGTGTCTTTCTGTAGTCCTAGGTAAAAGTCTATGAAGAAAATCATGACACTGTCTTAGTGGCAGGGAACAGGAGTGCATTGGGAACTTGTTTTGTTCTGGTCAAGAGCAGAGGTGGGAATAAACAGAAGAATCAACCAAAGAAACCTCCCTGCCTCCCTGCCCAGGACAGAATCACACTGTGATGGCCGTGAATCCCTCATCTTCCTGACACCCAGTCTCCTGGGCCAAAGATGTTAACAACCCAGCTGTGGTTTGGAACACCACCATTGCTCTGCACACTGTGACACAGAATGTTCATTGTCAGGGTTGCTGCCAGGAGCTTATGTGGCATCCAGGGAAGGAAGGTGTGGAGCTCCCTTTTTCCAGTGTTCTCAAAGGACCATCCTTCTACCAGTGAGACCAATGATAATGCAGGCTGGATGTGTCTTACCTGCCCTACAGTGCACTGACAGCTATTTATTTGAGTGGTCAGGAGAGACAGGGCAGGTATGTGCCATGGTTTGGCAACATCCTTCTCAGTATGTGGCTGTAACAGGAGAATTAACAGAAAAAGTAACCTTCCCTATCTTCCATGAGCAGCCCCTCCCTCCCTGCATGGGAGATGAGTCCCCTGGTTCACCCTAAGGCTTCCATGTCTCATCTCCCTCACACTCAGGAGTCACCCATGCTGGGATAACCATGTCACCAACCCCACTGTGGCTTGAGCCATCACCAGAAAAATCTGAAATATCACTCTGCAAAATCTCCTTCAGGATGTAGAAAATGAAAACCATTAGACTGGCTGGAGTACTGGTCTGATCCAACGTGTTAGTATTTACTCATCATAAGGAGTAAGTTGTACCTCTTTTAATTACTCTTTATGTTTCTCTGCTTTCTTTCCATACACTTTAATCCATTAGAAACTATTTGAACTGGAGAAGACAGCAGTCTGATGACTTATGCTGAGTGATACCTTTGTGAAATCCATAGTTTATCTAGAAGGTAGAGAATATATTTTAGAAAGAGACAATTATTGAGTTATAGGGAGAGACAAATCCTTAGGTAATTTTCTTCAAAGTTTAACTGTTATTCTGATTAAAGATGCATACATTATTTCTAGTCTGAATGTATTTAACTTCAGCTAGATCTGGCTGTCAGATACTGTTATAGCTTCTCTTCTAAAATAGAAAGTCTTATTGTATCGGGAATATTTCTTTCTCTCTGGATAATTCAAGCCTGTGATCATATTAATCTTCCCTTTGCTAAACTGTTGCCTCAGCTCTTGCAGCCTCTCACTAAAGGTAGAAAAGTCCTCAAACACTGGTACAGAGCTACCCTAGAATATTAACAAGTTTCACAAATGAAAAAGTATTTAGAGCATTTTGGATTATTTTTTCTTCCTTTTAGAGGTTTTTTTTTTCTCCTCTCACTATCCACACGTCCAATTCCTGTATCTTGGTTGCCCAGGCAACCTCTGCTGGCTGAGCCCTGGGTGCAGTGCTGGGTTTTCAGTTCTCCACCATAGAAGGAGGATAATAGGAAAGATGGAGGCACTGCTTAAGCAGATTAGGAAAGCCCAATAGGTGACTGATGGCAGAAATGGGAGTTTTATATAAAGGTTGAGTGGCATTAAATGCATTTATGCAGATAATTTAAAAATCCTATGACTTGCAGGAAATGGCAGGGGGAGATTTTGCATCAATGCATTTCTAATATCAGCTGAAGTGTAATAGCTAAAAGTAATACAAAGACATGAGTGACATTTGATAAGCATGTTACTGAAACTGAAACTGATACAGCTCATGCTTTCCTTGAGTTTGGAAAGCATGAGCAGAAACTCCCACCCAGGTAAAATAAGTGCATTTAAAGCTGCCTGAAAGTGCCTTATGTAGAGACTTGTCTTCTAAATGTAAAAATCATTATCTACCAAACCACTTCAGGTAAGTAATAGAGGTTAATTTGCCATACTGAATTAATGTTTTTGATTAATGATCAGTAAATGTGTTGCTTTACAGCTACAGACACGTTTTCTTGCTTTTAAAAAGGTAGCTGGCCAGGACAGACTACTCACTCCAAACAGAGGGAAAGTTTAAACATTTCAAAAGTTCTAAAAGGATGTTCTCACGCTACAACTTTCTTCTTATGTGTTTCAGGATTTCAGTGTTTCTTGAGCAGCCAGTTTTCTTTTGGCCCAGCAGAATTGAATTACATGTAAACAGCTCATTTCCAAGTAGTTAGACTTGACTCTGGATCCAAATGGGGATTAGATCAGTTTCCACCACTGTGTCATAGTCTTGAGGGTGGTGGCAATGCCTGTGAGCTTCTAGGTGTTCTAGGTCATGTCACGTAGGTATAGTCTTTGAAGTATAAGCTTCAAAACCTTTTACACTTTTGAAAGCTTTTGACATTTCGCACCTCCCACTGACAGATGTGGGCATGGTACTTCAAAGATCATTTGGCTCATCGTTTGCTAGTAGAACAGGTGACTTATTCTAACATGGTAGAAAAAAAAAGTCAAAGTTAAAATAATTTTAAAATCATAAAATAATAGAAGAGAAAAAAATCACATTCCCGAAAGAAAGCTATACTGAAGATCATTATGTAATGTTAAAAAATACTATCATCACTCAAAGCAGAGGAAAAGGGAATCTGCACATGAGACCTTATTACAACTTGAATTAAAATATTCCTCCTACAAAATAGTTCCATTTTCTCCATACTAAATAATCAAGGTTACTTCCAGTTGTTTTGAAGGCACTCACAGACCCAGGACGTTTGAGGGATAGAGCATTAACAAGATTCCAGCTAATGTTCAGGAAAACAGACAGCTGGGTTTTAATGTAGAGCTGAATCTCTAAAGTGTCTGACCGCTGAAACATTGCTCTGGAAATGTTACTGTACTGCTATAGATATCACTGCCAAATCATACAGCAATAAGGATTTCTGCCATAATGAATGATACAGAGTACACCTAGAGCTATAAGCAGGAATCATCAGAGGAAATGTTCAAGAGGACAGAAAGGAGATGGGGAATGACACAGAGGAAGTGAAAAATACAGATGCTCTTAAAACAAGACCAGCATTGTCAGCCTTAAGAGTATGTGCACTGGGAGAGACTGAGATCAAAAATAGTCTCCCTTCTCACCCAAATAATAAGTAGATGCTAGGCCTACAAAAAAGACAAAGCAGCTGTGTCAACAAAAAGGCAGAAAAAGAGAGTTTTTAATGAATGCTTTTATTTCAGCCATACCAGGCTTAAAGCACAGACAGCTTCAGCCTTTTGTCAAAGAGAGAGAGGGGAAGGTGATGTCATGACCAAGGCTGTTTTAGGGACCACTCCTGGGAGACCCCACCCCTCTTCCAGCTCCCCCACATTCTCTCCCAGTTGTCTTGCCCCAGCTTCAAGGCTCAGCAAAAATCCAAGTGACATTGTCTTCAAAGGATGGATCTGACAGTGGCTGAAGACACTCACTAAGATTAACCTCTGCCAGAAAAGACTGTTCAGGCTCCTAAAGGCTCCCACAGTATAGGGAATTTTTTGCTGCACCCAGGACCACAGAGACACACCCCTCTGTCCAAAGGTGTTGAGTTCTGGATCTGTTCCTACTTGTCCACCCCTTTGCCTTGCATCCTGCACTCATGGTGATGCAGCCAATCCAAGCCAGACAGTTTCCACTATTTCCTCTGCATTTGCATTTGATACCACATCTGGAAGAAATATGATGGTGCATCTTTTGAGAAACTTTTCCTAGAGACTATTATCCCATAGGAATGCTGCTTAGGAAAACAAGGAGGACATCTTCAACATAATAAGGGAGCTGGTGGAAGAGCTTGCCAAGCTGTTCTCCATTTATCATCAGTCCTGGCTCACCAGGGAGCTTCCAGATGACTGGAGGTTGGCCAATGTGACGCCCATCCATAAGAAGGGGCAGAAGGAGGATTCAAGTAACTACAGGCCTGTCAGCCTGACCCTGGTGCCCAGAAAGGTTATGGAACAGATCATCTTGACTACCATCAGGATGGCCAAGGGATCAGACCCAGCATGGGTTTAGGAGGGGCAGGTCCTGCATGACCAACTTGATCTCCTTTTATGACCAGGTGACCTGGCTGTGGATGTAGTTTACCTGGACTTCAGCAATGCCTTTGTTACTGTCTCCCATGGCGCACTCTGGAAAAGCTGGCAGCCCATGGCTTGGACAGGGGCACTCTCTGCTGGGTTAGGAACTGGCTGGATGGCCGGGCCCAGAGAGTGGTGGTGAATGAATCTGCATCCAGTCTGTGGCCGGTCACCAGTGGTGTCCCCCAGGCATGAGTGTTGGGCCCAGTCCTTTTCAATGTCTTTACTGATGATCTGGATGAGGGGATCAAGTCTACCATTAGCAAATTTGCAGGTAACACCAACTCGGTGGAGAGTGTTGATCTGCTGGAGGGTAGGAGAGCTCTGCAGAGAGACCTGGACAGGTTGGAGAGGTGGCCCACAACCAGTGTTATGATGTTCAACAAGGCCAAGTGCCAGGTCCTACACTTTGGCCACAACAACTCCCTACAGCACTACAGGCTGGGGACAGAGTGGCTGGAGAGCAGCCAGACAGAAAGGGACCTGGGGGTGCTGATTGACTGCAGGCTGAACATGAGCCAGTGTGTGCCCAGGTGGCCAAGAAGGCCAATGGCAACCTGGTCTGTGTCAGGAATAGTGTGGCCAGCAGGACCAGGGCAGTGATTCTTCCCCTGTGCTGGGCATTGGTGAGTCCACACCTCGAGTGCTGTGTTCAGTTCTGGGCCCCTGAGTTTAGGAAGGATGTTGAGGTGCTGGAGCAAGTCCAGAGAAGGGCAATGAGTCTGGTGAAGGGTCTGGAGCACAAATCCTATGAGAAGTAGGTGAGGGACCTGGGAGTGTTCAGCCTGGAGAAAAGGAGGCTTGGGGGAGACCTTATCGCTCTCTACAACTCCATGAAAGGAGGTTGCAGCCAGGTGGGGGTCAATCTCTTCTCCCAGGCAACCAGTGACAGGACAAGAGGACACAGTCTTAAGGTGCGCCAGGGGAGGTTTAGGTTGGACATTAGGAAGAAGTCCTTCACAGAAAGAGTGACTGGGCATTGGAATGGGCTGCCCAGGAAGGTGGTGGAGTCACCGTCCCTGGCCATGTTTAAGAAAAGACTGGATGTGGCACTGAGTGACATGGTCTACTTGACAAGGTGGTGTTCAGTCATAGGTTGAACTTGATGATCTCAGAGGTCTTTTCCAACCTAATTGATTCTGTGATTCTGTGAAGATTATTCTGTCACTGTTAAATTTGGTTAACATTGCTTTGTGATAAAAATATTTTTACTAGTGTTCCCAGAAGAGAGAAAAAAATCATACCGTCCTGGCTTCCATGAAAAAATGAAAGACTGAGCTTCTGGAAGTTTCAATGAAATCTAATTTAAAAAAAAAAATTAAATTAGAAATGGTCATTAATGTGTGACTTGTGAAGTTGATCTGTTATATGGATTCATGTTTAGCTCAAACATGCTGAAAAAAAAGGTAATTGAATTGTTTATACCTTCTTGATACAAATGGTTAGAATAATAACTGCAGAAAATTCACAAGTTTAAATGACATTTATGAATTAATAAAAAAAGGCCCAGATTTTTCATAGTTTCTCATCATTAACCTTTCAGTCCCAAATTTAGAGGCTGCAGGGATGAATATTTTTTCTTTCCACTCCTCTGTTTCTCTTTCAACTATCTTCATTGTAATACAGAAATTTAAAAGGTTGAGAAGAGAGAGAGAAAAACAAAATGTAAAATGAAACCTGAAAACTTAGTTATCCTGTAGTTTGGTCTTAATTTTAATTTTCAGAGACAATTCATTTTAACTGAAAAGAGTTGCATAATTTCTAAAGGATTTCAAAAGTTTTTAATAAAATTCTAATCCATTTTCCTCTGATTAACAAGTGTTAACAGTGTGATTTGGATGCAATATTTACTTAATCTTTAGTTGCCAATTGCCCATTTCTAAATTTTCAATATTTATTTGATGATGACAGTTTCCTAAGACTTCAGAATGCTGCTTACTTGATTGATCGATTGATTAAAAGTGAATTCTATGATATTTCCTTTTAAAACTCCTTAATCAGACTGTGAAATCGCTCAGACCATAAGCAGGGCATGCATTTTCCAAAAGCTGTCTTTGTTATTGAGGTTTCCAAACCTTCTGATCTGCTGTTCCTCTATGCTTTCCAGTATAGATTATAGGGGTCCCTCTGTGTTTCAGTGCTTTGGTCATTAACCATTTTCAACAAGTTTTGAACAGTTTTTTTCTTTCAATGCATACATTTATGCCAGAATTTAAGAATTCAAAGGCTCAAGATTTCCATTCAACACAGTACTTGTAAGTGTGACTGTTGCTTCTCTGCTAACTTGTACTAATGTGAACACAGGCTACAAAAAAGTTTAGGAATAGAAGGAGCCAGTCACATGAAAGGAGACAGAGACCTGTTTGTTTACTCTCAAAACATAAAAGGTGAAAAGGGGATGTGATCATCCTTTATAAATATAGGAGGAAAAGAGCTGTTTCTAATAAAGGCTAATACCAACAGAGGACTAAACAGATAAATAGGTACTATAAATAGATTATGAACCTGTTTGCACTGGAAATAAGATTAAATTTCCTCAGTGCTAGAGCATGGAGAGTCTGGTCTGATCCATGCAAAAGGAAAAAATATCCAAATTAATTTTAGGACAGAATAGAAGCAGAATAATCTCTTAATATACACAAAAATGCCTAAGAGTGATTATATGCTATGACTGTGGGAAAGAGTCAGTGATCTGATTCTCTTTTACTGGCTCTGTTGCAATTTCAGTCCCCCCCAAAAAGACAACTTCAGAAGCACCTTGCCTCTGTATCTTACTTAGGGTCTGCTTAGGGGTATTGTCCAGATGAAGCAGAAAAGTTTTTCTTCTAAAAAAGGTGGAACTGTATGATGCTCCCCCTCATCATAAGCAAGTATTTCTCCTGTTACTCTCTAATTGTTGAACTTTATTTTCAGTGGTTACAGAAGCTCTTTCTACAAAGCAACTGATCCTTGAGTTTCCCATATAGGCTCTCCTCTCTGCTCCCAAGCTTTGTCAAGTAGGAAAAGAAAGATCTCAGCAGGCCTCCCAGGCATCTGGAGGTCCAGTGGGAGAAGTCCCTGTGCTGGTGTGGGATGCTGCATGTGTGGAGATCCTCAAGGAATGTTCTGGGTCATGGGATTCATGTATTCACCGCATGTTGCATGCCCAGATATAAATGTTTATACAAAGCCAGTCAAAAGCAAGCACCTGAAAGTTCTGAAATTGCTCAGGCGGAAAGAGAGAGAAAAAGAGTATGGTGAGGAAGGGATAGGGTAAAAACAAAGAAAACTTCTATTTATGTTTCTGATTTGGGGCTGCTGAAATGTTTTTGATGTGATTTAAAATGTTAGAAGCAGCTGTAGTTCATGTGCAGAGTGTGGGTGATGGGATCAAGCTTCAAGACAGAACTATTGCACAGCTGCTTGGAGCACATGTTAAATATTTATGAACATCCCAGTATATAAGTAGCAACATTTCCAGGTAAAAAAATGCACTGAGCAATTTTTTATCAAACAGCTCCAGTAATAACCTTTCCCAGCCATCACTGTGCTCATGATTTTTTTCCTCTCATGAATTTTTATATGATTGTCAATGTTTTGTCCTGTGGTTTGTAAAGGAATATTGACAGCTATACAATTATAAAATGGGTAAAGCAGCTCTAAATTTCCAACTTAGATAAAGAATAATCTATAAAAACCTCAAGGCATGTTCCTGTGGGGATGTTATCTAAAGACCCATTAGTTTTATCCTCTTGTCTCAAGATAGAACATCTCCTATACACAGTTGAACATACTAGATACCTCTAGGATAACTCTTGATCAGGATTAATGAAAACAGTGAAACGCTGTGTTAATCTAGATTCTTTCTCTTCCCCTTTATAATAGTATATTTTGCCTTCTATTTTTATTAAATATTCTTTTTTTCCCTTCCGGCAGACAAAACTCTAGCACGTTCCCCAGACAAAGTGTGTAGGTGTGTTGCCAAGGACAACAGTTTCAGACATAAATTACTTTTGAACCACAAACCCTTTTATTGCTCTTTATTGAAGGCCATCTGTATGTTGTTATGTTAATTGAAGGTTTTCAACTAACCCTTCTGAACACAGAGATTCAGTGTGTTAGCAAATGCCCATATTACAGCTGTTTTCACAAGGTGGTGACATTAAGTTCCCAACTGCAAACAGGTGGTCCCAGCACAAGTTAAGGTTTAAAACAAATCTTATAAAGTAGAGGAAAACCATTCTTGAAAGAATGGTCCCTTAAATACAAGTAAAAGGGATTTAAAGTAAGCTGGCAAAAAAATTCACAACTAATTATTTCACCTTATTGATTAAATGTATATAAGAGCATTAAAGCACAATGCATTACCCAAGATTGCCCACTTTCCAAATTACGATTTCACAGTGGTTGCCTAGACTCAATCCTTCATCACTATCCATGTGGGCTAATATTTTACAAAAACAATTTGCCTGACAGTATGAGAATATCAGTCAATTAGCAAAGTTTTCAAGACAAAGTTCTTTTTGCTTTGCTATCAGCTTTGTTCCTTGACATTGACTGAAGGTAAAACTGAGGCAGGTTCTCAGGGAAGGAGTGTATTTGATGATTTTATGAAATTGCACTGACTTATGCCAGCCAAAGAATTGGCTGTTGCGTTTTGGTGTGGTTTTTTTTTTTTGCTCTCTCTATGTTGCCAAAGACACTGTTGATGCTCAATCAGTTATAAAGATTATAACATTAGTGGTTTAGTTGCAGAATGCTGCAGAGTTTCAAACACCAACTTCTGAGAGAGGTTTAATTAAATCATTTCACTCCATCCATCCATTCAGTCCTCAGACCTTCTGAGATGCTCTCTTTAGAGCAAAGAACATGTCTGAAATAGCTGATAGCAATACTACACATATAGAAATATTCAATATCCATACAAGAATAGCCCTCCAAAAGAAACCCTTAAATTATGGCAGCAGAGAAGGGATGGCAAAATGCACAATTTTTGCAGCTGACACTTAGTTTTATGTTTTATGTAGTCGATTTGCAGCTTCAATATTCTTGTGCTCTTAAGCACCTGTGGAAATTCAGATCAGAGATCCAAGTTTGTCTCTCACCAGCTAATAGCCCATACCAAAGAGCTATTGTAGTTCTCACTGGCTATGTGGATCAGAGCACCTGCCTGAACACATACATGCCATATATTGCTGATGGCAGCCCATTTCATAAAGAACCCAATTCCCTGAATGTGAGAACTAGCCCAGAGAAGCAGACTCTCTCTGAAAATGACCCCATCTGGTTTTTATCTTGTATTTTCCATGATCCTGAGACAGCTATAAGGTTGGCCCTCCAGACTCTCTTTGAGGTGAGACTTGAGTACAAGAGCATATGCTAGAGCATATCACTGGGTTTCTGTTGTGAAACTTAGAGACAGTTTATTCTCAACAAATATTTTACTACATTCTTCTTTTGTTGATATCAAAACAGAACAATGGAACCAGGTGAAATATATCCTAAAGATATTTAAATATTTCTAGAGAATTGTTGGATCTCTGAGAGCAATAAATAACAGCACAAAGACTCTTTGCTTACCTTGGAGGACTTTTCCAGACCAGAGACAGGAGAGTGTATATACACTCCTGCTGATCTCTCACCTTGAGCCCTAGAGCTCACACACCCCATATGTGAAATGTGCAGTGTTCCAAGAACCCCATGCTTTCCATCACTCTTCATGAAGTTACCTGTTACTACAGGGCCAAATGCTCTGCAATGTGAAGCACTGAGACTCCCAAAACCTTCATTTTTCAGCCTGAGTGGAACCTAAGCCCCTAGTGGGTTGAATTAGGCCTGCTTTAACAAGAATTTGAACCCCTCTGTCTAAAGATCTCATTTAGGGCTCTGGTTGCTGGGTTCTGTATTGGTGTCTCTGTCTCTCCACTTTCTTAGAGCAAAAGCCAGGGAATCTCAGTGATCAAACACCTAATCCCTACCCTCCCACCAGGATACAGAATACAAAAGGCAATAGAAGTTAATGAAACATAAGACAAATACAAATGCCTCATACTAAATAAGGGAAAATGTCTGCAACAGATAGGATGGAAAATGAGGAAAGGAGACTATTACAACATAACAGTAAGATTTCTCATCTATTACAACATAACAGTAAGATTTCTCACATCAGCAATAAGAAAAGGTGCTGGGCTAGTAGTTGTAAGGAGTGTGTGCATCCAAATATCTGTGAAAGTCAGTTTATATATCAAAAGGTGAATGAGAGCATAATGGAGGCAAAAGGCAGTGCCCTGAAAGGGTTAGAAAGAAAAAATACAAGCACTGATGCAGAGTTGAAAATTGCAGAACATATCTCTATTGGATAACACGACTATTGGAGAAAGACTTGTAGAAGTATCATTTGGGAAGTGCTTATAAGGAATATAAAATACAACAAAAGATATGCAAAGTTACTTTGTGTTTCTGGAGTATCTTGGATAAGCTCTTAGAAAAAAGACAATTACAGGAAAAATCCTTGTGTAACTTTTCATGTGGGTATTGTCTGGACAGATTATCCCTTTCATATGCACATAGAGAAATCCTATATTTCAAACTGTTTTTTGAATGAGCTCTTTGAAAAGGAATTTTGAAATATTAAGAAAGAAAAATGCTAGTATTTAACTTTGCAGAGATGAAATCTGAGGGATTTGAGGGATTTCCCTAATTCACACCATTGAAAAGGATCACCTGACAACCGATGCTTAACTGCATTTGATAAAGCAGAACTCCCTAAATAAATGGGCCTGCAAAGCTGGGTAGACTTAAACTATTTAAACAAAGGAGGTGAATCACGGATGATACAATGATAAGAAACAGAAGAAAGGAAACATAGAAATTACTTTTGAGAAAAAAGTCATGGTGACATGGGGATTAGTCAGTCTGTCAGTCTCCCAAAGGAAACAAAAGAATATTCAGTAAAAATTAGACTCTAAAATACAATAAATGGTCTGAAAGTGAAATAGAGCATTTCAGCATTGGCAAGGAGCAGAGCAATCTCTTTTCCAGCTCTGATGCTGCCGTTCTTATGCTTCGTTTGCCAGTCTCCTTTAGCAAACTGATCACATTCAACAGCTAACACACATCTTGCATGTCCTTTTCAGTTGTACGAGAAACATGACTTTTTTAATTTGTGAAAATCCATACTTTCCTTTGTCCTTCCAAGTCTTGTATTTCCATAGTGCTCATAACAATAAAATTTAAGCTCTCCTAAAGCGATTTAGATCTATGTCACAGGAACTGTTTAATATTTCCAAGCAAAACAAAATAAATCACTGTGATATTTTCATAAATATCTAATTCTCATTTTCAGCCATCCCCGGATTTTGAATAAAAGTGAGAAACTTAGAAATAATTGATTTCCGGGATCCCTACATAAACACAAAACAAGTGAAAAAACCCCTTAAAATAAGCAAATTTTTTTTCAGCAGATCAACTATAGATACTTTGCCTGTCAACTAAGACATCAAGTAGAGACTAAACCAGAATGTTTGCATCTCATTTACGTGGGCCTTATCCTTTTAATTTATTTAGGAAAATGTGAAAACAAATGTAATTTGGAAAGGACTTACTCTAAGTGTTCAATATAATTTTTTCCTTCAACCTGCCTCTGCCTAGTCAAAGAAATGTGAATTTTAACTAAGCCCGTTTTCCTATTTTACCATTCCATTTTTACAACATAGTGCAAATAACCCAAATTTTGCTCCAAGAGAGGAAGCACAGACTTTCCCCCGTTCCTCATCCTGGCCCAATGTCAGACTTCACCTGATGAGTCAGAAGTTCTTTGTATATTGAATTGTTTGGCAGTTGCTTGAAAAGAGACAGTAAAACTCAGTCAGACCTGTAGAAGCGGCCCCAATGGCAACAGGAACAAAACTCCTTTCTTGAGCCCTCTACCAGGAGAGTTGTGATGGATATTCCCTGGAGCTGCTATGTTGCATTTTGGGAAGTTCTAACTAGTGTTGAATCTAAACCTTTTACATGACAAAAACTTTGTCTATCTAAAAGAAAGGCTAGCTGCTGGCCCTCACTTTGTACCATTCAGGGACCTGTCTGGCAAAATCCCAGGGGTTATAGACCTGAAGGAAAGGTGGATCCAAGTGAATTGGTTTGTGCTGCCATTCAGAGGGACCTCAATGAGCTGAAGAAATGTGTCAACAAGAATCTCAAGAAATTTAATAAAGAGAAATAAAAAATCCCCTATGTGGGGAGAAATAAGCCCATGCACCAATACAGACTTGAGGCCAGCCAGCTAGAAAAGCTCTGCAGAAAAGGGCCTGAGGAGAGAGGCTGGTGGGCACCAAGTTGACCATGAGCCAGCAATGCTTCCAGCCTCAGCCATTCTGTAATTTCTTTTATGCTGACATGTTTTCACATCCTCATGAAACTTTTGCTGTCACATTTCCCTCATATTTAGCAAAAATTTATCACGTGCTACTCCTGTCAGCTGGCTGAGGCAAGAGCCTAAGCACCAGGGAGGACTTTGGGCCATCCTCTTTCACCTGTTTGTAACTTGAATGTGAATCTGCAGTGCTTCCACACTGGTTACTCCATAGCACAGATCCTAAGCACCATGAGCATGCAAATTAGTAAATTTGTAAGTACAATAAGCTTGGCAGAGAAGTTATAATGATGTGGACTGATCAAAAGATGCCTTTCATTGTGCAGCTGAGAACACTGCAATTCAAGAGAAATTAAAGTCTTCAAAGTTGTGGCTGTGTAGCTTAACAGATGGGCTTTCTCAAAGATTCATTATTAATCTAACAGAAACTATAAATACCAGAGTGTGAGTTGAACAACGAAAACACACACCTGCCAGTTTAAATCCGTCAGGAACATGGTCAGATCTCAGCAGCAGGAGAAAATTTCAGACACTTTTCAGTACTGTTCTTTATCCTCCCTTCCCTGCTGAACTCGTGTCTCTGCTTCTGGTGCTCAGATTACATCCAGGCTGAGACCCACTAAAAAATGGCTGGTTGTTTAAGGACTGAAAAATGCAAAGCAGTGAAGGGAAGTATACAGAAAGACAGTGTAACAACATGGCATCTCTAAATATACCAAAGGTGGACAGATGCCAACTGAAAAGAAACCTGAACATAATAGGCTTCTTGAAAATCACCTCCTGCATTGGGTTTAGAAGAGCCCATGCTGACAGCCATGCTGCTGTGGTTGCACAGCTGTCAATACCCTCACCACCCGAATTAGCACTGGCTGCAGCCTTTGCATGTGTTGAAATCTCACTGTCAGGTGTTGTTAACCCCAGAAATAAACCTCCGTACTTAGGAGGACAAAGAGTAAAAGGAGGGGAACAGCCATGCAGAATGTTTATATTGGACCTTCCTGTGAATGGGCATGGAAATTTTTGAATAAGAACAAGCTTGGAGCTGATAGATGGGACGGCTCCAAAAGCAGGAGACAGGGACGTTAACTTCCTGCTTGGCTCTTTGCCGCTTCCCGGGACAACCAAGTGAAGTCTGTTCTTCATCCTGAAGAAGAATGTCCCTTTGGCAGACACCACTGCTGAATGAGAAAGATGGGTTTTAAAATTACTCCACTTCATGTCTCTTGCAATCTGTAGTTACTTCCATAAGAGACCTGGCCCTTTTTGCTTGGTTACCCATGTGTGGTTCCATGCAGCAACCATCCCCATCATGGGCAGCAAATAGAGAAGAAAATCACTTCACTTCTATCAGCTCTCACCCCACTTGTCTGCTTTCAGCTGCAGCACTATGTCCTTTCGTTTCACAGAGCTCTGTGCAGTTATCTGCTGTGTTTCATCTCTTGGTAGTATGTTGGAGCTTGTAATCAAATATTTTAGCTGAGGTCTGGTTGGCTTTGTTTTCTCCTTACCACTTTTTATCTTCTTCAGCTCTCCCTTTCCTTCTTAAGGCATTGCCGTATCTCTGAGGGTTAAGCCTCACTCTCTGAAACCAAAAGGGAGTTTGCCTAGAAAAAATTATGACTTTCTTTGCTCATCATGGGTAATTCCTTACTCCTAAAAAAATAATCTGCAAAATACAGATTTTTGTCTCCATCTCATAGTTGCATGTTGTGCCAAGAGGTCCAGCATCAGTGTCTTGTTTGTGACCAGCACAGAAGCTCTGAGAGTCTCCTGGTGGGACCATGTTCTCTTGTGTTTGTAGTGCACAGAACGAGACTGTGCCAGCCCTGCACTACCCACATTTTCGACCTCAGGAGACATAGACAGTGGGTTATGAAGATGCGGCACAGCTTCTCAATGTGATTAGGGTTAACTGCTCAACTGCGATCTGGAGGAGCCTGGGCTTACACAGCAGTATAGGCACAGAGAAGTTTAACCATGACAAGAGGGGTGTTGCACACAAACACAGCTCATGCTCTAAATTCAGCTAAAGATACCAGCCTGGTGTTGTGCTGAAAAGGTTCCCCCTTGCTGAAAGGCTAAATCCTCCTGGAAAACTACAGTGTTTCTAACCTGAGTTGCCTTGCATCCAGATGGTTCAGCCAGCTTACTCCTCAATGGCTGTGAAAGACCACACAAGCATCCTGTCACCTGGGACAAGCAGCCCCTTGGCTTTGACTGTCCATCTGTATAATAAAAATAAATTGCACTCTTATGTTTTGGAGGTCTTGTAAGGATTGCCACATTGACAATTTTATTATACATTCAATTACTATGGTAATATAAATACAGCTAATCAAAAATCATATTTATTAATATTGGTAAAATTGCATTTAAATGTTGTCAAGCCTGACTGAGAAACAGCCCTGGAAAATTCAGAGCTTTATATTTAATTTTTAGTAGGTTAAAGAATGAGCTGTCTCTAAATCCTGAGGTGTGGAACCCCAGCCATGGTAGGACTGCTGTGCCTCCCAGCTCTGGCATGATGGTTCACACTTGTGTTCATGTATGGTACAATTCAGGCTTTTGTATGAATCCTGGAGGAAAACAGAGGTTGCTGTTGGACAGGGAAGAAAAGTATGGTAAATTTTTGGGCAAAATATATTTCCAGCAATACATCTCACATCCCAGTCCTCACCCCCATGATGTGATTTCTCTGGCTGACATCATCATTGTGCTTCCTTACAGGAACTTAATAAATAAACATTATTCAGACTTTTTTAGCTGGACTTTTAATTAATTTTTCTTTGGAGCTTTGGAGTTCCCTATGCTCATGCAGGGTTAAGATTATCACAAGCGTGGAGGGGGAAAAGAAAAGTTTTGCAAACAGTATAGGCAGGGACAGCAAATTAAATTGGCTGTTTGAACTCAAAGTTGCTCGTTCACTTTGGAGGAGAAAAAATAAAGACACACAAAGAAAAAGCGGAGAAATTCCTGAAGAATGCTGTATACAAATATCCTTCAAAGTCTCCTCCCAGCACATGGTTGTATTTGGAAGGTGGACAACACACATTGCTTTCACTGGAGAGGAAAGGCAACATGCCACATGAATAAATTAGCAATCAACTGAATTGATTTTACAGAAAAAGAAAGATGCATTCCTTTGCTTCATAGAATGATAGACCTATAAACCTGATGAGATCTAGTCTTCTACCTAAACTGCTTTAGTTCTGGTGTGTCAAAAGCCACTATAGCGACCCATTTCAGGAAGTGTTATCCTAGCAGTGCACTATTATAAAATATATTATTTATATTTTCTTTGTCTATTGGATTTTCCATACAATTTATACAGCTTCTGGCAAAAATAAGTACAGATAAAATTTTTAAGAGAAGCTGTAACAAATGTTGCTTTCTTCCTACTCTATTTTAGCTTTTCTATTTAGCAAAACTGCTGTGATTTTTTTTCAAGGCACTGACAATAGCATCCTCAGAAACAGATGGGGGAAAAAATCTGCTTTCTTCAGGAAGATGTACATATAAGTAGGGTTCCCTGTTAATTTTTGATTGAGAAGTGGAGAAGTTCTGTTGACAAGGAAAAGAGCCCTCAGTGGCTCTTGGAAAAGTGAAAGTACATCCCAAACATAATCAATAATTTTTGGAGGTCACGCTCAGTCAGCAATACTTGTCTGAATCCAGTGCATGCTGTTTGCTGAACAGGGTAGAGGGACCACTTTATTTTCAGTATCTCTGGAGAACCTATAAAATCTCATCTAAAGTTCATCCTTCCCCAGGCCCCATGTGCTTCACAATATTCAGCAATTGTACATCCTATAAATCAGTAGGTCTTGATGTGATTTGAAAAGCTCCGGCTAGAGATTTTAAGAGAGCTGGCTGTGGTTTTTTGGCTCTCATTCTTGCTTCCAGATGGTAACACATGTTTAAAGACATTACATATGTTTCCACCCAAAACATAAACAAATAAACAAAACCTGTACTAAATTTTTTTTTAACGGAATAAAGGGCCACAGGTTAAGAAATGTGAAAAGGCAGGGTCACAGTAGAGTCTCATCACCAGCCCCATGGCAGCACATTCTCCTCAAAGGAGTTCCAGCCTCTTCCCGCCTCCCCAGCCAGAGCCAGACCATTCTTTGGCAGATACCCCAGTCCACCTCTGTGCTAGTTTTGCCCATAGTTTTGCTTCACCTACATAAGGCCAGTCCAGCTCAGCTTCAAGCATCAGATGCTCAAGGGACTTCTTACCACCAACTGATGCCACCTATTGCCGCCTTTCCGTGGGGTAGTTCTTTGCCAGTCTGACATTACTTATATATTAAAGACTTATCCGTATTCTGTCCTCCTGCAGCCATAATCAGAGCAGCCTCAGGCCAAGCCTGGACAGAGTACAGATATTTGAGTACACATATTTGCAGAACAAATTTCTTTCATAATGCCTCACTTTTGGAAATCTGGCCTAATCTGTAGCATAGACAAACAAACTTTTGCTTCCTGGAACCCTTATGCGTAAACACCCTCCCATTTTATATGGTTTAGCTTTTGTTTATGATGCTGAACACAAATTTCCATAATGGCATTGATATATCACTGTCTACAAGTCATTACCATGACTGAGTTATTTATGTCCCTAAATGTTTATGTATTCCATTTCAACCACAAACTATTTATCAAACAAAGGCAATCACTGCAGAACAAAGTCAGCCTTTTGCTTGTGAAGAATGATCCAAATATAAGCACTCTCTTCCTTCTGACTACACATTAATCTTCTACGAAATAAAAAGTCTGTCCCTTCTTCCAAGCTAGGAGCAGCAAAATGATTTCAGCCTGAATTTTTGAAGTACTCTGCAGAAAATTGCTCTTTTGAGAAGTCCTGGTCAACATATTTAGTTCCATATGCATATTTTAGAGCATAATAGATCAGTATTAAAGGTGTATAACAGCAAAATGCGAAACATGATATTAAAAGATCAGTAGTCATTTATTTGATAACAATTTGCCTTCAAAGAATTATTTACAGTTAGTTATTACTTTACATGCAAAACTTATCCTATTCCTATTTTATTGGTCAAGTTGATTTTTATTTTTTTAAGAAGGCATGAAATGTTCATCAAGAGCTTTGCAAAGGACATGAAAATAGAACTGAATTCACTGAAGTGGGGCCCAACTTTTGTTCTGACTGAGTAGTCTGCAGTCATCCTGCAGATCCTAAGCCAAACTGGACACTGCAGGCTGATTTTACTACTAAGAATTTCAATATGGTTTGCTTGGACCATCACTTCCAGGCTGTCCATCATTTGACCTGTTGTATAGAAATCTACTCTCTGCAGAGGGACTCCCAGAAAACACAGACCTTCTAAATCCATCCCTCTGTGCTAAGGCAAGATCATCTATCTCTGAATCATTCCCCACAGGTTTTTGTCTCATTAGATCTTAAAAAAAAATCTCAGTAACAGAAGTTCCATCCACCATAACACCAGTAACAACACATCTGTCTCATTATTAACAGTGTGTTAAACGCTGCATTTGTACTAGGTACTGAAGTAATTTTGATAGAAGCTAAGCATTTAATACATCAAATCACTTAAAACTTAAATTACGCACATTATTTTAGGCTTAGTTCAAAAAGTAATCTTGGCATGTGACTGTTCCCTTAGCAATTGCTGGTATTTCAGCATATTTTCCTAGACTGATCCTGTTCATAAAACCGACACTTATCCCTTCATGAAAAGAATGCAAGGCACCTGTCTCTGTAGTAGAAATCGCAATAACTGAGGATATAAAACATGTGAAGAGTCCTGCACTATAAAGTTCATGGTCAGATTAATCTCCAAGTTGTTGTTTATATACATAAAATACTCTTTTACCGATTTGCATATGAGTTGCATACACATTTCTGTATTTTATTGTCATCATCTGTTTACTGGCAACTAGGAAACATGAAAGCACTAAATTCAATGACTAAATTATTTGCTGTCAACAGTTCACCAAGCACTCATTTTTTTTTAAAACTAGAATACTATTAGCTTCAAAGGAATTCTTTTTTGTCTATTTTTTTTCTTTTCAATGGATCAAATTTCTAGAATAAATCAGCTAAAAGAAACAAACAAAAAAAGGCCATAGAAATAATTGTCATGTGGTTTGTTGGGTGAAACAATGTGTCACCCTAAAAGTAGTCATGTCTGGCAATGATCCTTTGCCAGGTCCTCCCATGGGCCAGCACTCCAGCTCACAGTGGGCTCCTCGCTGCAGACCCCTGTTAAATTGCCCAGCAGACCCAGTGAAGCATGGGTTCTCCACACTGACATTTCACGCAGCAGAAAATCAAAAACAGGGTGGCCTTTGCTATGACAATTCACATCAGTCCCTGGGGAGCTTCAGGAGTACAAAGCAGCAGATAAAATGAAAACAAGAAGTCAATGGTCTTTGAAATCCTGGGAAATTCTTTCCTTGTTAACAAAGGATGATATGTGTTTGTGATGGGAAGTCATAGTGTATGATACGAAGCTGGAAGAAACTCTGCCACCAATGACACATGAGCATCAGTGTATCATTAGAGGCAGTGCTTCTTCCCACTCTATAAACCTGTTATGTTCTATAGGCCAAAGTTCTAAGAAATAGATTGTAACTCCCACTGTCTTAGGAAGACAGTACCATAAACTAGAATTTTTGTCAAGATATTTATAGAAAGGGGAGAACCTAGAAGGCTGTGGTGGATGGATGCGGATGGGGCACGACTCAAGAAGAAATGACAGCTTTTCCAGTGTCCAGCAGCAACACTAATGACTCTACCAGGTCCAGAAAGCCACTTGACCACCAAAGCATCTTAGGGCTCAGCTACTTAAGCTAAGCTGTGTGAGTTAGTTTTTAAGACACAGCCACATAGTTGTAGTCAAGTGTGCTTCTAATTGCAATCGAAATCTATTAATGGATCCTTTAATTGCTATTCATCTCCTGTAGTGCACAGGGAGCTGATCTAATCCAAACCATTTCAGGGCTATTTTAGCTGGGCTGTCTTTGCATGTAAGTAGGTGAGGAAAAAGTAGATGACCTCTCCATGTGGCTCAGCCTTGAGACAGTTACCTCCAGAATGTAGGAGTTAAGGACAGTTTTCCTTCAAACTGTTCACACTACTTCTCGAAGAGGACTTGGATTAGCAGATGGATTGGAAATATCTGAACATTTGAAAATTTAGATGATGTGAATGCTGCTTGTTAACTACTTTTTCCTAAATTTGGCTGAGAAGGGAAGATTTGGGAAGCTATCCAGGCAACAGACCAGGACAGACAATCTGGAACCAAACCATGGAATACAGATATGTGTTTTGCCATCCTTATTAGCAACATGCCAAATCCAAAAGTCTTCATCAGACTCCTTGGCTCTTAGGGATTAATTAACAGTTGCTGCTAACGAAGAGCTGTATAATAGCATAGTACAGGTCCCATTTCTCTTATAGTTATGTATGCTTATTGCAGTAATTCCTACTCTGTTTTGTCTACTTTTCAGGCACAAAAAACCATACATTCTTGCTCAAACTCACAAAGCAATTTTGTTTGCTCTAGTAAAACAGCAACGATGAAACAGGCTTATCTGTAAACAATTTCTTTTTCTTTTATTACTTCCACATTTTCCACAGATTGCTTGTCACAGTATCAGAAAGGCACCACTTAAAGAAAAAAAAATAAAAAAAGAAAAGAGAAGCCTGACTCAGGACTGCTGAGATAACGCTGCAGAATTGGGCTCAGGGGAAAATAAGAGCAAGATAATGTATCACCAGTTCAGCTTGCTAGGAGTGCAGCTGGTATTATTTTGTGATTCAAAAATATCTCACACTTTAGATACCTTACAATTAAAAAGAACTACCACAAAGCCAATCAGAGTGTAATATTGCAAAAAAAAAGAGCATGCTAGCAGTGCGTCCCAGAGGCTGTGAACAGGGTCTCCGATTATCTCTTGTCCCTTCATTCATCACCTACTAAATCCCAAACTGTCCGTACAGTTCTCTAAAGTATGCGACTATATGTGTGTAAATTAAATGCTTTTAACAACTCATCAGAGCAGAAACACCAGTTTAGCCCCGGCCCAGCTCTTCGGTGACACATTCAGTGTGAACCACCAGCCCTGCACTGTTCGAGTGGTGAGGGCTGTGGCTGCCCAGGCTGCCCGGGTGGCTCCTGCCCATGACAGCACCAGACAGACACTGGCTCACTGGCAGAAGTAGAGCAGGTGTGCCCTAAATGCACATAATTGGCAGGCTGGTAATGCTAACACGTGCCACTTGCAGTGCCAGACAGGGCTGGTTTTCCTGACTTCTCATATACCTTGACTTCTCATCAAACATGCACTTTATCAAGATCTGGAAAATACGGTTTAGTTGTGCATTATCCTGGCAGTCACAGCCTATTACCTCTGTTGTAAAGACAACATGAGATCCCCACTATAGCAAAGGGTGGTCAAGAAGCAGAAAAAGTTTCCTGGCTCTATTAATTAAAAGTGATAAATTACAGAGGACTCAGATGATGGCTCTACTCATGTTTAATGGTAACGCATTTAAATGTGTATTTTACATTGTCAGTGTAACTATAAAAGCTGTTCAAGAGTACCATGACTTATTTTGCAAACATTAATGCGACAGCATCTTCCTTTTAGTGCAATTTTTGTCATGCGACTTTTCCAAGTAACATCGAGAATAGTTGCAATCAAAATAAGAAATCGATTTGAGGGGATTTTTTTAATCTAATAAATACATCAGAAATTTGCTTCTCACTTCTTGCTTCATGTTGAGGTAACATATATTACCTCTTATTGCGATAGCTTTCTCTAAAAAAAATGAGGAAAAATGATGATCTAAAATTTTTAATTCAAAGTAGTTCATGTTGACATTTTAATTTAATTATGATGAAAATATAAATAAAAGTTCACTTCTTGAAGGCTAAAATTAATGACATGAAGCAATTATCTCAGATTGCACATCTATTAAATTAATTTTCTGGCATAAGATTAAAAAATAATTTTTAAAGCATTAGATTAAAAAGTAGAATATATTTAAACTATGTTACACAGTTACATTATACATAGATACAATACTATATTATATAGTGCATTTATATTTTAAAATACTGAGGTATTGATATTTAAAAACCTGAGAACTGAAGAAAGCATGTTCCCATCCTCACAAATTCATGCTGAATTTAGGTTCCAGCATGGCTCAATGGGTTCGAAAGCAATAAATCAGCCCTAGAAAAATGAGTGAACGTCTTAAAGAAGAGACTATATGAACACACTTCTTGCTCTTCAGATTCCTTTCTGACTGAATTTTGATATGCATTGCTCTCAGTCCACGTGAGTGGACCACAGAGACTGCAGTTTAACCCTTGCTGTGCTATGGCCTCTTCACAGTGAAGGAGCAGAGCAACCACTGACAAAGAGAAACGATGCCCTGCTGCAGAGCCTCCAGCGCTGGTGGCCGACAAACGGTGCCGAGTGGGGCTGGAGCACCCAGGAACTAAATGAAGTAAAACGCAGAGAGAAGAGAGAAGAGAGAAGAGAGAAGAGAGAAGAGAGAAGAGGATTCTGGCTGGAAGCCTGCCCAGCACTTGTTTAGAGATGCTGGGAAAAAAAAAATAAAATTTTTTCAATCATTGCCAGAGACATACTAGTAGAAAAATCTTTGTCCTATAAAATTCTCACTATGCTGAAATTTTAGCATTTCAAATTAAATCTGCGTTTTCTCACCCTCTCTTCTTCACAGCTATCTGTCCATGTTATCTATGAATTTTTATTTCAGCTGAAGGATCTGGTTACAACCTGCCCTGGCTGGAGCTCAGCTGGCTGAAAAGGTTACATCCCCCAGCTCAGCAGTAGCTTCTCACCACCACCATCTCTCTGGGAAAAACTGGTGCCCTCTCAAATCACTTGTTTCCAACTGCTCAGCTGACAGCTCAGCTCCCTAACCTGATTCAGTCAAACCCATCGGGTTCAGTTAAACCAAAAGCAAAAGTGCCCACCCAGGCCAGGGAGTTGCCATCCCCACCCCCTTTCATTGCTCTCACCCCACCTTCCTACCAGAGGTCAGCACCTCCTCAAAGCTCCCATTTCAGCTGCTGGGGTTTGTTCTTTTTTTAACACGAATAATTGCAGAGGGTTTTTTTAATGCAGTATAGTGAAAGAAAGAAAGTGGTTCAAAATGAAGAGGGAAGGCTGACTGGGCAAGGGTTGGAACAAACATCCATGTGGGCAAAGGCAGGTGGCAGCTGGAGCACTTCACCCAAACCTGCCACTGCTTCAGCAGAGTTACAGTTCCTTTTCTAATCCAGATTGCTCTCAGGGAGCCTTGCTGTGGGTTGGTGTTTAGGGTAATTCCACATCCTGAATTATCTGAACACAGCCTCCTTAAGGAGAAATTTGAAAAGTTTTAAAGTTGCCTCCACAGAAGCAACATTAACCTCCTCTTGTGGAACAGCCCTTCTCCAACACAATGGTAATTGGATTTTAATAATCACAGAACTTAGCCATCAGAGCAAGCAGCTGTTTTTAAAATGAATTTGCATATGTATATTTTTAACAAAGCAGTCACCTTCATTCTTTAACTATTTAAGGGCTCTTGGATGAACTTTTCAATATGACAATTTGCTTGGAAAAAGAGAGAAAACCATAATAACTAATGATACTGACTTACAGACATAAGCTAAGCTTGTAGCTCAATAAATACTCTATTGCCATTGCTATTAACAGGCCACAGACATCATATTAACTTTGTAAGGTCACAGGACTGAGGCTTGTCAGGCTTTGCCTGAGCTTGACTTGGCCTGCCTGGAACTTTGTTTTAAATTGTTTAACTGTAACAGTATTTTTTCCTAATGATCAGATGGCTAAATGTTAATTTGTTTGAATAATATCCTTGTATATTCATTGAATATAATTGTAATTTTTATATGGCTAGGAGCAAGAAGTAGCTATCTGGCACAGAGTGAAATATTCATGACCCCTGACATGATGATAATAGAATCATAGAATAGTTTGGTTTGGAAAGGACCTTAAAGATCATCTATTCCACTAGAATATGTTGTTCAGATCCCCATCCAACCAGGCCTTGAACACATCCAGGGATGGGGCATCCACAGCTTCTCTGGGCAACCTGTTCCATTACCTCACCACTTTCATAGTGGTGAATTTCTTCCTAATGTATAATTTAAACCTACCCTCCTTCAGTATCATTTAAACCTACCCTCCTTCAGTTTAAAGCCATTCCCCCGTGTCTTATCACTCTGTGCCCTTGTCAAAAGTCCCTCTCCAGCTCTCTTGTAGCCCCCTTTAGGTACTGGAGAGCTGTAATATGGTCACCCAGGATTATGTTGTGTAGAGGAATGTGGCACAATGTGATCCAAGTGGGATCAGGATTGGGTGCAGAGCAGTACAGGTGGGACATGACAACGGAGTGAACACAGATCAGTCCTGGGCAGTGCACAGATTTGAGCGACACTTGTTGGTCTCTGGAAGGCAGGAAGAATTGGGAACTGTGCAAAATGTGTTTCAGCTATAACTAAGCAAAGAGCAAGTATCCAGCACTGCATAATACTAGACATAAGGGATACTGACTACAACATGAAATTGCAGCCAGTGAAGGCACCAAAAAGGGATTGAGCATGGTAGAAGCTTTATAAACCTGTTCTTATAGATACACCATGTAGGCTCTGCATGGAGGCAGAACAAACTGGCAACACGGTGCTCCTGTTGGTGAAGCTGAGGAAGAAATCCCCACCACCAGGGGCTCACTGCCCCCAGAAATGACCTGGGACACGATAACTGAGCACAGCACCACCATCTCCTGGGACTGAAGCCATCAGCCTCAGGCCCAGAGGGAGCACGGGGGCAAGTGCAACAGCAGAGAAAGGGTAGAGACCAGCAACTACAACAATTCCATCTGTATTATTAATTAGATTTTTACTGCAGTAATATTTATCTCTTATTTTCTCACTCAATCTATAAAAAATCATGACAAGAAGGTTGGAATTAGATGATCTTTAAGGCTCCTTCCAACCTGATCCATCCTATGGTTCTATGATAATTAGGTCTGGGCTAGTAATAACTCTTTGGTTAGACTGTTTAGATTTCAAGAATACAAGCAATACATTCTTTCCATAAAAGTGTTTTGTTGGGGTTTTTTTTCACTTCACCCATAAGAAAGGATTTTAAGGCTAATATTGAAGATGCAGTGACTATTTATAAGACAACCAGGTCAAGACTTTAACAGCTACTTCTGTCTATAAGGTAACTGGTATGTTGAGGTGGCAAAAAAAGAAGGGACTATAGTTATTGTGCAATCCCAGAAGAAAGGGATTAGAGGAAGGGAATGAATTGCCCCTGAAATTCAAGGACAAAATAAGATATCCCTAAATCTCTAAAACTGAAAGCTATTTAAGAAGAGTTATGACTTTGTGCTTTTCCCTGTTTTTGTGGTCCCTGTCATTAGTTATATTTTATTTAGACAAATGTATTTTTTAATTTGCATCTTGTGTATTTGCAGACTGATCTGATGTTGCATTCCCATTAAAAAACACGCAGCACAACCAAAGTCGGTGTCCAACAGCTGTCCTTCCTCTGTTACCCAACAAATCATGTTCAGCCTGGGTTATTTTCTCTGTATCTTATCAATTCACTTTTACTCCTCAATATTGTCAGGCTAGGCTGTATTTATTTAGCTGTTTGCCCTAGAAAAGAGGAATCAGACTTAAATCTTTATTGTAGGTTTCCTTGCAAGTTAAACAAAATACCAAAGGGGCATGCTTTTCTAATTAAATCATGAATTTAACCAGGCAAACGTGATTCTCTGCTCTACACTGTAAAATAGGTATAAAAAAATAACAAATGCTTAGCTGTGTGATCCTTGTTCTGTGGTTGACAGCCAAAAGGGAATAGCTCTCATACTTGCCATTCCACTACTGAGCTGTTTTGTTATTGCTAACTTTTGTAGTGTTTTTTCCTTCTGCTGAAACCACAATATGGCAGAGCTAAAAACCAAGCAACGCTGCCGGCACTGAGCAGGCAGAATACATTCCACTGGAAAAAAAAAATCCTGAAAAATACAGTTAAAGCAAGAAATACTTCCAAAGTTTGATCTGCACAGAATAAATATATGAAGACATTTCACTAGAGGATCTGGTTCTCTGAATAGTTATCCTGGAACAACCTCTAGCGCAGACACCATGGCTTCATCTACACCGTGTAGGAAAAGCAGGCGTGCAATCAGATTCACAAGCTGTCACAAGCACACAAACCTCAGTCTGCTCTCAATTTCTAAAATATGTCTTGATGTACTGAGGCAGTTTCCAGCTAGTTTAAAACTCCATCCTCCTCCAGTCTTAATTTCAGCGTTAAATGTTTAGCATCAAACTAATTCACCCACTCTCACACGTAGCTCTCCCAGCTGTTTTAAGGCCCCAATTCCACTCCAGAAAGTTTTCCAGATTTTGATTATTTTTTTTCAGTTTCTTTGTTATACCACAAGTGACAATGGTTTTTTTCATGACTAGATATTAATCCAGACAGAAACTGAAAAGCAAACAGGTTCAGACTTACAAAGTCAACACAGCTACATGGGGCTGCACTGAAGACTGTCCTCAGCTTCAAGTCACTCCTAGAGCAGCAATCTCAGTACAGTAGACATGGTATGAAACATCTTTTTTTTTTTAATTTATCCAAATGAGAAGGGACTCCACTACCTCTACGCATATTAAGAAATTTCAAACTTACATACAACAGAGCCTGCGGAAACTGTGATCTCATAACATAAAGGAACATCACTAGGGAATCCAAAATCAAAGTGACTGTTGTGGAAATTTATAAAGACTGCAGACTGGTTCTTACATAATTTAATAATTCTTTGCACAAACAGAATTAAAATGTGGGGTAAAGTGAGATGGTCATCAAGGGTTCCAGCAAAGGAGCACCAGCTCAGAGCATTGTTTCTTTCACTCAAAACAGTTCTTGAGAATAAGTTGGAGGATGTCTCCGGTCTTCTGAGACAATGAATCAATTAGGAGCCCACAATTTGTGTAGGAGTGTGTAGTTTTGCTGAAGATCGTTTCTGAGGCCTGAAGATATGTGAGCTTGAAAGAGGCAGGCAGGTTTTCAGAGGTTGTGGGGGTAGGTACCACCAAGACGTCCTCTCAGAGCTGGGTTTCTAGAAGATGTGGCTGCATGAAATGCAAGCAAATAGTGCTGCAAGAGGTTATACTGTTTCTTTTGACATGGATATTATTTTGCATGGTCTTTTCAATAATGTCTATGTTTCTCCCTAGTGTGCTGGCTATATTTTGACTTACTGGCAAATTAAACCTAAACTGGTTAAAGTATATGGTTTCTTTTCCATTATGGGGGGAAAATCTCCACATTTTCTTTAAAAAGTAGAAAATTTCAGGGGAAAAAGAAAAAAAAAGGAAAACATTTACAACAAACTTAACATTTGGCTCTGCTATGAAGACTGCCTAGCCCTGGGTCTCACTGAAGCATCAAAACCTGCACTTGCATTTAGAGATCTCAGAGATACAGCCCTTCTTATCAACAGTTTCCTTTTACTTCCAGGCAGCAGAAGGCATTCCAGAGATTTCCTTCCCCTGAATCAGTAAGGACCATTTCAGGATCACTAAAAAGAGCAGCTAGAAAACTGCTACAAGAGCTGAAAGTGTAATAAATCACACAGCTAAGCCAATGGAAAAATGTTTGCTTCCTCTTGCAAGACGTGACAAATGGGAAAACATGATACTCTCAGAAAAGTAGGCTTTGTCCATCTCCACTTTGGCATTCATCTCCCTTCTCTGCTGCTGAAAAGATGTGTCTCTGCTGCATAAACAGGAATTTTTAACCTTCTGAAACAAAATGGTCCTGCAGTCCTTGCTGCTTATTGTAATAATAAAAGAATTCCTGAGAAAAGTACAAGCTAAATCTTTAAAGGAAATGTCCCCTTTGTTGTAAGGAAATGTCAGCCTGATGCGCGACTGAAAGAGTCAAGGCTAACAGTGCTTATTGCCAAGCCACAAAAAATGACTAAAATGGTGTTTTCTAATTACCGTCTCCACAGATGTTTACTTTAGTTTTATAATAAATGAAAAATTAAGGCAAAAGCTAGTTCTCTGATGCTAAATAAAACATTTCATTGGTATGTCTAACACATTAAGGTTCTGTTTAATGTAAATAAATGTATCAAAATTTGGCTGTTGCAAATAGAAGCAACAACATATGAAGAGAAAGCTCATACTCCCTGTCACTTTACCAAGTCACTTTGCTGCTGCACTAGAATTACTGCTAATTAACAGAGGCATGACGGAGAAGAAAATTATGCCTCATCTCTAATGTGGATCTAAACACATTGCTGGTGCTTAACATATAAGATAAGTGTAGTTAAGAGAAATGAATTTTCTTCCTCTATACAACCACTCTTACTAAATACATCCCTCTAAATGTCAGGCTCCCTGATGAAGTAAACAGAGTGTGAGTCATAAGCTTCTTTAAAAGCAATGCCACCATACTGAAAAAACTGGAAATGACTTTTAATTTTCTCTTTAATGACACTGAAGAGTGTATATCTGTGAGATGACCGAGTCTGACACCTGAGGCAGAAGCACAGATGCAGTTTCTTATTGTCTGAAAATCATGACCCATTCAGTACTTCTTATTCTAGTATCTTGCCTCAGTTTTTTTTTTCTTCTCAGAATTCAATAAATCATATAATGAGATTTAATCATAGCCTTCTGTATGAGTTATGAAATAATCATTGTCTGCTACATTATTTCTCCTTGATAACTTTGTTGCATAGTGAAACTCCAGACAATGTCCTCTGCTTCAAATAGCTAATTCTTTATTAACAGAGAAACAACAGCAGCAGCCCATAATAATCCTTTTCATTATGCTCTAACACCCCAGAAAGTCCTTGGTGTTTCTTGCATTGTGAGACTGAGATACAGAAGACGGAGATCTCTCATGAGACCTGTCAAGAAAAGAAAAAAGAGGGGGGTGGGAGACAGAAAATAAAACATTTATTACTGGAGTTTAAACCTGAAATTTAGTATCATGCAGTAGAAAAATTATTGCCTTCCCGAGATCGATTTCTAGAGCTGATCCAAAGCACAGTGGACTTCATATCTGAACAGGAAAACCAGATTACCCCAGAGCTGCTTGTTCACCTTTGTCTTCCTCAAGGACAAAGAGCATTCTCAGAGCTTGCACCTCTCCCTGGCTGGAGTCTCACCACCTCCAAAGTAGCCCAGACTCCTCAAAACAAGATCAGTGGAATGAATATGATTGAGTGAAACCACACTACAAGCAGGTCATCTGAAGAGAATAAAACAGTAGGGAAGTTAGTTCTAGTGCTTTCTAGGTCCTTGCATGTGCAGTCCCAGTGATGGACAGTGCAATGATCCAAGCAGCTGCAAAACTTTGGACTTATATTTTACATGGGATCTCTATGTATCATGCTAGACAAATATACTAACTGGTAAAGACAAGGCATTATTCAGTGCATCTAGTGGAAGTGTTGCCTAAAGAAAGAAAGAAAAGACAAGAACAGACCGCTAAAACTTATTTGCAAACACTCTCCTAAAATTCATCCCATTTTTCAAGCCATTTACAACTTACTAATGTCTTATCTGTCTCTCCAGCTTTTTTTTCTGCGTTGTTTCGGCTCCTTTCTGTTTCTTTATGTTCTTATGTTCTTTTAACTTCTTGGATCATGCTGGCTCATTCTACTTTTATAATTTCTGTTGCCATTTTTTTATCTGTCATCTTCCCAATATTCTGTAGATTTTTGACCAGTTGCCAATGAATAACTATATTCTGTGCAAGTCAGATGCTTTACAATGTAATAATCTTCTGAAAAATAGTTGTGTTTGTTTCTCCAGATATGTCTGAGTAGCTCAAACTATACACAGTCCTTCTGTTTTAGAGTAAAAGATAGAAAGTTTGAAACATCAAAAGACTATTTAAGGAAACACCAAAATCAGCTCGTTTATGGAAACAGTCTTCAGTTATGCATGGATGAGACACCTGGGTGGGTTACTGTCTTTCTTCATTACATCTCTCAAACAAAACACAAAATATACATTTTGGACTCCACCATGACACCTTCAAATTATTTTCTGCTACTGGAACTCCACTACCTTTATTTAAGGTAGCACTGATTCATTCTGCATGGGAATGGAGGAATAGAGATGAAATGGTCTCTAGTTTTAGCAGAAGACATTGCCATTGATCTCATTTCGTGGTGACATCAGAAACCAGCTGTGGCTACCCTTTGCATGCCGTCATGGAGTTAAAGCATTTTAATGTTTCGTAATAAAAGACATAATTTACACAGATGCTCTTTCAAAAATCTATTTACTAAAGAGGCTTGGAAGATTCTTCTGCACCAACTGAACAACCTTGAAAGAACCAGATGCCTGCTCATTTCACAGCTACCATGACATATATGGGGACTCAAATAAAAAGTGTCCGTACCATACAGCAACATGAAGTTTCAGAACTGAAATAAGATCTTGTGGAGTGCTTATACTTCAGAATACATTTTTGTCAGTCTTGCTAAAGAAATGCATATTTGCAAACTGAGTTTTCATGGTTATACCACCCTTACGTCAAATTTGCTAGAGCAGCATTTTATCTGAGCATACTTTAATTTTGGAAACAGATGGGACTTCAGTTATGCTAAAAAAGAAGCTGGTAGTTCAAGTGTTATCATTAGAGCTGGGTGCCAGCTCCACTGCTCTGTTTTGGGACTGCTTCTCTTCCAAGTCAGCTCCCAAGCAATTCCAGGCTCCCTCAGTGGCAGCACAGACAGAAGTCTGAATGCAGAAATTCGAGGGGAGCACTGTTCTCCTGGGACAGCCTGTCCATTTCAACTAGCATCTGACAGACAATTGCTTGTTAGGGGAAATAACCAAAAGGAGGTATTTGAAATAAAATTTTTACAAAGAAAACAAACAAATTAACAGACAATGAGAGTGATAAGATTGAAAGCTCATCTATTTGGGAGCAGTAAAGAAAGTCAGTCTAAATTAGCAAATGCTGTCGACACAGAGGTGAGGTACAAGGTGCTTGAATTTAGAGCTGAACTTTAGCAACTCTTTTATCTGTGTTCGTGCCTCTTTTTGCCACCCAGAAAACAGAAGATAATTTACCGCTCTTCCCCACTGTTTATCTCCCAGGGTGTGCACACAGGCAGTTGCCTCTGGTTAGTTCTGCTTTTCCAATTCTGTTTCGCTCTCACGGCAGTAACTCATGCATCCCTCCCTGTGCTGGATACCATACAGCACACAACTATGGCAGGAAAGTGATCACACATCAAGCTCCCATGGCAGGAACTCTGTATTTTAATTGGGATTAAAATGTTATTTCAATCTAGCATAATTAACATTCAAGATAAGATGACCGAGGGCCAGTTTAATTCTGAAGTGCTCACAGAAGGACTAAATGCTTTTTTAATTAAATCATTATTAACTGCTGGTGGAGGCTGGGGGTCTGCTGCAGGCAAGCCCTCAGAAATCATCACATGCAAGTACTAACTTTGCTCCCTCATGTTATCTTCTAAATTACGGCATCCTATTAAAACATATCACCTTGTTCGACAGTTAACAAAGTTATGTAAGAACCAGATTTGTGAGAACCCTCATATTGATTTCTGCTTAAGTATTTAATCAAGTGTAAACTAGCTATGAAGCTCTGGACTTCAGGATAAATAAAGGTTAAAGAAAGAAAATTAAATATCAAATGAAAATTAAATGCAATAAAGGTTATTTTTATTTATTGTGGTATTTTCCCAGGTTAAGCATTTATGAATTTTGTAAATGGCATCATCTGTTAACTACTTAAGCCAGATAGCAACCTCTACAAAACATCCCAATTTTACCAGAAGAACCATGAAAAATTAGGAGATACTGAAATGAAATGGAATTGTTCTCTAACATGGGAGCAAATGCATCTATTCCTTATCTGCACACAGCCAGAGAAATGGACTTAGGTGGAGGTTAGCAGTGCAGTTGGCATTTTTGGAAGCACATAGCTGCTCTACAAGCAGTAGTATAATTGAAAACAGTTTTCCTGGTGTTTTCTCAAACCATATAAATACTACCGAAGAGTCCATCCTCCAGAAAGACAGGCTCAGCTCTTCAAATCAAAGATGTCTGGAAAGCCATCTGCTCAGCACAGGCTTGCACTGTGTATAATCAGGCACCAAGATGTAGAAGCCTTTATGAAATCTCAGTTTCCCCGCAGGGTGACTTGTGAAACCCGTACCAGGGCATACACGCCTTGGTGAAACCACCAGCTGCTCATGAGAAGATTGCTACAGCATGGCACAGAAGATACCCGTAGTAAGCAATTCAGTGTGTGCTGTCATTACTATCAGTGCCTGGGGATTTTCTAACAAAACAGTTTTGGCTTGTAAGAAATCTGCTTGTCAAAAGCCAAGCTACCTACTGAAACATAAATGTCAGTTAAACAGCAATGGCATCCCTTGCTCTAGAATGGCTCATGAATAGTCCTGTGACATGGAGACCCATCTGGGCAGACAAACTTTTTCCCTGCTCTTCTGAGTTTCTACCTTGATTGGGGCATGACCATCCTCACCAAGAAGTGCCAGAAATTAGTTTTCTCCTAGGTCTGCCTTGCCACTCCAGGAAGCTGCCTGCTGACCTCTACCAGCTGAGCCACTTGTGTGGTGGGGTCATCCAAAATTGACTGCTATTCAAATAATTTCCTTCTCTTCCATTGAAATTCAAAAGGCAGCAACATCACAAGTATCTCGGGCAAGAGACTTGAGGCACCAGCAGCACGCAGCTGAAGGTTACTGGCAACAACCAAGACCTCCAATGCAGACTGAAGCAGAGCTGCCACCTCTTGTAGTCAAGGATGCAAGCCCAGCCACCCAGCTTCTCTGCATGAGCTTTTTCCTAAGCCTTCTTACGGGAACTGTTCGAATTAATAGGCATAGTTATCAGCCCTCGGTCCTTCTCCTTCACACCAATAGAAAATTTCCTCTATATGACAATATACTTTTTCTGACTAAATAACTATTTAGTTACATAACATTAAGAGACCCAGTTCAAGAAGTGGAAAAAAGGACAAGCAAACCTAGAATTTAGTAATTAGTTTCACATTTTTTATCCTTCTCATCTTACAGCATGTTCTGTAGCCTCAGTCAATTACCCTGAGTTCCTGTAATCCAAGCAGGTACTAATTAGTTAGGCAAATGCACCATTTTATGGTTACCATCCATTAATCCATTTGATTGCTCCATCACTATTCCTCCTTAATGCTCATCTCCCTCTTTCCTTCCCCAAAGCAGCAGAGCTGATCTATCAAAGCCTTTCAGCTTCTATCTGTAGCATACAAAATCCTTTAAAAAGCTAATCTCAGGTTTTGTTTCATTTGACACTAACACATTAAGCCTCTAAGAACTCTCTGTATTGTGCTGTCAGCTTACATTTCTCAGTGCTATAGGACTGAAAAGATGAAAATTAAGTGGCAAGGCTGGGCTCCCTCCATCAGTGCCAGTAGATAACTGGTTCAATCTCACTTCTTCAGTGCATTTTTGAAGGCGGATTTTCTCCCTATATGTGCACAACTTTTATTTTCTCTGTAGCTGTAACTCACCCCTGCTCTGAGGTCTCACCAGTGCTGCATGTAACTTGAAGGAGCTTCCCAAGCTCTTCAGTTCAGGCTGCGAGTACCAGTTCACATCAATACCAGCCACATCCTTCCCATGCTGAGGGAAACGGCAATTCTTCATGTTTCTGTCAGGCTGGAGTGTTGTTCGCTCCCAGCCAGACACAGGAGCTAAGCATATTTGCTTTTGTCACTCATGACAACAGCCTGCAGCTGATAAAAGATTGTATTTACAACTAGTTCTCTTCTGTTCAGACTGCTTCCACCACACAGACACAGTGTTCCTAGTTTCTGCCTGTGTGCAGTGGTCTCTATTATGTGAGGCAGGAGGTGGTTCACACTGCTCGACTACATTTTGGAGTCTCATCCTTCCTGGCCTGGCATTACAGGCCAGTCAAACAGTGCAAACACATGCCAAGCTCTTCCACTGCAGAAGACAGAATTTTACAGAAACTTTGTGCTTGTGTGAATGGTGTAAGAGGTGCCGAGCACAATATGCTCAAACTCTTTGTGTTTCATGTTTTCTTGCCAGGGTGAAGGAAGGGAAGAGAGGGCTACTGTTTCACTTCAATATCCATGTTAGTTTCCCTATGCCTTAGCAAAACCCCAAGCGGGCGAGGGGCTCCCTGTTCTGTGTGAACAGCCCATACACAACCTTCACTCTGCCTGTGGCAGAATGGCCCCACTGCAGAAATTCTGTAGCTTCTCAAAAAGCTTTACTTCTGGTGCGGCAGATAATGGGTGGCAGCTAATAACTTGAGTTTGTTCCTGGACAGCTTTAATCGTTTAATACTGGTTAATCTTTAGTCTGACAAAAAGACATCTGATGATCAATACAGCAAATACCTTGTACTCTGCTTAGCACAAATTAAAAGCTGAAATCAGGTTAATTTTATCCACTTCATCTGGGTGCTCGAAACTTCCCCGTGAAAAGCTGCTTACAGAAACCTGGATTAGTATGCAAAAAATACCACAAGTAGAGAAAACAGATAAATGTATTTCATAATATTCATACATCTGTATACATAATGCATACAGCAAATGTATTCAAATGGCATAGATGGTCCTATAATCAGAATATAAATCAAGAATTGTTATGATGGATTGTCCTGTGATTGTTTGAAAGTCAGCCAGTAGCTACAGGGAAGTTAAGAATAAATAATTTACAATGCATTTCTAAGTAAACTACCTATACCTACACATATATGTATTTACACACATATATATAAAATGCCAAGAAAACTACACATTAGAAACAGCCTCTGTAACAAAGTAACCTGGTTTCAGATACTAACTGGAAAAAATCACACAGAGATAATAATCAGTAAGTGCATAATGCCTTTATTATATTCCTTTGAGACCTTTATTTGTAGGATTTTCAGACTTATAAACACTGATTTATTGATCAGTATTTATAATAAGCAGGGAGCAAAACTCTATACAGATATTTATGCTATTGAATAGAAAAAACTAAGCACTTCTCATGAGTTTGATAGTGCCTCAGTGTGTTCTGAGTTGCTTACAGAAAAAAGGATACTCAAAAAGCCATGTCTCCTGCTGCATGGAAAAATGCAGGTAACTCCTGAAAATGGACCCTAGTATTATTTCCTAATTCAAAATGAATTCTAGCCTAGTCACAGATCACATTAGTGAGTAGCTTGCTTAAACTTGAAAAAACAAGCAATCCTTTCTCTACAGTGTCTCATGATGAAATGTGTACACTATGCAGGAATAAATCATGTGCCAGTGGGTTTGAAACTGTATTTTCATTAAAAAAAGTGTTTGGATTCTAAAACTGCTGCAACTTCTATAGCATTCATCTCAAGAAACAAAACAGGACTAATTTTTTGTTAGATTCAGTTTTTTTATTTGCACAAATTAACCTGAATAGAAGTACTCTGGATATTAGTGAGCCTGTAGAGAGTTTTGCAAGCATTTTCATTGCATGAGAACATGACTCTTTTGTCTTAAGTGATTTTTAGCTTCTTCCTATTCCTTTAGTGTACCTACAGTAAAGAAATTTGTATTAGTTCTTTCTCCAAAGAAGTTATAGAGACAGGGTCTGCTATCCCCTGTGACAGGGACAGCTACACCTGAGCCAGGCACCATATTATTCATTCAGAGTTAATGGAGAAAATCAAGCATTTCTGGCATCTATTTCCTTTCATCTCATAGCTGACAGCTTAACCAGATTGCAGAACTCCCGCTTTGAAGTGTTTGCTGCTCTCCATTCATTACAAAAGGAATTCAGGGGAGCTAGCTCATATGTTAATCATCACAATCAACAATTAACCATGGTGAATCCCTAGCACCACTCTCCAGCTTAATGCACCTGGTTCTCCATTTTCATTAGGTTCTTGTGAAACAATAGAAAACTACTCCTAGCAACCTACTCTACACTTCTTTTCAACATCTTGGTAGTGAGTAGAACCAAGGAGCCAGCACCATCAAGGCAGCCAGCTTGCCACTGAGCTCCATCACGTGCTCCACAGGATGCGCTTAGAGAGCCACTGTTACACAACGTGGCTTCAACAATATTTTCATTGTGTTACTGTCTGGGGATGAATCCAACAGAAAAGATGCACAAAAGGCCTTTACAAGCACGCAGATGAGGGCTGCTCTGGCAGACCTTGTGAAAACAGGTTGGATAAGAGTCTGAGTGGGGAGGAAAAGGCAAAGAAGTACTGAAAGCTACTGAACTCCAGCAGTGAATAGATCTAAGGCTAGTCCCAGTTAATACCTGGCCAACAAATCATTAGCATAAGGCATGTTTACTTCTAGTATACATCCAGTCATTAAAATCTCTTGATGTGATAAATATTTTGTTTCTGTTAAAGCCAGATTCAAACTGCACAAAAGCCATTCATTGCTGTTCTTTAATGTTCCTTAATAAATGCTCTATGTTTATTAGTGCCAGTGATTTCAAATATTATGATTACCTGTGACATTTTCATAGTGCTCCCCTGCTAGGACACATTGCCCAGAAGTAGTTAGAGAACAGCCATCAGGTCTAGTCAAGCCAGCATAAGTCGAGGGGAAGGGGAATCAACTTGAACCTTTGTGCTAGGTTTGTAACAATATTTTGAAAAGAGTTTTATCCTGACATGAACTTCCTTTAAAATGTGGAGCTTCTGATCCCAAGTGAATTGGCTTTGACATTTAATCAAATTCAATTTTTAGGAGAGTTTATACAAGACTTGAGTAGACAAATAAAAATATTTTTCTCTCCATACATCCTTATTCAGGCTTGCCAAAAATTTATTTCATTTGGCTACAGAGTCGTATTTAACTTCACTGAAGTATATCAGGCAAAGAGCTAGGACAGGAAGAGCACCTTCCCTTATTGTAGATATATGGCTTCAGCTTGGACTGCAGGACTGAAGTTTTGTTTCTGAGGGCAGAGATTTACGTGGCTGCATCTGCATGCACTCGAGCATATTCACTTTGTTGACTCCCTGAAGTACATGAGAAGTTTCAGAATGGATAGACACAAGCTGTACCCAAGTCTCAAAGTGCTGTACCATAGATAATTTTATTTTTTCTGGCCTTGGAATTGCCAATTTAGGCAATCTGCATTACAGATTCCCTCTTGAGTTTTCACTCCATCACACTTCAGCACTTAGAATACATAGATGCTCCACACCTGGATAATCCAGTCCCAGAAGATTTACTGTCATAGTCCTATCACCTCATCACCATTACAGTCAGGAGAAAGTGTTGCGATAAGGCTTTGTGCATCTGTCTGTTATGGGTGATATTCCAATTCAAACTGATCTGGGATGTGATTCAGTGAATTTCTTCCTGGCAGAAGGAAGCAGGAAGATCTAAGCCAAAGTCTTTCCCATCACTTCACCTGCATATCTAATGATGAAGGTATCAGGTGCTTAGAAACTGAAGCAAGAAAACAGAGTATCTTTCCTTGAAGGATGAGAAATCAAAACAGTGTTGTTTTTTGCTTCCAATCCACACAAAGGGTTTGTAATCTCCATAAGCTCTCTATCCACTATAGTTAGTGGATAAATCTGCTAGCTGCTAAAAATCCATGGCTTTGGGACAGATTAGGATATATGCAAGACACCAAATAGAACAGGGAAACACCTGCTAAGTGCTCTCCTTCCCCAAGCATACATTAGAAATACAATATGAGCTAGACAATTCTTTAGTCTGATACTCAGTTTGTCACTCTTAAATTCTAACCAAAAGACCTACTCATTAATTAACACTGTTATGTTCTCAGACGTACATCTTGAGAAGATACTTAGATGCTGGAAATCACCAATGAGCAAGGCTGAGCATTTTTTCTGTAAGTGAATCCCATCCTAACTGCAACTCTGACCAAGATATTTTAAATATTTAAGCATTTAGAGACTAGAATTTATGGCCTAATCTTCCAGGTATAGGTGCCTTTGAGTTCCGTTTTAATGAACACGCCGTGCTTGAATACACTAGCAAAATTACTGCTCCTTCTTGATTCCACTGAAGCAAATAGATTTTTTGTAGGCTCAGAACCAAGCCCCATGACTCTTTTATAGCTGAACAGAAGAATCTAAAAGAGACAAAGGTCACGCTGACTACAGACCTGAGAACAACACTATTTCTTATTGATTTCTTTTGTCCTCTTAAAAAAAAAAATAAAAAAAATTAGTTCTATCCACTAGCCAGAGTTTGATCTGGCCAGAATAACACTATGGTAGTTGAATAAATGACCCTTAAATTTTCCGTAATTTATACTCATTTTATGTTTAAAAGCCCTCATATAAAATTTCATTACCCCATAACTTTTCTGCAGTATGTTAGTTAACACTAGGAGAGGTCTAGCCAAGTAAAATACAGTTATGTGGTTTTTATTATTCCCCTTCAATAACCAGACATTACTTTCAGCCCTGATATGAGATGGCATATCTTAATCACAGTCATTACGGTCCGTCTTTAGCTCTTGATGTTGAAAGCTAGAGAGATGAAACTTGTTAGATGAAAGAGAATGTCAGTGCTTGATGTATAACCCTCCTTCTCTTCCTCATCCCTTGGCCATAAAATTTATATCTATGGAAAATCAGAACATTTTTCTAGCACTATTATCAGGCTTTTATTCCCCAAGCTTTCATGTAAGAAATGATGAGACTAATTTATATTTACTCTAAATCAATATGTTAATTACTCTACAGTCTTTATGTGTCTAACAGAATTAATGAGAAAAAGAAAATATATCTCTCAACCTCTTTATTTTCTCTACACTAAATGTCTACAGAACTTGTTTAAATGAAATAAAAGACAGAATCTTTTTAGAAATATTGGTTAATGTGCAGAGGCCTGAAGTGAAGTCAGAAAATCAATTCCATGATTATTTATATATAACTCAAATATATACTTCTCTGGATGAGTATTCAGACAAATGTGTACAGTGATCCAGAAAAATAAACTCTTGATCACAAGTCATCAGTATTAACAGAACATGGCTTCAGTAATGGTCCCGCTTCCCGCATCCATTTCTATTGAAGAAGAGACAAACATTTATGTTGACAATCAGCTACACAATCACGCAGTTGTGAATTGTCAAATTCACACCTTTTAGGATTGTACTGCAGAAGGAGGAGCATCAAAAGGAGCTTTATTATTGATTCTGTGTATCACAAATGACTACAAACACAGACAGGATCAGTCATCGTGGCTCACCACTCTGTTTCCAAATACTACCTGTCTGTTCTCTTATTTTCTCACCTTCTCTGAGTCAGTAGATAATTGTTTAATACAAAGTGGAATAGCTCCAAACTATGACCTTCAGACAAATAACTCTTCATCTCCTCCCTCCAAATTGGAAGTGGATGTGGGTCCAAATGTTTCTTTCAAATTAGTCAGTCCAGGAAGAAACTGGACCCAGCCGTACCATACTTCTGGGAATTTCTCTAAGGGGAGGGTTAATAGCTATTCTAAGAAGCCTTTCCTTTTCTCCTTATGAAAGGAGAAACAAGACTTAAACAGAAGAACTTAAGCAGGACTCTAGCCAAGTTAAAATGTGAATGAATCTATTGGTTTCTGTCCAGACATCTTAAGTGTTTTTAAACCACACTCCATCTGGTCTAAGTTAAATCAGTTGGGTTTGAGGATACACCTATAATAATAAAAAAAGAAAAGACAGACCAAGGGTGCCACGACTGCTCATATTGCTAAACTTTTGGCTTCTAGAGTCCAGCTTTTTCCTATGCTAACTACTAATCTCTCAGAAAACGTCCAGGTTGTGAAATAGATGAGGCCACTGTGAGGAGGGGAAAAAGCTGGATGCAAACAGTGCCATGTAATTTGCCATCAAAGCCACAATCCAGGCCCTTGCACATATTCTCACTAGAACAAGCATAGCCAGCCTGTCTTCCCTTGGGTATTTTACATTATACCAGTGCCTCTTTATCAGGCAGGAGGTGAACTAGAATTTCAGTCCTGCAAAAGATAAGTATCTGTGGCAAACCAGTCTTTACTTTCTCTGTCTCTTTCCTTTTTCTATGCACAATGGGATAAAATTCAGTTCTTTTTCCCTTTATTTGTATAAATAAGCAGACCACACACTGTGATGAATATCCACCATCTGGCAACAGCCCAGTTATGCAGAAAAACAGGTGAAAAATTAATCGCAGGATTCTGAGAATATATTTAATTGACTTGAGGTTTTGGAAAGACAAGAGACGTGACCTACACCTACCATTTGCCCTAGATACAAAGAAAAATCCTTGAGCATGTATTTACACGCAAGAACAAATCTGTCAAATAACATGATGTTTTTATGTTGGCCTTTTGATGGACTGCATATAAAAATATGTCTGGTAGAAAAAACAAGTACTATTGATCACGAGAGAAAACAAAATAAGCCCTTTACATCCAAGGACATTTGCCAACTGCGTTACCTTGGTTTAGAAAAGAGAATATTCACATATGGGGAAAACAGGTTCACTGGGAACACGCCAACAAGATGAAATTGAAGCAGCAAGAGTAGGAAGCTTTCAACAAATCACAAAGTGAGAAAAGGCTGCACCTTCTCATCTGTGAGGCTGCCATCTGGCGAAAATTTTTATCCCTTTCCTTTGCCTTTCTTTAAAGCAACGAAAGATTTTGAAATGCTGACTGATACAGCAAACTGACAATAAACACCTGCCCTGCACAATGCAAGCAGTGCTTGCAGCAGGACTGCCCAGGACCCCCTTTGCTGAGACAGGTGAGGAGGTGAGGGACCACTTTCTGGCGAGGGAAGATACTCTGTGGGGATGCTCTGGGCCATCTCTAGGATAGTCCAATTCGTGTTCCTGAGCAGTGCCTGGGGGCATCAGGCTGCCCTTGTTTCACAAGTTTTTCTGCATATCACTATGAGGCATAATGATAATCTAGTCCTAAACCACAAGGTGAAGTTCTGCTGAACGCTCTTGGAAAGGGGAAGGAGCACGGGAGAGCACAGCATGTCATTTATAGTAGTAGATCCTGTTCTCTGAAGCAACAAAATTGTCCCAGCAAGAAGAAAGTGGGAATGAACATTATTCAGCAGTGAGAACGTATTTTCTTTTTTTTTAAGTTTTAAAGACTCTTTTTGTGAGCTTTTTTACCAGCAGATCTGAAATAGAGCAAATCAAATTTAGTTCTTGTGGAGGAAAAAGAACAGCAGATGATTTGCTTTCTAATTCCTCAAAGGTAAAACAATGTTGAAAAGTAAGTGTACATTTTTAATGCAAAGTGAAAAAGTGCCAAGAAGACTGAAAGAATACCAGTAGAAAGATGACTCAGACACCCCACTTCCTGAACAAAGCAGATTTCAAATCAAGTTTCTGCTCCAAACTGGGCATACCAGGTCAGGTCACACCCATGAACGCCAAAAAGTGCTCTAGCCAGAAAGCCACTGCCTCCTCCATGGGTAAATGTCTTTTCCTAACTTTGCAGCAGAAGTCTTGGCTACCTCGAAGTCTGTGGCAATCCTTCTACTGAAACTGAGTAACAATAGCAAGAGAGCTATTTGACACATATAAACTAACATTACATTAGGTTTATGAATAGCAGAATGAATATGGGTGTGTAGCAATTTGAAAAGTATGTTTAGGCAAGTATCACAAAACCTCTTTAGCATAAATATTTTTCATTTCTTCTGCTAATTCCAAATGTGTTTTTTTTTTTTTTTTGCTTTAGTTACTGAAAAACAGTCTTCCTATTTTTGATATTGTGATGTCCAAAACAGAAAACCAAAGTTTTTATCTTCTCAGTCCAAGGTTAGACATCCTCATGTTTTACTACTGCAGACATATAAAACGATCTTTCTTCCTATAATTCACTGCACACTCCATTTATATTTTTTGGAGAGAGTTCGAACAGTTTTACGGTTAAAATTCATATCAGGCCTAAAGTAACACAACTTCTTTTCCTGATGTGCCAGAAAGGACCTCTCTGTGTTTCATTCTGGAAGAACTGCCATGGCTTCACTTGATGAATGCCTCTTAGAACAGCTTGTCTGCTTTAAGCCAGAAAATTGCTGCTCTTGAGAATGCTCTGCTCTCTGACGAATACATCTACATGTGTGCCAGCTTCTCAGCTGTAAAATCTATGAAATAATGGCATGGGGTTATAACATAATGTGTTGTGAGGATAATTTCTCTCCTGTTTTGGAGCTGCATGAGTTCTTACATGAAAATCATTACAGAAATCTAATCATAAAATATCTAAAATTGTTACTCTGCCATTCAGTGTTTAGTAGAAAATTTCTCCCTACCACTGCCTTTTCCATTGTTTGGTCTATTTATTTTTCCTCTTGCATTTGACAATATGGAATCAACTCTTGTCTGTCTTCTGCAGGTATTCTGAATTGGTTTCTTTTTCCTGTTTGATTATTTCTTTGTCTGTTTCAAATTTCATGTTATCTGCAAATGTCATTAATGTCACAGATCTCCTTTTCATTTGTAAAAAATGCAGAATAGTAGTTCATGTCTTTGAAGAGGAACATGTAAAATAATAACTTCCAGTGAAAAAATTAAATTTGCAAAACATCGATGACTCATAGTATTTGTGGTACTGAGTAGGGTTACTGGACATACATAAACTGTTATAGGAACACCAGAATCGGGTAGATTACACAGATACATTTCTTACCTGGTAAAATCTGATTCAGCAGATGTAAGCCAAGGATAAACGTAAACCTAGCCTAGCACATCTTGCTGATATCCACTGAAATTCTAGGGTTATACATTAAACATCTGTTGAAATGATTTCATGACATCAGAATATGCAAAGCTTCTAAGCAGTAATACATCAAATTTCTCAGCACACATGTTCAAAGAATTTAAGGACACACATTTTGTAAATATTGAAAGCAGATTTATTTAGTGAATCATCTTCTACCAAAGCCTATGACCCTTCAACACCAAACTACACAAAAATTTTATTTTGAAATGGACTTTGAAGGGCCTCTGTCTTGTGTCCCAAATTGGTAAGGCAGAACTAAGAGCACAAAACAAGTTTCCAATGTTTGTATGAAACTTCACATATGACCTCAAAATATTATTTTAGATTTCTGATTCATGTATTGTTCATGTATAATTTGTGTTGTCATTTGAATTCACAGTGCAAGTTGAAAATATAAAGAAACAAAATCAATTTTGGCTCAAAGTAAATTAAAGACAAAGATTGTTTTTCTTCCTTTTCCACAGGACTACCTTAGTTGCAGAAGTATATTGCCTAGTGCTGATTTTTTTTCTCCTGTTGTTAACTGGGTAAAGATAGTAAATATATAAATATAGGGAATACAGTAATTGGGCTCATTTTGCAATGAAATAATAATACAAAAATGTAAACTAGCATCTGCTCATAGAGTTGTACTGATCTTTGTAGACTGTGTGCATTTGACTTTTCCAGATATTTGTGACATCCTATCATCTCCCTCTACACACTTAACACCGAGGCATTTTTAAATACAATATCATATGATGGCAATTAAATAAGATCAAACATTTAGAAAGTAATAGGGCACATGGATACCATGATAACCCTTATAATATATCCAATGCTATCTAATTAAAAAATGTAGAGAAAATAGAGCAAGATTCTGAGAAAAAAATACCTTGTTCTGACTCTGATACTGCTGCTCATGCTCTCTGCTTGATGCCCTTTCTTTTTTAAGTACCGGATTATCAATGCTTCAGGCTAAAAAAAACCAACCACATTAATTATTTCACAGCTATTTCAATTATGATCAAACAAGATAAAAGTGAGTTAATTGCTTTAATGCTTCAAGTTTTAGAAAATCTGCCCTGGAAGCATCTAAATGCACATCCTTCCCTGTTTCCCTCTTGCTACCTGTGAAGAAGGAGTTATCTGCCAGCCTAGCCCAGCAATAAATTAAGGCACCCCACTACTGTCACAACAGTTTCAAAGATTGCTCCTTCACCACTCTGCTCCAGAAAGAGAGCAAGCAGGTGCATATATAACCTTCAGTTAAGTGTATTCTAGAGCGCCACCTGTGTACCTTGGGGATGATGTTCAGCACTCAAACAGCACGACTCCTGAGTTCAAACAGGACTGTCTGTAGTTAAGAGGGGCAAGGTTGTCCAACAAGTGAGTTCACCCACCCTCAGAATTTTTTTTCCTCCTTTCCACATTGGGCAGAAAGTTAAGGATCTACACATTTTCTCTAACTAATCACCTGAAATATCTTTTGAGACATTCAGAATATTACAGATTTGTTCTATCCAAAACATTGTCATAAAAATGAGCAAGGTGAAATTAATCATTTTTTAACCAAGGAATGAAATAAAAAAAAGGAGATTATGAGATTATTTCAGAAATCAAGTGAGTTTAACAGGGTATTTTGATAAATCATGAAAAGGTGTAAGTATTTTGCAAGCTGAAAAAGGTTGTTGAACAATCACAGTTGTGATGAAACTGGCACTTTATGATGGGAAAAGAAGTTTAAAGAACATTTACAGGTGTTCCTGGTAGCAGGACCTTATCCTACATTTTCCTGCACAAGCGTACAATATAAATAACTGTTTCTGATTCTCGTGCTCTGTTTAAAACCAAACTTTGGTTGCCAAAACTTCTCCTATAATTTCAAAAGCAAAAGCTACATTAATTCCTAAATTGGGCATTGATGGAAAAAATCTCTTTTTCTAAAGTATAATTGATAGCATGGTGTGGTAAGGGTCTCTATTTCAGTTTGATTATGTACCCCCAACTTCATATTGTCTCTAAATAAAATGGTAATTCTCCAGAGAAGTGTTGTATCTTAATTGTCACTTTCCTCCTGAACTGCAATAAATATAATGTAATTAAGGCAGCAGCATGAAAAGTGCTGCTCCTCAAGAAGAATTCATAAGTTTCCTCATGTTGTCCTAGCAACTTTGTAGAGTTGCATAGGTTCTTTTCGTCAAAGGAGGAGTCGGTACATGTCAGTTTGAAACAGTGGTGTTATCTGTCATCCATTACCTTGAGCCCTGAATAGAATGAAATACTATTTTTGTGAATTGCCTTTTCAATAAAAGCCATGCATGGTAAAATTGATAAGATAGATTATGAAGGAGATTAATTTAGGCCCAATTCACAGTTTGCTGAAGTAAAGAGAAACAGGCTTCAAAAATTTTCAGCTGAAACAAGAGACTTTTAAAGGTGTCCAGACAGCTAAATCCCTTCACAAGCCCCTCAATTTACTAGGGAATTAGGTGTCAACGTACTTCAAAAACCTTGGTCCTGCATCACTAATGAGAAAATAAACATCATCATTGCTGGCATACAGAACTATGTCTGCTTGCTCCTGGAACATAGAGCAACACAGAAGATAAAGTGTACAGTGATATTACATTGCACTGATCTTGATCATTCCTCCTTTTCTTTGCTATAGATTCTTCTTAGAACTGGGATGCTGTGGGCTATCTGTCTTGGACAACACTATTTCCTGACAGCAGCATGGCAGTTACGTACACGTGCCCATATCCTGGCATTCAGAGTATACAGCCTACCACCATCAGGGCTTTCTTCTTGTTCTGGTAGGTGGCCTAGATTGTGGTTGGTTCTCTTCCTGATGGGAAGCCTCCATCAAGAGTTTTACTCGGATTACTTTTATGTTACCATAAAATGAAGCCTGTGGTTTCAATACTCTACCCATGGTGTCATTTTCCCTTTCCAGATCTGCAAGAGCTCTGGGTTCACCTTGCCAACACATGCTTCTGCCATGCTCTTCCTTTGCCTTTCCTAGTGTTTGTTTAAGGATTTCCCTTTGGTGCTCTTTTTTTCCTTGATAAAACACTAAATCTCTTGGCTTTGGTAACTCCCTCTCCACCTGTGTGACAGCTGCAGCTCCAATCTGGGTATCTCCAGGGACTTCCTGTTTCCCCTCAGTTCCAGGCTGCCTCTCGCCTGCCTCTGACAATGCCTCAGAAAGGCTCATATTTTAACTTCTCCCTGCTGTCTCTGTAGTTCTCAGTCATAGGCTGTTGAATTTCACTGTCCCTTCTGGTTAAAGGAGATTCAGTTTTATTTTCTGCCAATACGAAGAGTGAGGTTGCCGCTCTTACCAAATGCTCAATCTATCCTTGAACCAAGGACACGTGCTCTGAATTTCAATTATATGTAGGTTGATTGAACTTCCAAGGGGCATTGAAAATGTGGACAAAACCAATAATTACATCATCCTCCTGCTCTATGTTTTGTCATCTCCTTTAAACAGTGATTTGTGTAAACTATGTTTAATTTTCTTTATTTACACAAGATAGGGGATTTCATTTAGAGGAGGAGATGCTTTGGTTAAGCTCATATTAAGCAACATATGAATTATTAATTAATAGTACTTTGTTTACTTTTTTCTTCCATTGAAAACAGTATTAAAGTAAAAAAGGTCTCGTGTGACAAAAATAATTTCACCAGATTAGACTTTCTCAATGAATATATAAATAATATAAATGCTGGAATATAATTACAGCCAGTGAGGGTGACTTTACAGAAAGTAGATTTTATTGACCAAATCTTACTTACTTACTTGATGAGGTAATTTTTTTTTTTTTTAAGGTATCTGTGAGGATATATTTAGACTTTTATAAGGCATTTGACTTATGCATAAGCATATGATCATCCAAACTAAAAATTAACACCACACATTATTAATACAGAACATATTAAATGAATTAAAAAGTGGCCCACAAACCTCTAGAAATAGTCACAAAAGGGAGAACACCATGGAACCGAAGCACTTTTAATATGGTCCCTAAGGGTTGGCACTGGATTTTGGAATAGAAAAAATTTTCATAAATGATTTTGAAATAAGGTTAATGCAATCTTAGAACAATTACGGCTGACAAAAACAGGCGGGATGATGAAGAGCAAAGATGGAAAAGTTATATAGAATGATCTGAAGTAGTTCAGCATATGAAACAATTAAGCCCACAAAGTATTTTAATAAAACCACATTCACATCATACATCTCGAAAGAAATGTGCAAATCATGCCTACAAAGTAGAGGGTGTATTGGCAAAGCAGTGACTTAAAATGAATCAAGAGTTAAAATGGACAAATAGATGATAAACAGAATTATTTACCATTAGTCTCAGCAGAAGGTTAATATGTTCCTTCAGTATATGAACCTGGGAAAAGTAAGATTTTTCTTCAGTGCACTTTTTGATAGCACTGAAATGGAAATGCTGCTTCCAGTTCTTGTGTCCACAGTTGGAAAGTCATGGCACAAAACTGAAGAGACAACTATGAAAGAATGGAAGTTATACTGCCTACCTTTACAAGAAGAGACCTACAAGGATGCTGAGTCAGTGCAGGAAAACCAAGAAGCAGTGGTAGACAGGTCAAGTTGAACAAATTCTAATTGGAAACATGACTAATTTTCAGCTGCAAGAGTGATTAAGCACCAAGACCTTCAAATCAAGACAGAATACATCTTTGGAAGAAAGTCATAGACCTTTTACAGCCCTTAGTTCTATCAATTTGTTATAGCTTAATGAACAAGCCATCAAAAGTAATAGGAAAGCAGCGTGAAGCTCATTGCAATCTGAAGACTTTCCCCAATAAGCTAAGGACCACAAAAAGAAATCTGTAACATTTACAAAGTTTTTAGACCTTTAAAGTAACACTTGAAATTGAAACAGAAGGTTCCCTTTCTTCATCTCAGACCATTCTTTTTCACGATTTGGGGCATTTATTTGCAAAGAGTTTCAAGCAAAGACAACAGTCAGGCCACAGCATAAAGGACACGCAGCCTCTACTTTGTGTATAAAAAAATACACAGATTAGGCCAGATCTTCTACCAACATAAATCATTGGAGTCACATCGTTTTGGCTCAGTCTCACAAGAAAGAGGAAATTCCCAAAAGTAGGGGTTTTGACAGACATGATTTTCACACAATCTGTAAGCATGAACATATTGCTCAAACAGTTGCAAGATGATGCAAAAATATTCCGTGAAGCTGTTCAAGTGGCTTGGAAAGGCTTTCCAGGTAAGAAAGTTGGAAAGAATCTACAAAAAGTTTTAAAATGTGCCTAGGATCTATTAATTCAACAAAATAATCCAATTCAGTTTATGGCTTTTTGCTTCCACAAGGCTCAGATTACATCAGAAACACCCCATAACTGATGTCTAACTTGCACGTTAAAAAGTGCAGGAGTAAAATCTCTTCTCAGCATCCCATTTTGGGCTATTCAATTCTTACAATAATTTGTTTATTCCAAGGAAGGCTCTAAGGAGGATCATTGTAAAGAGCCAGTAAGGGTGAAAAGTCAATCTCTCCCTTCAAAAGAAAACATTTCCTAGACTTATCAAATGTTAGGAGAAATCAACCAAAGCTCACACATCTTGTCACTAGAACACAGCTCCAAAAGCATTAGGCTATTAGACATGAGTCACCGACAATTGCAAAGAGCAATATGCAGGCTTGGGGGAAGAAAAGAACCACAAAAATTTAATCATGGTATTAAATCAGCTCAGCTGAGGATCTACACAAGCAGACTAGTGCAGAAGCATGCTGAAAAGCCATCCATTAGGAATGCAGGGCAGCAGTACCCAATCTTGCTTCCCAGACTGTCTTGAGTTTTGGTAAATGACAGACAGCAGCCTCCTAGTCGCCACACCAGCACCCTCGGGTGAATTCCAACCACCTTCACAGATTTCAAGAAAGTCAGCCTTTCTGAGTAGTCTCTAACTTGTTGCTCCCACCTGTTGGTTGCCACCTCCTTCCCAAACTGTGGCAGCACATGGAGAATCCTGGGAGCAAGCTTGCCTGTGAATAGTCAGGAGAAAAAGGTCTTGAGAATTTCAGTTTTCTCCCCACTGTCTCTTGTTTACCTGTCTCTTGTTATCACTAGGCTCTGGTTTACCAACATTATTTTTCCTAAAATTTCCTCTGGTAGCTGGCATATTTTTTGGAATACATTCTTGCCATCTTTAATGTTCCCTGCCAGTTTCAGCTGGAGTTGAACTTTGTCATTTGTAATTTTGTCCCTAAGTACTCAAAGAATAATTTTACATTCTGCCTTTGTTGCTTTTCTTTATTGCTGTCCACCTTTTCCAGATCGAACCTTGAAGAAACCTTTCTTCACCTCACTGATGCAGCCTCCAATGAACATTAAACACATAGGTACATAAAGGATGTTGAAACAGCAACCCACGTTCAGCACACAGACAAAATAAGAATCTTGCTTTTGCTGTCTTTTTAAATAGCCCTTTCAAGTCACCTTATAGGGGTTAGCTGCCGTAGCACGGAATTCAAATCAGGACAAAGCATGATTGCCAGACCCACTGAGAGCTGTGTCTGTCTGCTTCCATATCCTCCATCTGACAAGGGGTAACAGAAGATGTTTCAAAGACAGACAAGCCCACTAAGGGCAACTACAGGACAACATGCTCTTTGAGAAACAAGCTTCCTCCATCCAGATGCATGAAGGCTGTCTCATGTCCTGATGCATGTAGATTTTTGTCCCTTTTTTTTTCCCTAAAGTCTTTTTTATTTTAATCTCCTCTGATACATCAGGAGATTTTCTCATTATCTATTACTCTTTTTTGATCCTATTAAGCTTCTGGCAGCAATGATAACAAGCGACAGTAGGGTTCAGAGGTTAATTGTGCCTTGTATTTAAAAAGTACTTCCTTTTTCCCATTTTATCTGTGTTCATTTTTAAATAATGCTAAAATAGAAACTGAAAAAATCTACAGCACAGTTAAAAAAAATGAAGAGAGAGAGAGTTAAATTATGACACTCAAATAATTCTTTTCAGTAAGGCCTGGGGAAAACTTGATGTCACTGAGAAGTTAATGTAAATTGCCACTGTTAAGGTTAGATTAGAAAGAAAATTTGAAAAATAAGTCTTTTAATCAGCTCCTCAGCTGGTTCTAATCAGCTTAGTTCTTTGGGAGTTATTGAGCCTGAAGTGATATATATCACCTGAAGACCATACCCTTTGATCTTTAAATATCTAATAATTTTTATGGATCTCCTGCAGCCTTCTTTTTTAAATCATAGTGTACAGAACCAAACCTTCTACTTCACCTGCGGTCTCACCTCCTGCTTCCTATGCATCATCATTATGATCATAAATCCCAGAACTGAATTTATCTCTTTTGCAGATCCCTATTCAGTTCGTGATTCATTAAAAGATCATCATCCAGTCAGTACCTCTCCATGTTGTGTTACTAATGCTCCCTCCCTGACTACAAACACACATCTCCCCCATGCATTTAGCACCAGAATTTACTAAATGTCATCTCACTGATTTCAAATCACTTATGCCATTAATCAAGACAATTTTTAATTATAATTGTGTCTCTCCCTTTCATTCTTCCTCCAGGAACTGCCTCCTGCTAGCCAGGGACTATCCTTTTTAGGTCCAAACTCAGTTCTGCATCAAAATAATTTCATTCAAGGAATGTAACAAGTAGTACAACACTGGCATATAGCTGCCTATACAGCTACCTTAGGACTCGCTATACCAAAGCTCAAACCAAAGATTTTAAGACTTACTTTCTTCTTTCATAATATACATACCACTGCATTGTGTATTATAAGCCTACTACATAATATGCTTTATTATTGAACATGGTTGGAATCAATTACCTTAAATGTTTTTTCCAACCTAAATAATTCTGTGTTTCTATGTATTAATCCTGCTTCTGACATGAGTATTCACACACACAGTAATTCCAACCATCTCATGAAAATGCACACATTTAATTAGACATTCCCCCATTTTGACTGGTCCCTACTGACCATTATTCATTCTTGTTACTAATACAGTTGTCAAAATTGACATTAAAAACCCTTACTTTCTCCATTTTAAGCACTTATTTACTACACTAAAATGCTCACAGTATCTTCCATGTGGCATAGTCTGAAAATGTAATAAGCATAACCTTTATTCCATTATCCACATTTTATAAAAAATTACAGGTTAGGATTCAAAAACTAGCACCTTGTGCATAAGAAATCTCAGTGTATCCTACAGGCTTAATCTGTCTCTAGAAGTTGCACTTTAACCTGCTAGGAACAAACTTCATGCTATTTTCATCTACATGGTCTTAATTCATTAGTCTAACCCTAAGTATCTTGTGTCATTTGAGATATGCAAGGACAGGTGATACAGGCACACAAGACATGAAAAAGAACCTAATGGAGGCCCTATATTCCCCTGGGCCAGAAGCTGGAGACTTGCTAAGATACCAGGAGATGAGACAATGATATCTCAAATGGCATTTCAGTTGAACTGGTCTTTATGTATTTCTCTGTCATAGTATAAATATGCCATGTAATGTATCAGTGCTTGTTTACATACAAGCCTGTATTCATGTGAAGGATGTTTCCACATGGAGAAAGATTATATTGCAGTTATACTTCTCTTTTCTAAAAAATAGTTTTATGCTTCCCATCTACATTTCCTTTTGATAGTCAATGAGTCAAAGGAGAATTGTTGAAAGCTCCTTGACTTATGCTAAAAAAAATCTTAAAAAGAACTGAGCACACAGAGATCTCATATCTGCCTAAACAACTTCCACTGGTTCTGGGAAAATGCAGACAATGTTGGCATATTCAGTAACAAAAGGTGCAGTCTATTTTCAGTGTCAGCAAGCCGGCAATCAGAACTACTTGTGCGGACATATACTGTGCAATGAAGGCAGTAATTATTTCTTTCAGAAAGATCCAAGGAATACAAGTGTAATCCTGCTTTTCATTCTCTTTAAAAACCTTTTGTTGTGCTCACCTACTGAGATTTATCTTACTTCCCTTTCATTTCAACACCCACTTGGAGAAGGAAATGCAACCTATAGGTTTCTCTGTCAGGAATGTACAGCTGATTCCCCATTTGACTCTCCACAGATGTAGACACCGCTATCCATAAAATGTCACAGTGCTTGGCAGAAATTAGTTCCTGTGCAAAGAGCAGAAAACTTCTGACCCTACAGAAAGTCTGAAATGATCCAGAGAGGAAAGAAGCAGTGGGGGCATAACCTGTTACTTTCATCAGAAACATCAGTCCCCTGTTCATCAGAACGGTGAGAAGCTGCCAGACTTTCTTCCACTACTGATTAAACTTTAACAATCATAGTTTGTGGAGGAAATACACATAAAAAGCCATTTCCTATTAAGTGCACACATTCAAGAACAGTATTTGCAGCCATAGCTGATTGTCTGTTGACAAAATTACAAAATACATCTGGATTTTCCAAAATTAAGCCCATAATCTACTGAAGTACGAAGGTGGAGTGCTGTGATAGTCGAGTAATGGCAGCAAAGGTGTTCAAAGGAACCTGAACCTGCAGCAAGGCTTGATCCTATATCTCAAAGAAGTTAACAGAAAAAAACCCATGGCCTTTCCAGAGCCCTAATAAAGGCCCCTTTTATTTTTCTTTTTCTTTCTTTTTTTTTTTTTTTTTTTAACCCATGGGAATTAAAAACATGGGAATAATACTGAATACCCAAGTGTTTAAAAATATTCTTTTCACAAAAGNTTTTTTTTTTTTGAACCAGAGGAGAAAATAATCTGTTTGTAAATAAATGAGGCATGGGAGTGTGGGGATTCCTGTCCAGCTGCAGAGATACCTCTGCCTTGTGGTCCAAGTGATGACTGAGGGGCAGATTCCAACCAAGATGCACTGAAGTATGGCTCCATGGACTTGCCTCCAGGTTGACTGTGATGTGATAGATCAACACTGGAACTTTCTTTTATGTCCACTAAGTGCCATTTATACTGACTAAAACTATTTCTTCCTATTATCAAAGTTAGAATCTGTATACCCAGAAGTCTCTCTTTTTCTAAATTGCTGCCCACATAAATTCCCTCTCCAGCTGCCCAGGAAAGGGGCTTTAGTTGGCTGTTCTCATGGTAACCAACATCACCACCACCCATTTTCTTTCACTTTCACCATCACACTAATGGCTTCTTAGTCTCTCTGTGGACCTTTCCGAAGCCTTAGCAGCATTACAATACAACACAGTATCATCAAACAAATAAACAAACCATGGTAGTACAAACTGAAGGATGGCCCTATATAAATCCAAAGAATAAATATTTTCTGAGGAAAGCATCCATTTTTAAACAGAGGGAGCATTTCAGTGACTGAGACACCACCCAAATCAGCTTTGCAAGCTCTGTGTCAGACGCAAATTGATGTTAAATATCTGGTGGCAAAGAGCAAGAAAGATGACAAGCTCTTTTTTTCCATGTAATAACATGCCTGAGACACTTTAAGAAGGTAACTGGCTGTGCTCAGCCAACGTCTTGCTGATCACTCTTTCTTGTTGAACATCCCTAACTGGCACATCTATTATTTTCACTGAGACACTCAGAGTTAGTTACTCATTTAGTTTTATACTACTCTTTTGATGACACAAAGTTTCATAAATATCTTTAAAACACCTTTTCCTATCAAAATGGTACTTTTACCTTCAAAAGTTGACAAAGCAAGGAAAAGAAAAATAGAAGGAATTCAGAAAGGTGTTTAATTGCACCATAAAGGCACTTCTCCACATAGGGACTCCTGGGGATACTAATTTGTACCACTGCAGCATTTTCCTGCTTTGTTGTTTTGACCACTACAGGTACAGAGATTCCAAGAAGCTTTTAAAAATAAAGATTGTGACGGGAGACAACAGGACAATTCAGGACCTACGAACTTACCGGAAGAGAAGAGTTCACAAAATGCACTATTCTTTTCCCATCTACTGCAAGACCTACAACACCACAGGGATTTTTAAAAAATAAAGCAATGTTTCACGGGGGGCTGGGGGTGGGTGGGAAGCAACATTAAATACCTAGATTTTTATAAATAACTTGCATTTCAGCTTGCCAAGAAATGTCTTGAAATAATCTAGTCTCTTTCATCTAATCAGGGCAATTATCAAAATAATACCACTTACTTGTGGCGTGCTTCAGTTACTTAGTAATATGCTTCAGTTACTCATGTTTATACAGGAGGAAGATCCTAGAGAGAGGTGAATGCAGGTTATCTTCTAAAGGGAAAAATACAGGAATGCCCTGGAAGAAAGACGTGAGAACCAAATGCCTACAACCCCTGATGAAACAGAAGGCAGCCAGCCAGCCCATGCTCCCCAGCTGGAGAAGCAGCCCCGAGACACGCTGAACTGCTGCTGGAGTCGTCTCTCTGCTGCCTTGTCCCTTTCCCCACCTGCTGGCCATGCTGAAAAGCAGCACAGCACCAACATACCCTGTGACAGGAAAATACCCAACTCAAGTGATTCTGTCCTCACACCGAAGTACTTCCACAGGCCATTGGCAAATTTGTTCTGCAGTGGTTTTACTGTTAGAAGTGAGGTCTGATAAGATATTCCAGGAAAACAACAATGAAAAAAAGTGCAAAATACTTGATCATTTAAGTTTTTCAGAAAAGAGAACACCTCTCTCGCTTGAAAGCATTCCCTAACTGCTTAGACTGGAAATACAAGAAAGAATATGACTGCCAGGTAAACTCATATTTATGCTCACTGCACTATCAAATCATTGCTAACAGGTGATGTGCTCACTATGGGATTTAAAGTCTCTGAAATAATCTGCCGAAACAAACATTAAATAAAATAGAAGACAAAAAATAATTATTATGTCTATACTGTTCCACAGCATAACAGAAATAAGGATAGCAATGTACTGGATGGATTTCCTCACAATGCACCAAAGGCCAGTGAAGATACACTGGGGTGCTGCAGAGTAGAAGCAATGCCTCCAGGAAGGCTACCCATTCAAAGGAAATGAAAAAAGCATGATGTACTGGAAAATGACAGACAACTTGAAAAATCTCCACTCTTTCTGTATTTTGTACCCAAGAAAAGGGCAAGCAATTTACCCTTCCTCTCCCAGTTCAGTGTTTTTTCACTGGATTAAAAACTACTAACATGAAACAAAGAGGGAAAGCAAAGCAAAAAGGCTCTAATTTCACAGCGGTTGTATCTCTGTATACATCCCACTCATAGTATCAATTAGCAGTGTGGGCAGTTTCCCTATTGCTACCCCAGCGAACCAAATACCAAACTATTCAAAATTCAGGGCAGGCTTTTCAGGGGAAGACTGGATTTTGTGTACAGTGTCTGGCTTGCTGTCAGACAACAAGACTGACTGGCAGCTTGAGCGAGGGTGTTCTCACAGCGTGGCAGGTGCACTCAGCTTCAGCAGTCAATGCCTGCCCCCTGAGCATCCATCCACAGCACCACATACCAGGGAAAGGCTGGATACACAGCTGTGAGCGAAGCACTGGGTGGCTCACCGAGAAACTGATGCAGATGGATCCACTGATCTCTGAACAAAAATTTGCCATGGTGCTCCTGCCACAAAGGAATTCAAAGCTACACTCACCTATTTAGAGCTGTTACAACCTGTTACAATAAAACTGCAGAGGGAAAAAAGGAGATGGATTGCAAATGTTGAACAGCTTTCATCTAGCAGTGTTGTTTGTAGTAGCACCTTGTTAGAAGTGGCTTAGGGCAGTGTTTATGAGGTGGTAAATGAGCACTAACACATACACTCAGAAGGTCTAAATAACAGTGTTCACTAAAATCTGCTCAGAGCACACGAAGCCCAGTCATGAAACCACTTCCACATATACACCGTGCTGCTGCACTGGGATTCCACAAGAGGAATGTTCCAACACCTGAGAGAAAAATCATAAGATGCTACTCACAGGTCCAGCACGATACAACAGCAGAAAATGTTGACTGTGAAATGTATTCCTTGTGGTACCATCTTGGCATTACACTCTGTGGGAATTCCCAATTAATTGCAATTTTTGTATGAAAATAACACTTTCGGTGATACAAACAGAAGTTACCAGCAATCACAAAACATAATGTCTGACTTCAGTTGCTGCCAAATGTTTAGACACTTCAGTGTACACCTCAGTATTTGTTTTAGCTGTCACTTGGTAGGACTAATACAGATTTTATATTTCATCACTGTTGATTGTGAAATATTTGCCATTACGAAGTCCTAAGCAAAGCTATTCATTGCTCACGCTTGCCTACTTTATGTAAATAAAGCCAGATTCCAGCTCATAAAAACACGGCAAGCTCTCCAAAGATAAAGAGTTAAGGGAGATGAACCTTATCAGGCTTGAGAGGTAGGCCCTTGCAAACCTCAAGAAGTTCAACAAGCACAAACTATGTTTAATTATCATTTAAAACTTTAAATCTGAACGAACAAGCCTAAAACTCAAAAGTCTAATTTTATTACAAAGCATACCTAGAAACCTATATTTACTGTCAGTAAGTTGTAAGACTTCCTCTAGAAATTGCTCTAAATCTGAGCTAGTAATTGAAAAACTGACAGTAGCATGGTAAACAGACAATCCAAATAACACACACTGAGATAACTTTCTGGTTAGGAATGCATCCAAAAAAATCAACTGTTCTCAGGCTATATATAGATATTCCACAAGTAACAATATAGTCTTGCAATTTGTTTTCAGCTTTAGGGATCTTAAGAGCAAATAAATTCAGTCCTTTACTGAGGTTTAAAGGAGAAACTAAACACAGATTTCTTCCTTATTTAATTCAGAATATTTCTATAGTCTTAATGAAACTGCAGCTCATCTACAGATGGAAATGCAAAATCTTTAGTCCCAGCATTTCTGATTGCAATCTGACTTCTCTATCTACTCTCACTCTTGTGAGATATCTACACAGCAAGTATTTACCCTCTATAAAACAGGCTTCAAATAAAACTGACTTAACTCATGGGTAGTGATGGTAAAAAACTAAGGAGTAAAATGACAGCGTCACTTGAACAATTGAGACCTTATGTTTGAATTCCTTGTGGATCAAGACTTTTTCATCAAGAGCTAAACTTATTCTTACTCCATACAGTATTTCACCCATTGCCAAAACTGAATATTTTATTAATGCCATTTTAAGGCATTCAGTTTCTGTGGATCACACAGAAAGCAACAAGATACAGAATTTACATAAAATAGAGCTATTTTACACCTTCAGCAGTTACCTTCCCATTTAAATGCAGAATTATATAAGGTTGGCATTTGGCTGACCAAATGAAGGGGAACAGCTAGCACACAGCTGTGACAGAGCTGCACGCTGGTGAGTTCAGAAACAAAGGCTATATAGAGGACACAGTGTGCCACAGTAACAATAGCTATGCTAGTTAGCATAGTATTGCACAAATAATAAAAAGGTAGTTTTAAAACTAATTCACTTGTCTTATCATGTGTATATTTGCAACTTCAAGGAGTCAAGCACATATTTCATTCCCCTTTAGTGGAAAGAAGGAGGGTAAAAAAGTCCAAAGACAACCTTCTTCCACCTTCTTAGCCCTGACTTCCTCCAAGCCCATCTGAGAGCTCCCCCAGGTGAACTGAGGAAATCACCCATTTCAAATCAGACACATCCTACCCCAAGGTGAATTATCAGGGAAGATACCAACAACTGAAAACGAATTGAAAGTCTCTTTATCCACTTTGTACTATCTGGAAACAATTTCCATCTGGAGATAGCATGAACTTAATTTTACAGGGGCCTTCTCTACAATAAATAAGCATCTTGAGGAATTCTTCTTACTCTGCATGTAGCCGAACAAAGACTAACTCAGGCAACATCATCACTTGATTACATGCAAGTTTAAATAATTTCATGGCTTTCCTCAGCTCTTGTCCTCTCAATAAGCCAAATGTTTTTCTGATTCTTACAACAATAACTACACTACCAACTGTGTCCCCATACTGTGCTGCCCTACTTTGCAGGAGTTGCAGTTTACCTGGCTTATACTATTCTTAGTCCAAAAACCTTCACTGAACTACATTCAACTTCCCTCTTAGAATGTAATTCACCTCAGGATACACGCAATTTTATTTCTTTTGACATGTTACTGTCTGTAACACAGCACTGATTAGGGTTACACTCAGGATGTGACCTACAACCCTGCAGACCAGAGCTATGGGTGAAGGCTCAGAGCCCACCACAGCTCCTGTTAGAGAGGCCAGGTAGCTGCACTAGACAGCATACTGGATAATGTGGTACATGATCCATTAGCAAGGCACTGCTGCAATTATCAAGGTCAATGTGATCCAGCAAGAGCTGCTTCTTCCAGGATCAGAAAATGCAAAGGGAGAAGAGGGAACATACAACACTTCAGTCAGTTCTTTGTTTCCACCCTGTCAATAGGCTTAGACAATGACAATGGGCTGCAACCTGTTGGCTCAAAGTTAGGGTGTGAGAAAAGTGGCTTTGGAACTGTTTTGAAAACTGCTTCCAGTGTCATGTTTCATTTTTCTTCTGCTTTGTCTTCAATTATTTCCTTTCCCCTTCAGGTTCCCTGAGCTCTCACGAAGTTCTCACATGACTTATTCACTCTTACCCCTACACCACTCTGTCCTGCAATCACTTTCTGTATCATTGCTCTCACCTCCACGTTTCTCTTTTAATAACTTCTGTAATTGTTTTTATCTTGCCCTTTCTTCAGTAGGCTTTGAAATCAAAGTCTTGTCTCAGTAGATCAGAGCAGAGCTTCCACACTATCAGTATACAAACTGGGCCACAGCCAACACAATTCCTTATTGCAGAGCTTGTACAGCAGATATTGAACTTCACAAGTACTTAGCACTTGACAGATATGAACTATGACACTTCAATGACTTTCGCTGAGTAATGATTAGGATCAATGATAAGTTCATAGAATCATAGAATTGTTTGTGTTGAAAAAGCCCTTTGAGATAATTAAGTCCATTCATTAACCCAGAACTGCTCAAGCTCACCACCAAGCCATGTTCCCAAGTGCCAGATCTACACATCTTGTAAATACCTCCAGGGATGGTGGAATGACTCCATCTTTGCCCTGAGCAGCCTATTTCAGTGTTTGACAACCCTTTTGCTGAAGAAATTTTTCCTAATATCCAATCTAAGCCCCCCCAATGCAACTTAAGGCCATTTATCCCATTATTTTTTTCTTGGGAGACTGATCCCCACCTGGCTACACACTCCTTTCAGGGAATTGTAAAGAGTAATAAGGTCCCTCTGAGTCTCCTTTCTCCAGGCTAAAAAAACCCAGCTCCCTTAGCTGCTCCTCACAGGACTTGTTCTCTAGACCCTTCATCACCTTCATTATTCTTCTTTGGATGTGCATTTATCTCAAAAAAAATTAATATTTTAAAGAAAATAAGTATAGCAAAGAAAATTATAATTTGCTCAAGGTGCTAATACATTCCTGTTATCTGACAAACAGAAACCCCACCATTCCAATATTATTGAATGCATTTTCTACTGTTACTCCTTGCTACAAAAAAAAGAGCAAAAGGCCAGGTTGGATGAGGCTCTGTGCAGTCTGGACTAGTGAAAGGTGTTCCTGCCCCTAGCAGGGGTGGTTAGAACTGGATGGTCTTTAAGGTTCCTTCCAACACAAACCATTCTATGAATCTATGACAGTGTGGCCTACACCTACATTTGAATTCTTCCACAAAAATTTCCCAGAAAGTTGTTCTTCAAACCAACAAGCACTTTGAATCAATATAAAAAAAAACAAGGAAAGGACTATGGTCTGATCAAGAAAGCAAGTGTATTATATTGTATTACTGCATAGTAACATGGAAAGGAAGCTGGTAAGTCAGGAGTGAAATCTCTCTAATTGTAACTCCCAAGAGCCACAATGAGTCATAAGAAACCCTAAATCCTCCTGTTGAGGAATACATTGTGCACAGGTAGCTCGATGTGCAGCTGCAGTACAAGCTGCAGGCTGAGCTCTGGGTGGAAGGACCGCCAGGCAAAAGGCCATGGACTGTCAAACCTTGGCATAACAAAGGGCACAGGGAGCTGTGGCACCAGCAAGGGGACTGGATACTCTAAGACTTGGCAGGAGCTGAGGACCCCCTGTCTTCCTTAGCTTAGACTGTGATGATATAAAAGCCCTGGGTTTCCTTGGAGGCATCAGCTCACAGTTACTTTGTTATTGTACCAAGATTAAACTATTTTAAGGATTGTGACATCTGAGGCTCTGCTCTGGGAAGCCTGAGGTCGAGACAGTGAAAACTGGTCTCACTGTGTGAGTGTGGGGTGTGTAGGGAGTGAAGGGGGCACCCATGGGCTCACTGGAGCCGCCGCTCCAGTCTTTGGGCCCTGGGCCCAGCTCAGGCGATGTGGGCGTCACTGCCAGAATGGTTCCTGGGTGCTCAGAGAGGAAAGTTTCATTAACACTCCTTGGTAATGTGGAACAAACTAGCTAATTTTCATGGTTTGAAAATGCTGCATCATGTACTTTTGATCTGACTGAGGATCATGAAGAGTTTCCTAAGAAATTAAGTTTTTAAGTTTTCTACTTATATAAACGTATGCTAGACAAGCCATGACAAATCCAAATGTGGAGACATACTTTACTATACCTTTTCCATAAAAAAATAAAGAATTAGAAATACAGGAGAACTTGTAAACCAACTGCAAAATAAGATGCACAGGAATGTGGAAAACCCCTCCATATTGTACAGATCCCTCTCCATATTATGGAGATCTTCATGCACCAGGAAGTCCCAAAGTCAATCCTAGATTCAGTGATGTACTGTACAAGCTGGAATACAAGTGGCAACATTTTATTACTGTATATGTTTCTTCTTTTTAATTATCTGAGACTGCCTTAGCTCCTCAGTTCCATGAGCATATGGGCAAGATTCAGAAGGCAAAGAACAACCATCAGGATGATGAATGAAAAACCAACAGAGACGTGTTTTAAATGCTTCAGCTGAAAGGCGGCGTTTCGCTTCAGGTTTAGTTTTACTTGATGGTTTCTCTTTTCTCCAGTCACGAATGTGAACTCTCCCATTTAGAACTAAGATTTAAAAACAAACAAAAATGCAGCTGTTAATAGACAGCCATGGGAATTATACTGGAAAAAACTGCACAGTGACATTCTGTAAATGAAATACATATTCTACAACATTTGCCTACACTTAGGCAAAACCAGAGGATCCATTTGTACAGAAACAGAGTGCACAACAAACCAAGACAATATAGACACAGGATAAAGAAGAATTGATTGATTTCCCTGAGAGATGTTTTACTGTGATGCTTAATAGTTTAAGGCGCCTTTGTATAGTCTTTGTAAAAGTTTGTTCACTTTAAATATAGCAGAATTATTTTGACTGTAATCCTCTGAATTTAGATTACAAGCCCTGACAAAAGAAGTTTCAACTTCAAGAACTGTAAATCTTCCTGTGTTCAAAACTTTATCACTCTACATTTAAAATGTCGTCTAATTTCACTATGCAGTTCACTGACCCAAAAACACTGCACCAAAGAGAAGACAAGTCTAATCCTTCATACGAATCAATAGCAAGTTATCATTGGTTAATACTAAGTACTTTGAGGGTTTTTTAAATCATTTGCTCTGTTGGAACCATAAACTGCACCCACACACACACTTGTGAACCTCTGTTAACTCCTTATGTGTGTAAACAAAACAGAACAAAAGGAAGTTAGGAAGGGAGGAAGAAAAAAGCAGATGAAAAACAACAGTGAAGATGAGGAGGGGAGAATCTGCCACTTCTAAGTTGCCATGCTCTATTTTCATATTATGCTTCAATCACACCTGTATCACACACTTGTAGCTTGAAATAGTTAACCAATATCATTCTGTATTCTGATAATTGCTATTCAAAAGGTAACAAAGTTAAAGATGAATATCATACATTCAGGCCTGGATGAATTCATCCCTCCAGGTCTCCTTGTCATACACAGATAGATGTGAACTCATACAAAGCCAATTGAGAAGCAGAACCACTTTAAAACCTCTCTCAACAGAAGAAGAAAAATGAGCAGATACAGTGCTATTTATGATCAAGCATAATTTTTCCCTGGAAAATCAATCCTGTATTGGAAAAAATGCCTGATCAAAAGAAACTGTCATAGATCAGTTACTCTAAGTCCCTTTCATGTGTGTGTGTGTGTGTGTGTGTGTATCTGTCTTCCATGTTTTAAAAGAGAAACAATTCAGTAAAGATGAAAAAAAGAAGTGTAGCCCTGTTCTTCTTTGTCCTCTTGGGCATGAGCAATATCCTTCCAGACCACCTGCTGATAAAAGTCTCTTGTTATGGTGACATGCTACTGAGGGTAAGAATCAAATGGCCTCTACTGAAGCCCTGGGGAGTCTCCATGTGATGTAAATTACTGAGAAAGATCTGGCTTTAATCCTAGTTTTTCTTCAGACCTAATGTGCAAAAAGGATCCATGCAAACTTAAATGTTTATCACATGTAGAACTGTTGGGACATAATGCACTTGGAAATTTGAAGCAGCTTTAATACTGATAAAAGTTTGAAAGCAAAGCTACACCTGTACTTCTGCAAAACTTCAGACTGACAAGAGAAACACAAAACAACTGCAGGAAACACACCACCATTGTAATACAGCAGGGAAAAGAAAAAAAAATAAAAACCAACCAAAAATCCTGCTACCACCAAACCCAGCCAACCACAGACTTGCAGCCAAGTTCTTTCTGCCATGCCACCACAGGCTATACAAACACATCAAGCCTCACAGCTGCAGGTTCTCATGGAGACTAGTTTTATTTCATGTCAGCATTTACACTGTGGGCCTTGGTAAGGCCAGGCTGTCTCAGTTAAATGCTTCAGTGAACATGCTCTGCATTTCACAGTCCTAAAATCATCAATATTTAATAGGAAAAAGTAAAAATGCACCAAGTCAGAGAATAGCATAAAATTAGCCACTTTAACAAAAGGGCTGTCTTTTCAGATACAGTCGGTCTAGAAGAACATTTTGCCGACAGTTGTCTTACCAATCTCACTCAAAACAGTTTTACTAATGGTATCTCAGAGCAATGGGCACATAAAGAATATTCAGTTTTCTGAAGAGATGCAGAAAGCAGTTAAAAAGCCACCACCAGAGTAATTTTTCAGTTAAGTTTAGGTGCATAAAGAGAAGATAAAATAAATGATTAAACAAAACAAAAACTGAAACTTCTTTACCTTCAAATACTTGATGATTGTTCTTGAGTAGTGTCTGCAGGCCTCCATATTCACTCTTTAGCCTTTTTAATGTCTCTTTATTTAAGTGTTCTGCCACTTCTTTCAAGGAAAGGCTTTCTGTCATAAAAAATGGTATAGACATTAAAAATTTACATATATAAAATCTTAAGAAAATTTTACTTACATATAAGGTAATGACTATGAGCAGAATGGAAGAATTATCTACCAGTATTGCAACAACTTTGTTCTGGAAATATCACATTTTATATATATTTTACATGTATATTGTCTGTAAAACAGCAGCTTTCGTTCTACAGGACTCAAGACAGAATCCCCACAGTAAGACACACTTTTTATTTGCCCTGCTTTTTTTACAGTAGCATGTAGCCCTTATTGCAATAAGCACTGTTTATAGGCATGTAGTTAGACAAGAGAAGGACTCAAAGGACTTCCTGCAACATTAACATATGAAAAACTACAGCAAGTAAATAATAAAAACAGAGGAAAATGGAATATGGTAACAGTGTGAACTAACCGAATCCTCATAAAATTAACAGCAACTTCTATTCTTTCTATTTGTAAGACTAAATTAAAAATTCCTAATCATATTGTAACCAAATGGCACTTCAAAGCACTTCTACACAGTTCTTACAGCATTAGAGCTAATTATTAGGTGCATATTCAAAAACTTAGTATTCTCCCCAAACAGATACAGTGTTTTGTCTTGGTAAATGTAGAAGAGTTCTGGGGTTTAGTTTGATGTGTTTCAATAAAAATGGATTCCATAATAATATTTCAGTGTAAACCAGAAAAAAACCCTCACACCAATTTCAAAATATTCTTCTATGTGCAATAAAACATAGCAGAAAAAAACATCTTTGATTGCTACTGTACTGTTCTTGGTATTTCCTAAAATCTATTTCCCTTACTGCATTTACAGACATACAAATTTATGGAAAAAGACACATTCTACCAGAAAATGATAGTGTAAAGAAAAGACAACCTCACCTCCTTGGTTCCAGGTATTTGTATTCTCACTCTGCGTATCAGAGCCTGACTTTTGGGGGGCTGCATTTAACAGCAAGTTTGCCACATTGAGAACCACATCATCTACAAACTCCCGAGGAAGGGAAGCACAATTTCTTAGTTGTTGTACTTTTTCTCTGGGTTGAAATCCAGGCATCCAAGTTGTACCAGCTGTCTCAGTTTCATCTTCAGGAAGTTCTGAGCCTGTTTCTTCACATACACCATCACAGTGACCCTTATGATTAAATCCAACTCTTCTGTCACACGTAGCCACAGTACAGGTCCGACGATTATTAATAAACTGTGTTATCTGTTTATCAATCAGAGCAGATTCTGTAGGTGGATGGGTCCTATTTTTTCCAATAAGGCTTACCTATTTCAGTAGAAAAAAGGTAAATCACTATTTACTCTTACACACAGCTCCCCAGCTGCCTCATGTTTATGCAGGCTTCTCACTGCCTACAGGAAATGCCAATACAAACTCAATGCTCATTAATATCTACGGGGTTTTTAATTCTAGTTTTGAATATTGGTGCCACAGAAGAAATACAGTAAACAAATCAAAATCCATCATGCTATACAATCACAGAGCAAAGGTAATGTTCTTGCCCCTCAGATTATTTACAAAGTTAAAGCTGGACACCTCTTCCTACTCTGAGAACATTTCATTTTGAATTTCACTGGATGTGAAAAATAGCAAATCTAAGAACAAATAAGCAAGACAGGCAGCTAGAAAAATTAAGGCAAAAAATGAGGGTTTTTTTAAGCTTTCAATCCTATATAGTGGTATAAGAAAAAAATCATGAAACCTTTCATTCTTTTATGGACTGTACCTATGACATTAAAAACAGAATACTCAAGAAAACAGTATTTTTAGTCTCTCTTCAGAGCATACTGTACCAAGTAAGGTAGCTGACTACAGTCTGATCTTACAATAACAATGAAAAAACATCCATATGCTTCAAACATCCAAACAGATTAAAAAAAAAAGACAAAAGCTCTACAGCCCAAAATTACCCTTTTTGTTGATGGAATTCTAAGGCAATCTTCTTCTACATGAAAGCCACATACAAATCCCACTTGGGCAACAAAATCTAGATATTCTCTGTACTGAGTTTTCTTGCTTTGTCTTCGGCTGTATTTTCCATGGAAATCAAAGAAGCAACATGGCAGCACAAAGTAGCGACATGAATAGGAAGACCTTCAAGGAGGATAAAAAACTGGTAAGTTATTTCAGAAAACACAAAACTTTAATAAATAATCCATCAGATAAAAGCAATAAGGCACATTTTTTTATCATTTATGCAATATGCAGCTTTTCCATTCAGCTTCATGCAATAATACTTGTAACTTTCTCTTTTAGTAGATCTATTAGTTTAATCAAAAATACTAGTTCACAAAGTATTTGCAGTAGCAAATACTATCCCAACTTGGTTTGCAGAACTAAATCTCTAGATAGTAAACTACTGCTGCTGGTTGTAAAAAGGACAACAGTTCAAGGGAAGGCAAAACCATAAGATTTTATTTACAAAACAAACAAAAAAACCCACAACAAAAGCAAAAGATTGACATATATGAAGTTTTTGAATGCTGCACTGAATTCTATGAGAAAGTAAATATTGCATCTGTGCTTCTCCACAGGAAGACAAACCCTTTGTAAAAATAATCAATTGGCATCAAAAGAAGCAAGTCTCACAAGGACAAGAGGTGTAGCAGCAAAAGGGACAGTTTTTACCAAGCCCACATAGATAATTATGGGGGGCTTGTTTGTTTTCTTTTGCTTGTTTGAGGTTTTTTTAATTTCTTCCCTCTCACTCCCCTCCCTCCACAAATACCTAGCTGCAATTACAGGTATCCATGGTGTTAATTCATCTGAATGGTTTCCTATGAGCCAGTCAGTGTCTGGAAAGAGATGACTGTCACCCGGCACGATTGTAGATTCCTAAAAAACAAAACAATACCCTGCATGAATTCTATTACAGATTTCTTTATGGCATTTTATTTTTTAGTAGAGCACTAAGCAACCATATAAAACACAAGGTGAGTGAAAACCACAGACACCAACGTCTTCCTCAATATCAATTTTTGCCAGGTAGTAATTTTTATAGCTACATAGAAGTAATTTAGCAACAAAACATTGGTCAGACAAGGAGTGAAATAACAATTCTGATTAAGATAACTGGCACCCTAAACATCTATAAACAAATGGTCTCACACAGCCATTAATCAGAACATAGATCCACTTTTATCTTCTCTTTCACAGGTGCTTTCCAAATCAAATCCTAACATACAGAACACCACTTTTCACATGTTTTCACATACAATAAATCTAATTCAGCCTAACACTTCCCCCCATTGTCTGTGTTGCCACGCCATGCCCTTCCAAATTGTGTCAAGACCACCTTACGATACATGCTAAACCAGCAGCAAAACCAGGAAACAACAGGTTACAGAAAGGCTTCTTTGGAGAGCTTTGGAATAGCATTTTGCCTCATGGAAATTTGATACATGTGAATTGAGAAGACAACAGCAAAGAAGTCTTCCCACCACAATACTGACCCACAGAACAGTCTCAAGAATATCCTACCCTGACATTCTTAAACAAATACCAAACAAGCAACAAAAACCCACACAAACAACAACAAACAAAAAAAACCCAAATAAAACAATCAGGAGGAATTCTTCATACAGGTTTAATTTCAAAAGTTCTAGAGTGCCTTTAATGTTTGTGCATCATAAACATGTTTTCTGATCTTGACCTAAGTTCAACAAAGAAAGTACTTAGTTATTAACACCATGGAAATACATACTCTCCCCTTAAAATGTGTATGAACCTTAAAAGAATTTTCACAGACTTCAGGAGAAGTCCTGGAAATGATGCCCATACTCTATACAGAAAATGTATGTTTTATAAACTTAAAATTCATATGCATATGCAAAGCAGTACCTGTATAGGAACTTAAAAAAAAAAAAAAGAGAACCAGAAACAAAACAAAAACCAAACTCAAACCTCTTATTAGGGAATTTCAGAAATTTCAGACTATCTCAGTTACATTTCAATTCTCCCTTAAGGATCAATATGATGATAATTGTTCATTTTAAATACTCCATCTCTGATCATTTTTAGTTATGTATATACATTTCCAGATAATGAATGTAACAAATTTCTTTTTGGCAGGTTACTAGATGTTAAATCAAGTCTTTGGTAAATGTTTTGTTAGGCTGATTGAGCAAGTTACTCATACTTTATATTTCGGTTTTGATCATTCAATTTAGGCATAGTATGAATTATCAGTGCCTTACTCCACATTTTGACAGTCACCCATAATCAAATTTGTATTCACCAAGTCTGACAACAGTTTGGCAATACAGAGTGACACCTGTTACATTCATTTATAATGGTAGTTTTGTACTAAATGTCACAGATGGCAATATCCATCCTGCAACTCATGCTTTAAGTCAAGATCAAAACAAAATTAGCTTCAAGGGTAACAACAGCCTGTGAACAGGTGCATTCTCCTTCTGTGGCTCCTATGGCTACAGAAGCCTTGCAAAATCATTTCACCCTTCCTCTTCATTGTGTAAATCCTGCCAGTGCAAATCAGCACTTTCCTCATATGCATATTTTTGATGTTTTTATTGTTTCTGCCTGGGCAGAAAAAGGAACGTAACACAAATGACTAGAGAACATGCTGTTTGGCATGATCAGATGTGACTTAATATAGTACAACAGGAATGAAGGAGCAGCACAGCTTGATGTTTTCGATTGTTACTTGAAGCTTTTCAGTGTTTACAGACTGCAGCAAAAGAATATGGCGGTTTTGGCAAACTGTACCCAAAATGGCAGGGTGGCAAAGAGTAGGCCACACAACACTGTCAAAGCTTCACCTCCCATCTGTGAAAACTGCTGCTCTTTTGTTGATTTAGAGTAAGTTGTCAGCGACCAAAGTTATGTCAAATTAACTTTAAACAAAACTGTTAGAGAATAACTACAGGTGGGGAATTATTTTACTATATTGGAAGCTGACATGTTTTGAAAGAACACAGGGATAAATTTAAGAGTCTACAGAACAAGAAATCAGGAACAACTCAGCTCCAGAGGGAAATCGTTCATTGGCACCACACTTTAATGAGTATCAGATCAAGAATGCCTGGAATCAAAGTGAATGTTGTTCCTGTGCTCAAATTGTTCCTGTCTCATAAAAATGCTAATATGGAACTTGAAATATAATCCCTCTTTCAGACTCATTTTCCTGTCCATTTTTGAAGGCTATTATTTAGATTGGCCCATTGGAGGTTCACCAACAATTTTGTCACCAAAACAGCACATAGCACTGGAAGGAAAGCCACTCATTTTTTGAGCTACAGTGGTGCGAATTTTATGAGCTACAGTGGTGTGAATAAAGCTGGTTAATATTGACCTTCCAGTAAAATCAAAGCTTGTTTCATAGTGTGCATGTCTGTATATGCAGTAAGAAATCACATTAGTTTTCTTGGCTGAAAAACATGCAAGGGTATGACACAGTATTGCTCTCATAATTCCCTTTACAACCTACTTTACAGACCCACTGTATATGGATGGCATCATACCAAATCATTGGGTCACTTTAGACAACTGTCTGTAACCCAATATGCTTCATTACATTTGCATCAATACAACCTAAAGCAATGAACAAAAGAATAAATTTACAAAACTGTAAGACTGACATACATTTGCATAATACCTCTAAATGAGTTTCTGGTCCATACATGTCCCAGATTTTTCTTCTCCTCACATCAATTCCTCTGCCTGAATGCTGAAATATTTGAACAACAAAAAGTGTCATTTTAAGTACTACTTTTAGCAGAAATTGTCAAACAGGCTCACTCAAGGTACATATTAACACTGATTATTTCATTCATGATAAAATTTAAGACAGAGTGAAACACAGCTTCATTATTTCAGGCAGAAGCTGAATATTTTTAATGCCTTCTTTCCCTTTGAAATATGAAGGGAATTACTTGGAAACCTTAAGAATATGTCTGGTTAAAAATTTTACCTAAACATACCTACTGAGACTGCTCTTGAAAATCTGCATCTCTACAAATGTAAAAGCAGAAGTATTGTTTTTGGTTGTTTTTAAAATATAAAAATCTTTCATGAGGCGAGTAGCTCCCACAGGACTCAGAGAAGAGTGCTACTCTAAGGAGTCCTCAGTGGAGAACCACCTTTCAACTGTCAAAGTCCAAACACATTTTTCCCTGTGTGAATTGAAGGGAAGTGGAAATAGACTGGAAACTAAAGCAAGAAATGAAGAATGTGTAAGTATTTGAACTTCAAGAACCTTGTGCAGAACTAAACAAAATCATTTACTAAAAAAAACTCTCATAAAACTCTCATACATGATTTTTTTGGCAGTCAATGTTTGTCAGCAGTGATGACCTATCGATGAATGAAAGAGATGCCTACAGGCAAAATAACATCTCATATTTTACAAAATTTTTCTGGCCACAAAAGAATAGAAAGCTTGTGTTAGGAGAACTTGGAAGACACTTTTCCCTCCAAATGGCATCTATTGATCCAATAGAAGATACTAATTTCCTCTACAAATTTTACCACATTCTCCCAAAAGTGGAAAATGCAATTTCCTGAAAGAGACAGACATAACTTCACTGGGTTTTGTTTAGTCTCACTGACCTTTTTCTGTTGCTGTTTCATAAACTATGCCTCAAGAAACTGAATTATGCCATTGCCACATTTTCACTCCCAAAAGCACAGTATGTTGTTAGGCATTGTCTATTAACAAATCTCAGGATTGTTTATAAAGATATAGAGAACCATTTTCAGAACATCCCATGTAGAATTCAATTTGGATAAAAATAAGTTCACGAACACCATCTTGTGAGAGAGAATGCATATCCATGTCAAGATTCCATATTCCTTTTTGCTTTTCCTACAGCATAACTAAATTGCATTATTAATTTCCCCCCTTAGTTTCTTACCTTGGAAAAAATAGTCTTGAATTGAAACGAAATGAAAAATAAGAAAGGTTTCTAAAGCTCTGCTAGGATTTTCTCTTGGAAAGTAGAGTGACAAAATCCTATTTTAGTGACATGAATTAATTGTATTTTAGCTGTTTGCTTGCCAGATAAAAGGAAAACGTAAAAAGAATATTGACTACCTCTAGCTTTTAATCATTATTTTAAAAAGCATTCTATTTACCCCTTCATTGTTCAGAATATGAACCAGTAGACCATTTCCACATCCAAGATCTACAAATGACTGTTTCTTGGTCAGTGCTTTTTCCTTTCTCTCTTCTTCCCAAAGAATCTAAGAGAAGAAAACAAAACATTTTATATTTCTGCTCTCAAGTTTCCCTGTCAGAAAGCAGCAAAGGTTATTGGAAATTAAAGGAGAAAGCTGCTAATGCAGATGTGACAGAAAACATTCACTATATGCACTGATAATATAACTTCAGGTTAAAAAAACCCAAAACACTAAAACTGTTTATGGAAAGGAGAAAGAATTATGTTGCAAAATATCAGTTTCTATGTACTAAGCACATCCTTCACTACATTCTGAGTCACTGGAAGTTGAAATTAATCAGGGCTATACAACTCTGCACTAGAACGAGCATAAATGTAAAATTGTTTTAAATGGGGGCAAGTGAAAAACAATGGAAAGCAAAGGAAGTATCAAGTAAACTTGAACAGTGTCTCTACAAGTAACATCATGAAGGCATTGATAGCCACTCTAAAATTAAACAATTGGTGGTAGAGCTGAAAATAAAAACCAAACTGTTCCTTCTAATCAGCTGGTGATACACTGGACCATGTAACAACCCTTTCCACTGAAAAAAGCAACAGTGTTACCTAAGAAGGTAGCTGCCCCAAATTCTACAGCAGCCAATGGGACACCAAAGCTCTCAGCCAAATTCTAGTCCCTGCTCCATATGTAAATACTTTTAGGTATGTAATTCATAATTAATAATTGGATGTTTCTCTGCAGAACATGGGTTAATCTCTATCACTGTCAAACTTTTTCTTCCAATGAGAAATTACAGAGCACACATTCATCAATTCTGCACTCCCATTATTCACTATGACTAACAAAAGTCTTCAAGAATATTTAACTATGAAAATTAATATTTGCATCATTGCCACTTGCAAATATATCAGTTTTCCTAGAGGGAAAGATAATCCATGGGATTATCTGGCTATGTTTATGTTTTTAAATTTACCAGTCATTGCACTTTGGCACTTCAGGCAGTATCCCAGAAACCCCTAATCATCTCCTACACAGATTGCACCTATCCTCCAATTCCTGCAGAGTTTTTCACAATATAAGATGAACAGCCACTGCTGTGGTCATGCCCCTAGAGAGAAGATGACCTTCATATGATTGCAGAGTAAAACGAGGTCACATGTAGATGCCATAAATCCATAACAATTTAACACTAGACTTACTTTCTCTTATCCACCTGTTTGATATACTTCTAAATAATAAGTTATTCTGTAACATCATCTAAGTACCTGAACATTTTGCAAGGAGGTTAGGTTAATTATACCACAGTTTAAGTATTCACTTACGGAAGCTGTATATTGGATGACTTTAATAACTTTTGGAAAACTACTGCTACATCAGCTAACACATATTATCACTGTAAACCAACATTCATGTGCATAAAAATGCTATGGCTACAGAATTTTCTTGTGGCTACAACTAAGTTCCTAATTGTCAACATCTAACATTAACACAGTGGTAAAAATGGTAAAGATGAGTCTATAACATAGCTCTTTCCACAAGCCAGTATCTAAGGTTCTAAGGGGTTAAAACAGTCAATTATCAGAATAAATTAGTCTTCAGTAAATTCAGTAAATGAGATAACTTACAAATACTGATTTAGATAAGACATCAGAGGTACAGTTCAAGGTAGATATGCTCTTACCACACTGGATGGCAGTCAAAAATATTTACATGCCTTACATAGTGACAAATTTTGATGCTTTTTAAAAAACTGAAGTTTCCAGTGACTGCAGGTGGCAGAATTTTCATAGAATCTAAGTAGGTAGGTGTCTTAGAAAACTGCACCAAGCATTCCTAACATTTACAGGTGGTCTTATTGCATTTGAAGATAGGATTTGAGTTCAAATTTTATCAGGGAAAGGCATAGCAGGGATACACCTTTAGCATAAAATTAACAAGTGATAGAAAAACATATAAAACAATCATTCCAGATCTCCAATTTGTCCATCTTCCACATCAGTGCTTTTTGCTTTATCACTTAGAAATAAACACATCTTATTTATGTAGATCATCAACTTCCTGTGACAGAAGACTGCAAATCTCCATCGTATCTTTACAAAGTTCTTGTTTCCTTCTAAATTGATTTTCTTTAGACAGGTTCTATTATTAGGAAATGGAACCTTATAGAATATTACTAGGCAAAGCAGTTCCCTACCAGCAGGTAAGTCGCAATAGCAACATCTTCATAAACAAACTTCTCAGGATCTGTCACTTCAGGCCACACCTCGATTTAAAAAATTGAGAAAAAAAAGGAAAGAAAAATTTATTTTCTGCATGATCTGAAATAACTTCAAAAAATGCTCAGTTATAGCAATCTGAATATTCACCCACTTCAACAGGTTTCTGCACCTCACAAATTTTGCATTTTAACCTTGTTAAAAATATACACAAAATATAAATAAAGACTATTCCATTTTGTGAGTCACAGAAAGGAATGATGGTGTAAAGAAGGTCTGATCTTATCCAAGAGCAAAACCTTTCAACATTTTCACAATATGTTTTACAAAAGTATTTACCAATATTTTTGCTTGCAGCTAGAATGTGACATAACAACACAGATATGACTTCATACAGCACTTAAGGTGATCTCTGTCACCTTCCAAGATCCTCCAGATATAAAAAAAATTACAACACTGCTTCTCTAACTCAGAAACATATTAAGATAGCACCCACACTTTAGAAGAGTAATAGGAAACTTAACCTGCTTGCTAACCAGTGCTCATTCCAGAGTCTTTCAAGTGTTGTAGAAGGAAGTGCTTTATTTGTGTCGTCTAATGCAGATGACTTAGTATTTATTCCACTGAACTACTGCTATCTTTTTATAACAGGAGATAGATACATTCTCAAAAATGCCTGACGCTTCCAAATATATGTTGTGAATTTGTCTCTAAATCTTTTCCAGTGAAGTTTTTTCCAAATACTGAATTTTTTCTCCATATACACCAAAAAAGCCCCAAAACGTGAAACCAAAAAACATACACTTCAACTGCTGCTTTTATTAAAAAAAAATAGTGAAAGAAGTAGCTTCACTAAGCCAACATGAAAAATGTTATGGAAAGATAGTATTACTGTATTTATTGCTAAATTTACCTTTACCATTTCTTTGTATTTTTCTTTGAGGTCTTGATATATCTTGCTGTATTTTGCTACAGAAATGAGTGAGAGTGTACTTTTAAACTCACTGGGCTTTTGCTCCACAGACCATTTAGCCAATTTGGACAAAAGTTCATTTCCAAGCCACTCTAGTTTGGGGTATGCAATTCCATCTGAAAACCAATCCTCTGGAAACGGAGCTACAACAGACAGAGACCTTTAAAACAAACAAACAAACAAACATTATTGAATAAATACAGTGTATTTCATTATTTCAGCTACCTAGAAGAGAGAGAAAAAAATGATTAAGTGGAGAAAAACAGCAGATCAAAAAGAGATATAAAAGTAGACTGGAGAATAAGGAAATACGAATATACAAAACAAAAAGGAAAATAAAACAATTAAATTTTTGAATAAAGGAACCCTGAATTTTGTTAGCTCATTATCTGTCAATTCAAACACTGTACATGAGAGTCCATGCTGCATTTAACACAATGAACAAGGATATGCATATGATAAACAAGCAGATTTAACAAGATCACGAAACACTAAGTAGCAAAAGTCAATTTATGAAATTCATGAAAAAAAACCCCAACAGGAACATTTAGAAGAAAAATATATCTGTTGGCACAATTGATTATTTCATCTTCTCTGACTTTATCCAGATATCATTAGAGTTACATCCTCAGATGCTCAGGACTAAGCTGCAATGGTCTGCATTTCAGTGAATGAAGCTCAGGGGGTTCACACCAACTCCACTTTGACCCTCAACCCTACTAAAACCCCCACAATCTGACCTTTTTCACAGGCATGGTTAGTTTCTCATGATCAGAATAGCATATTTTTTTTCTAGACCACACATAGGTAGTCAATGTATACATTCAAAGTTGAAATAGCTTTGTGTTATCCTGGGTATTGTAGGTGTTCCTTTTTACAGGACACTATGCACTCAGATCACAACTCCACTGTAATTTACTAACCAAGAAGGAAATTATACAAACCAAATTGCCTATAAACCATTACTAAACTATCATGTGACTCTTGCAATAACTCACTGTTTGCTTCCTCTCTCACTTCCAGCACTTACCACTCCTCATCTTTTATGTGTGTTAGTTGAATTTGATAAATATTGCACTTTTTAATCATGTATTTTCCTTCACTGTTTTCCTCCAAAGGCAGAAAGGTCACGGCTCCATTGTAAACATCTGAAAAGATACGCAAACAGAGGTATATTATTCCATCCTGGTTAGCAGCAAAACGAACTCCTACCTCCTTACTATGTTAAGTGCAAACCAGTGAAATCTAGGACAACACAGGAAGAACCACAATGCTATGAACAAATGGCTTTCTTGAGTTCCTAGACTAAGCACTGTGAAAAAACACATCACCTATGCCTAAATTAGTAATTCGTAACTCTGAAGGGAGACTGCCCAGGAGGACCTGCTCTTAGGTTAAGGCACATGCATGATGTTGCTACACTGAGTTATGCTCACCAACCACACTACTGATGTGAACTGTACCTATCACCTGTGGAATAAAATGTTTATGGCCAGTGATGGATTCCAAACATAGAGATTTTGGAAGAGTGAATCTAAAAGCATTCATGATATTCCATAGGTCTTACCATGTGTATGCAGTATTAATTGATCAATTAGTTGCAAAAACCATTTTAGCTATTGTTTACCCAGGGTGATTTGTTCAGTATAAATTACAAAGTTTGCAGTTTTGAAAATAGTTTTTCAGTTACTATCAAAACAAACATTCTGGCAACTACAAATGCTATATTGGATACATAATCAACTTTCAGTGGACTCCAAAATTTTCTGAGACAAGAAATAATCATCAACACAGAAAACATTAACTCTTGATATCTTGTCCTATCTTCAGTAATTCCATCCCTGACATCTTTTTCATTTTAAGTATATTAACAAAAAAAATTATTCTCCTAGGCTTTTTCTTATAGATAGGCTCTCCAGACATAGTTCAGGAACATCTTAACACCAAAAGAAAAAATAAATTTAAAATGTGACAGACTTTTTTAAATTTACCACGTTTTTTAAGACAGCAGATTAAGAATCACAGGCCACAAGAGCATCCAAAATCAGCTGTCCCCCATAAACGACCACAGGTATTCCTGAATCGTAAATTTGTTTCTGGAATTGATTCTTTTCAAAACATTGCTACTAGAACTTAATCCATAGAATTTGGCTCTATAGTCTGAAAACGTGCATGTGTTCCAACACATATCAACACTTTTTCCAAAATGTATCTGACAAAAAAGGTGTCAAATTCTATCCTAAAAACCTTTGTTTACATTAGTAGGATTTACAGCACCACAATACTGTCATATAGCATAAAAACAAAAGAAAAACAAAGAGAAAAAGAAACACCAAGTCCAGCTTCATTTTTAAGCAATACTAAACAATAAGAAAGTCGACGCAAGCAGTTCAACTTGGCCAGGCAGGTGCCACAGCTGCCTGCTCTCTTCAGCAGGGGCTTTTTCAAGCACTGTGGTCACTCCGCACAAGCCCGTAACAGGTTTGCACTACACGCAGTGTGAGAGTGTGTGTGAGTGTGTGAGAGTGAGTGTGAGAGTGAGTGTGAGAGTGAGTGTGAGAGTGTGTGTGACAGTGAGTGTGAGCGTGTGTGAGAGTGAGTGTGAGAGTGTGTGTGAGAGTGAGTGTGACAGTGAGTGTGAGAGTCAGTGTGAGAGTGTGTGTGACAGTGAGTGTGAGCGTGTGTGAGAGTGAGTGTGAGAGTGTGAGAGTCAGTGTGAGAGTGTGTGTGACAGTGAGTGTGAGAGTGAGTGTGTGTATGTGTGTGTGTGTGAGAGTGTGTATGTGTGGGCAGCCCACTCATGACAGGAGCTCCGCGGACCTACAGGTGTTCGACCTCTGTTAATTGGCATTTCCACTTCTTCCCAGCGAAGGATTTATGCCACCTGCCAGCCGGGCCGCCCCCAGCACTCACCTTGCAGCACCAGCTCTGTGGC